>JAVANC010000016.1:33587880-34187880 GCA_033319125.1 Parnassius glacialis | reverse complement strand
GGATACTGATGACGATGACGTTAAAGATGAAGAAGATGCTAAAATTAGTAGCGGTAAAGAGAAATATAAGGTAATTAAATGCAAATAACATTTTAAAGTTATTGCTTTTACATTATTACACGCTTTATTAGTTTCGCGGGTGTTTATCTATCTATGTAATGGAATCTTTTAATTTATTTATTTCCCACTATACAATTATCATTACAGGTTTATCACCTAATGCGATAATGTAGACAACTATTTTTACAAACTACAATTACACAGCTACAATTTAATAATTATTGACCATATGTACTTATTTCTACTACAAAATGCCATATCTACGCCGAATGAACTAACAGTATCTTAAAGATGCGTAGATCGCACCAAAAAAAAAATTAATATTCAAAAACTGAAGGTAGCCGGGCTAACTATGACATCGGAACGTCAAACACCTCAGTCCCCCCTCCCCCGTGACAATGGTGAAAACAAAGCACCCGAAACGTCGGGAATTAAAAAGTTAAATTAACGCGATAAAATCCGTAAAAATTAGTTTCATTTAATGTGTAGTCTTCGCGTAAATATAAGAAATCATTGTGTTATTATTTTATTTTATTCTGGTGACTCTGATCAGGATACTGCAACTTGAAAATTTAAAGTCAATTGGCCGTTTACAAGTTGGTAAGAATTACATCAAAATTTAACTTTAAAAACCGGATGCAGAGTGATTTCCAGGAAAATCCAAAGGCATTTTGGGCTTACGTTAATTAAAAAAAAGACAGTAGTCTTCGCGTAAATATAAGAAATCATTGTGTAATTATTTTATTTTATTCTGGTGACTGATCAGGATACTGCAAATTGAAAATTTAAAGTCAATTGGCCGTTTACAAGTTGGTAAGAATTACATTAAAATTTAACTTTAAAAACCGGATGCAGAGTGAGTTCCAGGAAAATCCAAAGGCATTTTGGGCTTACGTTAATTTAAAAAAAGACAGCAGAAATCCGCTGCTGTGGCCCATAGACATCTACATCTATCCTCATTTGCGAATCATAATGCACATGCTTTGCCACCCGTGAGGACTAAGATGGAATGTCTCTTTTCCAGTAAAAAGGGTCTCCGGTTCTCTACACTCACCATACGAAACACAACAGTGTTAAGTTGCTATTTTACGCTGTTATTCTGTGAGAGTGTGGCCCTTCCCCGGTCGAGCCGACCCATTCATGCTACATCTATACTACTAATATAGCTGCAGCATGGCTCTACCACGTAACGTACGTATATGACTCAGTAGTTGTTATTTGAATATTATTTTTACATACTCTTATGATTACACAGACCACTACCATCAACTACCCTATATCATCCCATGGGTGTCGTAAGAAGCGACAGAGAGAAACTGAAACAGGAGATGAGCAACAGTATCTTAGTGTTAATAGCTCAAACCACCTGCCATGCATGGCGACTATGTCAAATACCAGGCAATAATGGGGGATGTTATGTTTAGCTGCGAACTTTGATATGCTGAATGAATAAATGAAGGGAATGAATAGACCACACCACTGAAATTTGCTAAATTAACTATACTATTTTTCTCAGTATGACTATTGACGCGAAACTTCAATGGGGCCCCCATATATCTAAATTAGCAAGCAGACTTAGTTCTGCAGCATATGCTGTAAGAAAGATTAGAAGTCTCACAGATGTTGAGACAGCTAGATTAGTGTATTTTAGTTACTTTCATAGCGTAATATCTTATGGAATTTTGCTATGGGGTAATGCGACTGATATTGAAGCTATATTTGTTTTGCAAAAGAGAGCCGTTCGGGCGATTTATAACCTAAATTGTAAAGAGTTCCTCAGACAAAAATTTAAAGAAATAAACATATTAACTTTGGCATCGCAATATATTTATGAAAATCTAATGTATGTACATAAAAACATAAATAGCTTTAATAAGAATAAGGATGTGCATTCTTTAAACACTAGGAACAAACATAAGCTTGTAATACCAGTTACTAGACTCCACAGAATCAGTAATTCATTTATGGGGCAATGTATACGCTTTTACAACAAAATCCCAGAACATATTCAAAGTTTATCAATAAACAAGTTTAAAAGTTTTATTAAAGAAAAACTGTACAAAAAGGGTTATTATAATATCAAGGAATACATGAATGAAAATAACCCCTGGGAATAAGGTGATCGCCACCATGCTGGTTCTATTAAAAATCATTTAAAAATTGAATAAATGAAATTATTGTTAAGTGAAATATGTTTGAAAAAAAATTCCCGCTGGGTTTCTTGCTGGTTCTTCCCAGGACAGAGGTATTTTCCGAACCAGTGGTAAATAAAAAATGACTTTCAATAAGAATTATGTAATAATCAATATTGAATAAAAAATTATTCTATTCTATTCTATTCTATATAAAACTATATATTATACAAATATATAAAATGAACACTGAAAAAGCTAAGGGGTATAACAGTCACTTTAAATTTCATTGTATACAAGCAATTTTATTTCATACCTCCTGCACTGGTATGGCTCTAATTGTAAATTGTATAGTAGATGCTCAGACTAACAAATAAAGGAACAAGACGTGCTGTATACATTCTAATTGGCGCCGAAACCATGCTCAAATTCTTTACACGCATTATCGCACATATTATCTTTATGCTTTCTTTATTTAACAATCCGTAAAAGTTCTTTGTTTGATGGCCCATATGTGCACCTAAAACATTGTTGTTTATTGCATATGATTTTAGATGCGCATGTGTGCGTGCACATGGTTTTAGCTTGGATTTGGCGTTACTTGAAATATACGCAGTGCATCGTTTAATATTCTTTGTTGGTTTGAGAGTAGATGTAACATAAATGATTTGTGTGACAACAGTAAACAATAAAGAAAGAAATCAAAAATCAAAACAATTTCGTTCTTTGTTTCACATAATGTTAGTAAATAAAAAAAACTTTTACCATGATATAATCACTTTGACATAACTCATCATGCACTTAAAAATTGCTTACTTAAGTAATAGCTTTTTTATTTAAATGCCGGTTTCCTCACGATGATTTCCTTCACCGTGTGGCACATGGTATAAGCAGCACTTAAAATTGCAATTAACTATTTGATTAGTGCAGGTAGTAATCGAACATGGTGCTTGTACACTGAAATTTACCGCGTACGCCTAGGCATTAATAACAGCCATGAATTAATTATGTCTTTTTTTTAAGGTTGGCACATTGGATGATTTGTTTGTAGATTCTGACAATGATAATGAAGATGAAAACAAATCAGATAATGAAAATGATACAAGCAAATTGACTTATGATTCTGACTCTAGTGATGAAGATATGAAGGATAATGATGACGATGAGGATGATGAGGATGATGACGATGATGATATGTTACCTATAGAGAAAGCTAATGTGAAGCTGAAAAAGAAACAAAAACTGGACAAAAAATTAGCTGATGAAGAGATGCAATTAAATATATCCAAGCAAGATATATTTGCATTTCCCACGGAGGAAGAATTACAAAATCCAACCAGTCTACAAGATATTCATCAGAGAATTAAAGATGTTGTTCATGTTTTAAGTGATTTTAATCACTTAAAGCAGGAAGGTAGATCCCGTTGTGAATACACTGACTTGCTCCTAAAAGATTTATGTATGTATTATAGCTATAATGAATTTTTAATGGAGGTACTAATGCAAATATTCCCAGTCCAAGAACTTGTTGAATTTTTAGAATCAAGTGAAGTTTCTCGACCCGTTACCATAAGGACAAATAGTCTCAAAACAAGAAGGCGTGACTTGGCCCAAGCTCTTATTAATAGGGGCGTGAATTTAGACCCCGTTGGTAAATGGAGTAAGGTTGGCTTGGTTATATATAGTTCAACAGTACCAATTGGTGCCACACCTGAATATTTAGCAGGTCACTATATAATTCAAGGTGCTTCAAGTTTCTTGCCTGTGATGGCACTGGCGCCACAGGAGAATGAAAGAATATTGGATATGTGCGCAGCCCCAGGCGGGAAAGCATCTCATATTGCAGCAATAATGAAAAATACTGGAGCTTTATTTGCAAATGATGCAAACAAAGAGCGTACAAAGGCTGTTGTTGGTAATTTTCATAGATTGGGTGTTGTAAATGCCATTGTTTGTAATTACGATGGTAGGCAATTTCCAAATGTGATTAAAGGTTTTGACAGAGTTTTATTAGACGCTCCTTGTACAGGTACTGGAGTTATTGCTAAAGATCCAAGTGTTAAAACAACAAAAGATCAAAAAGATATCCAAAGGTGTTTTAATCTTCAGAGGCAATTGTTATTGGCTGCTATAGATTGTTGTAATGCTAAGTCAAGTACAGGAGGATACATAGTGTATTCAACATGCTCTATTCTACCAGAAGAAAATGAATGGGTAGTAAATTATGCTTTAAAGCGTCGTAATGTCAAATTAGTGCCTACTGGTCTTGACTTTGGTACAGAGGGTTTTGTAAAATATAGGCATCATAGATTTCATCCATCATTGAAATTGACTAGAAGATTTTATCCACATACACATAACATGGATGGATTTTTTGTGGCCAAACTTAAAAAGTTCTCAAATGTCATTGTAAGTTTAATGTCATATATGCTTAAAAGATTTGTCGAATTACAGTTTAATGTATTACATAGTTTTTTAAACTAATTTATTATTCTTATTAAAGCCGGAACCATTCAAAGACGAAGATGATGAAGCTGCAGAAACAAATGATGACAAAGTAGCGCAAGAAAATGGTGATACTAATTCAACAGAACAAAAGGACATAGTAGCAAACTCCACACATACTCCACTGAAAAGACTTGCCCCTTCAGAAGCAAAAGAACCACAGAAAAGGAAAAAGATTACAGACACTAATAGGTAGTAAAAGTTGGATATATATATTTTAATTATTTCAGGCTTTTGCGCTTGGTTTTTTAAATAGAGTGATATAAGAATTCAGAGTTCAATATTTTGACATGGTAGAGCCATGCTGCAGCCACAGGCGGATTAAATGTCGACGGCGCCTTATGCTAATTCCTCATCGGCGCTCCCCATTATTATTAATTATAGCTACTTATTTTTCAAATAAACTATATTATAATTTATAATACAGTTGAGTTTCAAAATAATTAGGATACTTGTACCCTTAACAGGTGGGTGTGAATGAAAAATGTTATAGGAGAGTGAGGGCGATGTAGGAAACCTGAGCGCGTGCCTCTTTTTGACTTTGCGCCCCTAGGCACGTGCCTAGTTTGCCTTAAGGATAATCTTCCAAATGGGTCGGCTCGACTTGGTAAGGAACACCCTCTCACAGAATACCAGCGTTAAATAGCAGTATCAATGCTCCTGAGTATCGTATGGTGAGTGTAGAGAATCGGAGACCCTTTTTACTTGAAACGAGGCATTAAATCTTAGTTCTCAGGGGTGACAGCACATCTGCATTTTGATTCTTAATCAAGGGGATATGTAAATGGCTTTTGGCCACAGCATCCACTTACTATCAGGTGGACTGTGTGCACTTTTGGCAATCATATTCTATAAAAAAATGTATTATGTACATATATTTTATTAAAAATTAGTGTTCTTATTTACTAACAACTATGGATGTTTTTTTGTCTGAAATAAATGAATTATTATTATATTATTAAATGTTTTGTTAAATTTAAATAATTATAATTTTAGTGAAGAATCAAAGGAAACCGAAACAGTTAATGCCAAAATGAATAAAAAAAAAAGAAAGAAGAAAAACAAAATGAAAGGGAAAGAAGGAAACTTACAGGCTGGTGTTAACAGTCAAGAAAATAATTCTAATAAAGATAGTGCAACCCAAACTCCAAACAAGGGTGATAATTCTAATAAAATTGACAGTGACAATAAAAAGAAATTACAACCAAATACACCCAAGCTAGCAAAATTAGCAGAAGCATCTTCAGAAGTTAAAACACAAGCTCATGTAGGTACTGAAAGTCCTAAAACAAAAAAGAATAAAAAAGGTAAAGTTAAAAAAGGTAACCAGGTAAATGCAATAAATAGCCTCCCTAATAAAAAAGAGCCCAATGTGTCTGATAAGGTGCAGTTTGAGGCATCAAAGAAGTTAAAGAACAAGTTGAAAAAGAAGAAAAAAATAGGCCAAATAAATGAAAAAAATAAAAATAAAGAAACAAAATCCCAAAATATGAATCAGAAATTAAAAAAGAAAGGCAAATCTAAATAGCATTGAACATATTTTAAATATGTAATATTGTTATAATAAACTGATTATGTACTGACAATATACACTCATTGTTTCATATTCAAAAGATTTTATAACAAATAAAATATCTATTTATATGGGTAATGAAAAACATCTTGTAGTACTCATTCCTCTACATTAAAGTTAAAGTTACAGCCTATATATGTCCCACTGCTGGCCACAGGCCTGTCATTTCTGAGGGTTTTAGGGCAAGGAAGTGTCCGCTGTGCTGCCCCAATGCGTGTTGGCGGACTTCGCGTGTCTTCGAAATATTTATTTTTTACTTCTTATACATGCAGGTTTCCTCACGATGTTTTCCTTTACCGCCGAGAACGTGGTAAATCAACACTTAGCCGGCGTGGTTCGAACCCGGGTAGCTCGCGTACTGTGAAATTTACAGTGAGCGCTTAGCCCCTGATCTACAACGGCTCTTTTTCCCGGCTGATTCCTTTACATGCTTACTTTTATGTAACATACAAAATAAGGTGACACGTAGGTTCTTCAACCTTTTATGGCCCAATGCTGAATATAGGCCATAACATTGCCTCAAAAAGGGGATTATTTGCTACAGTTGTCACGGCTGGCGACCACAATTTTTTATTAAGTGGCGAAGCTTGCGAAGACACATTGATTTTTTTTTATAGGATAAGGGTGACAAACGAGCACACAGTCCACCTGATGGTAAGTGGTTGCTGCGGCCCATAGACATCTACATCTATCCTCGTTTGCGAATCAAAATGCAGATGCGTTGTCACCCGTGAGGACCAAGATGGAATGCCTCATTTCCAGTAAAAAGGGCCTCCGGCCACCTGCACTCACCAAGCGAAACGCAGAGGTAAACCTCTACTTCACGCTGGTATTCTGTGAGGTCGTGGTACCACCCCGGTTCGAGCCAGCCCATCCGTGCGACAACAAAAGCTGCCGCGTGGCTCTACCACTGTTAAAAACGATTTCACGATGTCTGTCCGTCTGTCCCACGATTATCTCGAGAACGGTTTCGAATTTTCAAATTCTGTTTTCAGCAATCGATTACTGATCACCCAGGCATCTGAACCTCATATTTTGAAACTGATTGCTCAAAAAAAAGCTGATTGCTTCGCCACTTTGCTATGCTGTTAGCTTGCTAGGTTTATTTGTCATTAGGAAGGCGCTACTGTCTATCTCCTGATTAGTTTCCCTCTGTCGCCTTTTACAACACTTACGGAATGATATGGGGGTAGTTGATATTCTTACACCGCCACTATGTGGTATTTTTTTTTAAATTAACGTATTTAACATAAAATTTATTGTCCCATCACTAATATCTAAAATGTCAAATTAAGAATGCGTGCGTGCATTGCTGTAATCCGAACTGAGGGGTAGAGCCAGTATAATTATTAATTACGGACGAGCATTCCATCTTAGTCCTTAGTAATACCAACAGTCTGTAGCTTTCTTTGTTTAAAGTTGGTTGCGGGTGTCCATTGTTATCAGATAGCCACTTACCATTTTTTTTGGAGATTATGGCCTGGTATCTAGACCTTTAGGCCAAGTCTTGAGTATTTTTATTCGGTTTATTATAATTTCTCCAAATGTATTATTATCCTTCATAGTTCACTACTTCACAATATGTTGATGCGTCACATTGTGCAGCCCTTGGGAGATTTTGACGGCAACTTGAGCCAGCAGACAGCTGACAGTTGGTGATGGTATCTAAAGGCGCCTGTACAAACAGTTTATCTTGAGAATCCATCACCATCAGAGCACTTGTTTCACCATTTCCACTAATAGTTCACATGCGTAGACAGTTAATATATAAAATCGCACCACTTTTACATATCAAAATCCACTTCAAACTATTATTTAAACTATAAAACAGGAGCAGCAAACCGCCGCCAATCAAGTTCCCGCCAGAACTCCAGCCACTTACCATTAGGTAGGTGTACTTTGCCAGTATCGTTGGTACTGGTATCGGTCTTTTCATCGAATTTCATCAAGCGTGAGTAGCCTTTTAAACAAAACAAAAAACTGACCACGTCGAAGAATTTAAACTCGATGCAAACTGGTGTGGAGCTCAACGCTCTAGCCATTAGGCTGTTGAGAAGACGATATCTATGACGAAATTACCAATACAATATACGGATTTACATTTAAGTCCGTTGTTAATACCACATATCCTTCATCTTTATAACTACATCTTCTCCGTCTTTAACGTGCGTCATTATATGGCATTCGAAGCTGTGTTAGAGATTTTTCTAAAGTATCACCTGGCTTGCCATACCTTTGACTTGCATAGCTGTCGTCGCGGGTTGAAGGCTCTTATTTTGTAACTATCATGCTTGCAGCATCTCGCAGCAGGTGGGTTGATAACTACAACTTTTTACTGTCGTGTTAGCACGAAGTTGCCGCTGCTGAACTCGTGGTTTGAAAATGTATTAATAATCCCACCCAAAAGTACTGTATTCCACTGTGCAGTGGCGGTGAAAGATAATTCACTACTCCATATAACATCATCATCATCGTTACAGCCTTTCATAAGTTCACTGCTGAACACAGGCCTCCCCCAAGTAATGCCACAAACCACGGTCCTGAGCCACCTGCCTCCATCGACTTCATGCATGTCTTACCAGATCGTCACCCCATCTCGTGGGGGGTCGCCCATCGGTTGTCGGTTCTTCGAGCTATATGGCAGGCCCACTGCCACTTCAGCTTACTAATCCGTTGGGCTATGTTGGTTACTCTGATTCTGCTGCGGATATCCTCATTTCTAAGTTTATCACGCAGAGAAACCCCGAGCATAGCCCTCTCCATAGCTCGCTGAGCGACCTTGAGCTTCCTCATATGGCCAGCAGTGAAGGACCACGTCTCAGATCCGTAAGTCATAACTGGCAACACGCACTGGTTGTACAATTTCGTTTTAAGGGGCTACTCCATGCGAACGACCTTGAGCATTTTGTGTGCCTGGCCGCGCCGACGCTCTACAATATAGGATCGCGTAAGAAGTAATAATATGTAAAACGCCACCTACTGTACGGACGTAGTATTTTTTCAACATCAATAAACTATTTTATGGGAATACACACAGCGTACAACGATAAATGTATTTTAATTTTTTTATTCGGTATATTAGTTGCATTATATTAGAATTATGTATTCTCATATATTATCTAATTATGAAATTTTATAATTAATTATATATTAAAAATGAAGCATTGAAAATTGTGAGTTTAAAAGATACCTACTCACTATAGGTAAATAGATAGATAGCTCGCCTTTTGTACAAATATTTGGTGCAATAAAGAATAAACAAATAAATAGGATGTTTCGCAGAGTGAGAGTAATATAGAATGAGAGTCGTGGAGGCAGTTTACAAACATAAATTGCACAAGGACAAACATCCAGACCCGGAACAATTATTTGTAGGCCTTACAAATATTTGTTCCGTGCGGGATTCGAACCCGCGGCCCCCAGCGCGACAACTGATTGCTAAGCCACTGCGCCACGGAGCCGTCGCCGGGTTATAGGTAAAGTGACCATACGTCCCGTTTTGAACGGGACTGTCCCTTTTCTCGGTCACCTGTCCTATTGTCCCCAAATAAAGCTCCGGGACACAAAATTGTCCCGTAACTCGTTGGATGGAAGTATTCAAAGCCAACAATCTTCAACATAATTTTTTTAATCGAATGTATTTTATGTCTACCTGGTACAAATGCTCCGGTAGAAAAAGTATTTTTTTATTTTGAATAAATTGTGGACGTCTGAAAGAAACACTTACGGTTCCAGTTCTAAAGGCGATGTTGTTGACAAAGATAACAATAAAAAAAACTTGAGCAGAATTTTATTCTTATTTAAAATCATCACCAACCTTATTAAAGCAAATTTAATCCACTGACAAATGTAATTAATAATTAAAAAAAATGTTGCATTTAATAATTACCGTCTATACCGAATATAATTTTTTAGTGAACACTAATTGTATAAAGTTATAGTTTTTAGAGTATAAATAAACGCATGTCCTGTTTTGAGTTAAAAAATAAATGGTCAGTTTAGTATTTTTAGTTAAATTTAGTTTTAACAATTTTTAGTTTATAGTAAAAAGTAGGTATATTAGTACCTACTTAGATACTTTTTACCGAATTATAAGTATAGAACACCTTATGTACTCAATTATTTTTTGAAAAAGAAGAAAAAACAAGCAATAAATAATATACTATATTTTACCAAAAAACTATAACTTAGTAATACTAATTATAACTTAGAACATAAATGAATAACTCATAACTGACTTTTTTGCCCGACCCAGGATTCGAACCCGGGACCTCATGATCAGCAGCCGCACTACTACAACCACTAGACCAACGAGGCAGTGCTACACCTGATAAGATATTGTAGTTGGTTATTACGATTATTTTAAATTGTATACTATACTGATAATATTGAATTAGCCTTTTATAGTGTAAATTATAATATTTGTGGAAATGTTAATTATGGATTCGAACCTTAGATGTTTTTTTATTTGCATTTACTTCAAAGAAAATACACGCAAAAAGCTTCATCGGGCAGTAAAAACACAACAAATATATGTATAACTAATACTAAAAATTATACCCAAAACAAACAAATAATACTACCTATAAATAACCTAATAAGTAATAATATTATCGACTGATAAGACGTGAGCGTGTTCGCAGGCCGATGCTCTGACGAACGACACGGCCTCCACGTTCAAGAGCTCAACTCTCAATGATCCAGCAAGCCCGTGGGCAGTGAATACGCCCAGATTTTAAAATAATTTCTTAATAAAATCAAATTTTGGTCTTTTGAAAAAATTTTTACAATAGAAATGTTCATTAATAAATTGCCTATCCATTGGTGTAAATCGCAAAATAAAATAATACTTACTTTACGAGGAGATGCATGTTATCAATAATAATTTCACATTTATGTGGTTTCGTTGTAAGGAGATTATATTAATATTTATTCCTTTAAATAAAATTGGATACAGCTCTTATGAAATCAAGATTATGTAGAAATATAATGTGTTTTTTATTTGTCGATATATCTTTTAAATAAAAAGTAGATAGCTCCTAAAAACCGCACAAATAACGACTAGCGCGACATTTTGCTCAACCCGCGCCTTAAGGTTTTGAGGTATGTCTAACGCTTAGAGTATGTTAGTTTAATACTCTAAGGTCTAACGAGAAGATGTGTCGTAGTTTCCCGAACGCTGCCCAACCGAATTGAATCCGTCGATTGACCATATAACATAGCTACACTAAATCATGCATAGTGCTAAATGTGTTGATAGAATTGTTATTTTTTCCTTGAGCAGTTTTCAGGTAAATGAGAGCTACGTAACTGCGAATTAGGATAAGCTATAAGGTCATTTTGTATCTATTGTCAAGAATGAGGGTAAATAATTTAAAATTAAAAAAAATTGTACTACCATGATTTTGAATAACTCAAAAACTATTGGTTAGACCTTGATCAAATTTATATGTGACCACACGGGAAGCACCAGCTTTCAAATAAAAAAAGAATTATCGAAATCGGTTAACCCAGTAAGTAGTTATGAGGTAACACACAAAAAAACATAGTCGAATATAGTCTCAGGGTGCTCTGTTAATTACTGAGATACCGTTGCTAGTACTATCATTTTAAAATTACTACCTGGTAGGGCCAAGCTGCAGTTATATTATTATGGTTGTAGTACGAATAACCGGGGAATGACCACGCTCTCACAGAAAACAAGCCTAAAATAGCAGCTCAATGCTGCTGTCTTGCGTATGGTGAGTATGTTAATCCTCAGGGGTTAACATGCGTCTGCACTTCGAATTTGGTTAAAATTTAGAATCGTTTATCAGGAAGGGGGGCAGGGATGGGGGGAGGTGCGGAGAGGGAAGTGTCCCCTAACCTCAAACCACACTCCCATCAAAAGGTAATACACCGTTTTTGAGAAAAATAAAAAAATCCCATAGACCTAACTTCAAAATGATAACATTTATTTTATAGCCTCTGGAATGAGGTGGGAGGGGTAAGAGGGGGGGGGGGGGAGTGGGAGTGTCTCCTATGACAACTGTAAGGATTTCGGGTGCTCAAGTGGTAAAAAAATAACCACGAAGGCTGCTACTACGCTGCGCTTCGCTCCCGCCACAACCTTCTAAACTATTTCAAGTGAAAGTATTCCTGGGTGCTCAAGTATTTCTGGGTTTTTTTTTATAGGATATGGGTGACAAACGAGCACACAGTCCACCTGATGGTAAGTGGAAGCTGAAGCCCATAGACATCTACATCTATCCTCTATTACAAATTAAAATGTAGATGCGTTGTCACCCGTGAGGACTAAGATGGAATGCCTCATTTCCAATAAATAAGGCCTCCGGCCACCTGCACTCACCAAGCGAAACGCAGAGGTAAACCTCTACTTCACGTTCGTTTTCTGTGAGGTCGTGGTACCACCCCGGTTCGAGCCGGCCCATCCGTGCGACAGCAAAAGCTGCCGCGTGGCTCTACCATTGTTAAAAAGAAAGGGTGGTAAGAAAAACCAAGAACCTTCGCCCCCGCCACAACCTTCTAACCTATTACAACTGAAAGTATTTCTGGGTGCTCAAGTATTTCTGGGTACGATAAGAGCTACAATAATACACTGGAGAGAGCACCACATTCACGCAATAAGAGAAACCAAAAGTTGCGATTTGATTCGACCTTCGGTTTATACAAAGATAGCTACTCTGTGGTATAGACCACAGATGAATAAAATACCATAGAACTACAATAATGTGACACTAGTCTTTGACATGGTCTTACGTCCTTGTCGCACTTACACAAAAGCTTTCACAGTAATATTGCACACGTTTACCATGTTTTAGGTACACATTTTAGGTTCTAATAGTTTTTATTTTCTCGAAAACGGTGCATTACCTTTTAATGCGAGTGGAATTGTTATAATAGGGGACCAAATCCCTACTAAATAAAATACCTTATTCCCCCAAATTCCTGTCAAACGATTCTAAATCCAACCTTCAATTTTAATGCAGGGTAAATGTAGATGTCTACGAGCCACAGTATCCACTTACTTAGTGCTCCTTTGTGACCGTTACTCTATAAAAAACATTGGTTCTCTCCGTTTTGCTTTTCTATCCTTTTAGAAAGTTTTCCTAATTACGGGAATTTGTGTGTAAATAAAAAACTATAAGAAAACAGGCTCGTACTGGATACAGCTTGAAATAGCAACGTAATGCATAAGTGACGAGAACCGGAGACCATTCTCACTGGTAACTTACACTGGTGGTCTTAGTGGGGTGACAACGCAACTGCATTTTGATCCTTAACTGAAAATAGATGTAGATATCTACAGTGCCGGATTAATCACGTAGGAAGAGTAGCATTTGCTACGGGCCCCGCGCAAAAGCGGCCCCGCGTGAAACTTATTAAGATATGGTATATTTAATTTTTCTTGATGTCAGAAAAACGTGAAATGTTACATTTCGACACCTTTTCGACCAAGACAATCCATGTCAGACAACCGATTATTTCGTTGGCGAAAATAAAACACAGAATTTTTACGGTAAACGCACAAGTTTCAACGCCCACAATGCCGAATGGTTCGGTTCTCGTACTACCGATCCGACCAGGAAGATCTGTTTACGACTTTACCTTGGTGTATGATCTGACACAACTGGTCGCTTCGCCCACTCGAATTCCAGATGTGGAGGATCATACACCTTCTCCGTTGAAGCTTCTGGACGGCTATCAGGTCTCCGTCGATGCCCCTCTTGGCTCTTCGGATTACTGTCTGATTCGGAGTACAGTGCCCATCACTTGCTCTTTGCACGCACGTTCGATAGGCTGCCGCCATGTGTGGCACTATTGGTCAGTGGATTGAGATTGGATGCCGGTTTTTTTTTTCATCCTACCGATGGTGGTGGATTTGCCTCACGTTGGATGATGATCCCAAACAATTTGTTGCTGAGTCTGTCGCCGATGTAGTTCTTCGGCGGATGGAACTTTTCACCCTGTCATCTGTAGTGCCCATCGGCGGCAGATCCCAGTCTTGGTTTGGACGCTCCCGCAAAATTTGCTTCGTGGCAAAAGCAGAAGTGTTACAAGGCCTGGGGTGACACATCGGCGTCCCGGGATGCAAACACGTTTTTTTACGAGGTAGAGCCATGCTTTAGCTATATTATGGTTATACTATGAAAGGGTTGGCTCGACCGGAGTAGGATCACGTTCTCTCAGAACACCAGCATAAAATAGCAGCTCAATGCTGCTGTGTTTCGTATGGTGAGTTTAGAAAACCGCAGACCCTATTTACTGGAAACGAGACATTCCATTTTAGTCCTCCGTTTGATAGATGTAGATGTCACTTACCACTGATCAGGTAGATGGTGTTCTCGTTTTACACTCAAAAAGAAGTACAACTCTGCCTCCAGGTCTTTCAAAAGAGTTGTCGCTAGGGCAAAGTCGGAGCACATTGTAGAAGTTTGTCTTCCTTCTGAAACTCGAGATAATATTTAAGAGTTCGATATGTATTAATTTTGTTATTTGGTTTAATTGGTTATTGTGATTTCCCCTCTGTATTGTTTTAAGGTGTCTCAGTTTATTACTTTATATTTTTTTAAATATTTTTGGTATTTCTTGGTTTTTGACTTATTTTTAGGTTATGTTTCAGATATTTTGTAATATATGTTATTAAGTGTTCACTCTTCTTGTGAAACATGTTGTGACTGCCTTTAATAGGTTTTACATTTAAAAATTAAGCTTATATATTATTGTTTGTGAACATGTACATAAAAAACTCGTGCGTCCTGATCCCTCACCAAGGCTGTCCAAGGGAATTTCTGTAAGGCATCATTATCATCTGTACATAGGGAAGATGACTCGCTGGCCCACGCTGCAAAGGAGAAAGCAAATCTTTTAGGTTCTCTTTTTGCGTCCAATTCGACTCGAATATGGGGAACATATCGCCGACCACCCCGCGGTGTTAGTACTCCATGCGCAATTGCGCATTTGCGTAGCGCTCAGTGCGCAAAGCAGTCCAGTCCCTGACGTCACGTCGACGTCGACAAGTCGAGTGGATCTAATGGAATCCCCCCAATTGTGCTGAAGACGTGTGCTCCAGAGTTGGCGACGGTCCTTACGCGTTTTTTCCGGCTTTTACTATTTAGTCGTCATTCCAGGCTCATGGAAGACAGCCTTAGCGCACCCGATACCTAAAAATACGACCGCTCGGACCCGTCAACTACAGGTCTATCGCTATAACCTTCTCGTTGTCCAAAATAATGGAATCTATTATTAATTGCCTGCTTATGCGGTACCTTGAAGAGCATCAGCTGATTAGTAACCGTCAATATGGTTTCCGTCGAGGTCGCTTAGCTGCTGATCTTCTTGTCTACCTGACTCAACGATGAGCGGAGGCAGTCGAGACAAAGTGGGAGGCTCTGGCGGTTAGTTTGGACATAGCGAAGGGCTTTAATCGGGTTAGGCACACAGTGCTTCTTTCGAAGCTCCCCTCTTATGTGCTTCCCGAGAAATTATGCAATTGGGTCACCAGTTTTCTTACAGATCAGAGTAATAAGGTCGTAGTTCACTGCGCATGCTCCGACTCCAAGCCTGTAAATGCTGTTGTTCCACATGGCTGCGTGCTATCGCCTACCCTGATCATTCTGCATATCAATGATACGAGTATGTTGCCATACTATTAACAATCATTGTTATGCAGATGACAGCACTGGCGATACTTTATACACCGGCCGTGCTTATATTTCTCGGGAACACGTCGACGAGTGCCGGAACAAATTTGTGTCTGAAGTCGAGTCTTTGTTGAACGAAGTCTCGAATTGGGGGCGACTAAATCTAGTTCAGTTTAAGTCCGAAAGAAGGAATTTGCGCGTTTACTGCAAAAAAAACCTTTTGTCGTATCACCTCGATTTCGAATGTGACAAGGCGCGAATCTCGCCTCGGTCCGAGGGCCTCCGCTGGTATTGGCCGGGGGTGGGGGAGGGAGGTGGGAGCAGTAAACCCAAAGGTACGGCGAGGGTAGAGAGCGCCGGTAAAGGACGTCCTCGTCCTAAGCAGGGGAAAACGACCCCTGCCCCGTCACGTCCATAAATGGTAAGTCGAGGATCCTCCAGGCAAATATTCACCATACAGAAGCTGCTTCTGCCGTGGTGGAGGTTTGCTTCACAGAGGACAACATCGACCTCGCCCTCATACAAGAGCCTTGGGTGGCCAACGGTCAAGTTCTGGGATTGACTGCTGCCGGTAAGATCTTAGTCAATACTAAAGGCATTAGATTAAATATTGAACTTTTAGCTGTTCCAGAGTATTGCAACGACAACCTAGTTACAGCCTTTATAAATCTTATGGGATGCACAGGGGCCAGAGTAATCATTTGCTCAGCCTATCTTCCCGGAGAGAACCCAGATCCTGCCATCGAGTTAGAGCGAGTGGCGGAGTTCCCCCGTAAGCACAACGCCGAACTTGTGGTGGGATGTGATGCTAATGCTCACCACACAGCATGGGGAAACACTAACATCAACGAAAGAGGTGAGTTACTTTTTGACTTTCTCATATCCAATCGCCTGGTAAGCCTAACCTTTGTAACGCGTGCTAGGCAGGAAGTTTTAGATATAACCTTCGCTACCAATAACATATCCAGGCGGATTACTAACTGTAACATTTTAGTAGTGAAAACTCGATGCCTGATCACAGACACATTAATTTTTGTTATTGGGGCATGACCAACTTATGAAACTGTTTCTTTCAGGGATACAAAAGCGACCTTCCTGGGATGTCTACAGAGATAGCCTAAGGAGGAATTTGGAAACGTTTCCTAAAAGCATAAAAACGATTGAAGGTCTGGAGTTAGCAGCGGGAACGGTAACCGTAGGTATCCGTGAAGCCTTCGAAGACAGTTGTCCCGTCAAAAACAAGACCTCAACTCGAAAAGTTCCTTGGTGGAACACTAAGCTGCTAAAGCAGCTTAGGGAAAAGGCCAGGAAACTATACAATAGGGCTAAAAAACCAAAGAATGGGATATTTATAGTGCAGCCTTAACCGATTATAATAAAGAAATTAGGAAAGTAGGAGCATCGTGTATGAAGCTATGCGAGGAAGTTGAGTCTTTGCCTCGCAGTGCAAGACTACACAAAATGCTATCGAAAGCTAAACCTAATCAGATCGGGTTTCTTAAAAAGCTTCATGGTAACTTCACTAATAGTGAAACGGAAACACTGGAGCTACTAGCGTCAACCCATTTCCCAGGGTCACATATGATTCTGGCCTCGAACTCTTTCAGAGCCCTACGAAGGCCTTGTAATGAGGACTGTCGTAGGGCTACAAAGATAATAAGGCCAAACCTGGTGCAGTGGGCTGTTGACTCCTTTAAAACATATAAGACAAGTGGGGAGGATGGAATAATGCCCATCCATCTACAGAGGGGTATCGATATCCTTCTTCCTTATCTGGTAAAAGTCTTCAGAGCAAGGTTTGCATGGGGATTTAATCTAAAAAGATGGACAATTGTCAAAGTTCTATTTATACCTAAGGCTACGCCTTACAAAAGTCCTTTAGTCCTATAAACCTTTCTTCCTTTCTTCTGAAGACATTGGAAAAGGTTATAGATAGACATATTAGGGATGTAGTTCTAGCTACGAGACCTATACACTACAACTAGCATGTTTACCGCAGAGGCAAATCCACGGAAACAGCCCTGATCAGTATTATTGACAGCGTCGAAAAAGCGCTGCAGTATAAAGAGATAGCTCTTTGTGCCTTTCTAGACATTGAGGGCGCCTTCGACAGTAGCCCTACATCACTGCTGGTTTGCTGGTTGGGGGCCTGACATCTAAAAATGTTGACCCCACAACCATCAGGTGGGTGAAGTTAATGCTCTCAAACAGAAAGGCAAAAATAGAGCTGTTTCAAACTTCGATTGAGATTGCAACAACAAGAGACTGTCCACAAGGTGGTGTTTTGTCACCCCTCCTTTGGGCTCTTGCGGTTGACCAATTATTGTACAAGATGGCAGACCTTCGCATTGACACACTGGGTTATACTGATGACCTTATGATCATTGCGAGGGGTTTTTGCCAAAGTACTTTATCATCAATCATACAAAGAGCCCTAACCACCAAAAACAACTGGTGCAGGGATAACAGTTAATCGGCTAATGCTGATAAATCTGTTATAATACCCTTTTCCAAAAAGAGACGGTCGGACAAATTAGTCACACCAAAACTTAAGTGTGAAGAAGTACCATCTCCACTGAAGGTAAGTACTAAGGCGTTACAATCGACCAAAAACTAACATGGAACTCTCACCTTAGCTATGTATGTCATAAGGTAAAAACTGCTTCAGGTACGTGCAGTCGCATGGTCGGAAATAACTGGAGATTGCATCCCAGTATGATCCTATGGCTGTACAGCAGTATAGTGAGGCCGATTCTTACCTACGCCTTCACTGTCTAGTGTAATAAAGCCAACCAAAAGATGACTGCGGACAGACTAAATAGTCTACAAAGAACTGCCTGCTTAATGGTATCTGAAGCGATGCGATCATTGCCTGGAGCGGCTCTTAATGCAATTCTATGCCTAACGCTCCTTGATCTTTACTTAGACAAGGAGACGAAGGCTAGCTTGTATAGGATTAACGCTCAGGGCGGTTTGAGCTTGCTTTCCTATAGAATGAGATCCATGCTCGACTTAATCAAGGAAACACCAGTCTTATGCAAGATCTCAGATATCATGCGCCCACTATATACTTTTAACAAAAATCATACAGTAGAATTACTCTTCAGAGAAGACTGGCTGAATGGACAGTTCATCTGTGAGGTCGGTAGCCTTATATGGTATACCGATGGGTCAAAAATGTGCCTCAACGTAGGATTTGGAATTTATGGGGAGATACCCAAATTCAAACATAGTATGAATTCGGGTAGATTCACCTCTATCTGCCAGGCAGAAATACTTCACTGTGCGGAAATCAATCAGTAAAAACGCTACGTTAACCTTATAATCTATATTAACTCTGATAGTCAACAAGCACTGCTAGCGCTGATATCAAATTTGGTGAACTCGAAGCTAGTTGGAAACTGCGTGAACCGCCTAAACGCCTTGGGAGGTAATAAAAAGGTAGTTTTAAGAAGAGGGTCCGGGTCATGCGGGTATTGTAGGCAATAAAACTTGCACGGGAGGGTTCAAAGAGTACACAATTTGGGCCCAAGCCATTTTGTGGAATCTCAAAAAGCCTCGCCCGATTGACCTTGGAAACTCTTTACTACAACAAATCACTTAAGATCTGGTCTGATATACCAGGTTTAAAACATTCAAAAATCTTAATCCAGACTTTCGATCGTAAATTCGCTTCCGAAGCCCTGGGATTAGGTAAAAATAAACTGCGCATTCCGATATGAGCCCTGACTGAACATTGTTGTCTTAAAAAGCACATGTCAATCCTGGGACTAAGCAACTCAAGGATGTGCCTGTTTTGCTCCCTAGAGGAGGAAACGCCTTTACACATCCTGAAAAATTGCGGACCCGTAATGCGTAAACGCAGCACTCATCTGGGAAATTATATACTTCGCCCAGAAGACGTGAAATTACTCACAGCTAAGCCACTCCTTCTATTCATTGAGGATGTAGGGCTAAGCAGTAAACTGTAGACATAGCGGCGATCACAATAGATCTTTTAGGTCGCAGTGATACTGGTCTCTCTAGACCTGCATAGCTGCTCGTAGATAATAAAAAATATGTCTTGTACATGTTCATTTGTTGGGATATACTATTAATGTCATTGAGAACTACGTAGGGGGATGAGTCGCTCGCGTCCGTAGGCTTTGACCACCTAACCCTAGGCCCACCCTACACGTGTCCCCCGGGTGGTGCTAAACGAGCGATAAAGCCGAAACGACAGACTCGGCTCCTCGCCGTGTGGTAGCGGCGTAAAATCTACCAACCCCTTTTGTCGCACCATGAGCCAAAAATTGAAAGAAATGGCCCCGAGTTCCCGGCGCCCCTTTAATGGGGCAGGGGTGCGAAGAATCTCCGGGAGGAAAACCGGCGACGAAGTTCGCCACCCGTCACGTCCTGTCTCCTGGAGGGGCGAAAAGTGGATTGCGGAGGCCCGTCTGGCTACGCTGAATGTATGTGGAGCAATGAATGATAAGATGGATGAAATATGCGAAATGATGAATGATAGAAGAATAGATGTGTTATGTGTGAATGAGACGAAACGAAAGGGAAGAGATGTCACTGCACATGGCATGTATACCGCTTACTGGTCTGGTGTAGACGAGACCGAGCGGGCATGCCAGGGAGTCGGTGTCATCCTTTCAGAAAGAATGGGTCAATGTGTGAAAGAGTATTAATGTGTAAGCCCAAGGCTGCTGTGGATACGAATGAAAGTGGGCTTAAAGAAGTTGTTTGTGCTTGGGGTGTACGCCCCAGATATGTCTAAGCCCACTTATATCCGAGAGCAGTTTTGGGACATGGTAAGGCTGGTGTTGACGAAATGCAAGGAAAATGAAAGTATTATTATGTTAGGAGATTTTAATGGAAGGGTTGGAGTGAAGAGGTCTGGTTATGAAAGGATATTAGGAGCGTTTGGCGATGAAAGAATAAATGAGAATGGTGAAGACCTCCTCACCATATGTGTGGAAAAGAATCTTTTTGTGGCGAACACTTTCTTTCGCCATAAGAGGATTCACATGTATACATGGGAAAGAGGGGATGATAGAAGCATGATAGATTTCATAATTGTGGATGGAAGAATGAGGAGCGCAGTGGTAGATACAAGGGTTTACCGGGGGTCCAACGTAGGGACGGATCATTACTTGGTCTTATGCCGAATTAATGGTCTGTTCAAGCGTTGGCGCCATCGGACATCTGTGTCTACTACTGCGTTACAGCGTATAAGAATAGAGAGGCTACAAGATGAAGATGTGAAAGAGAAGTATAAATGCAGACTGAGGGAAAATATAAGTGTGTTGAATGAATTTTGTATGAATGATTTAGACTTGAAGAATGTATGGAATAACGTTAAGAAAGTTTTGGTGGATACAGCCACCGAAGTATGTGGTGTAAGTAAGAGAAGGAATGAAAGGAAAAGTAATACGTTGTGGTGGGATGATGAGGTACGGATGGAAGTTGAAGCAAAGAAGAGGGCATGGCTAGATTTACTAGCAACCAAAGCTGGTAATTCTGGCGGTATGAATGATGAGATTGAAAGAAAAAAGGCAGACTTTAGACGTATAAATAAGAGAGTATAAGAAGTTGTTGAAAGGAAAAAGCAAAAAAGGATAGATAAGAATGATAGAAGAATATCTGATAACTTCCAGGCAAATATTAAAATGTTCTGGAAGCTCGTAAGAACTGCCAGGGGAAATCCAAAACAGCCTAGAATGAATGCTATACGAGACGAGAATGGCTGCATGCTGAATGATGAAGTTTCGAATTTAAAGAGATGGAAGGAATACTTTGAAAGCGTGTTTAAGAGTGAAGAGTCGTCTGAAGTAAGTGAAATAGAAATTCCGGAAGAAGTGGAGATAGGTAGAGAGATAAGTGTAGATGAAATAGTGAAAGCAATGAAAAGAATGAAAGCAGGTAAGGCAGCCGGATATGATAGAGTATCACTCGAAATGCTAAGGGCTGGAGAGGGGGTGGTTGCAGGCCTGCTGTACACCTTGTTTAATTTATGTTGGGAACTGAAGCGGGTACCGAAAGACTGGTGCAAAGCCGTTATAGTCCCAATATATAAGGGAAAGGGGTCGCAGCAGGACTGTAAAACCTACCGTGGTATCAGCTTGCTTAGCATTGTGGGTAAACTGTATGCTAAGGTGTTAAGTGAAAGAGTTATGGAAGAAACTGATGGAAAAATTTGGGATGTGCAAGCTGGATTTAGAAAGGGGATGGGGTGTACGGATCAAGTCTTTTCCATGCGCATGATTGCGGAGAAATTTTTGGCCAAAAACCAGAAAGTTTTTTGTGCGTTCATGGACTTGGAAAAGGCTTATGACAGAGTGGACAGGAACGTGTTATGGCAAACACTGACCTCATTTGGGTTGAGCGCTGGTCTGATACGGGCATTGAAGTCTCTATATAGGGACTCTAGTGCCTGTGTCAGGATCAACGGGGCCTACTCGGACTGGTTTGGCATCCATAAAGGTGTCAGACAGGGTTGTGTTGCTTCCCCGTGGCTGTTCAACCTATTTATGGACAGTTGTTTGGAAAATTTGAAAGTAGAAGAATGCGAGTTAAGAATGGGTGAGTTAACCGTCAAATGCCTTTTGTACGCCGATGATCAAGTCATACTTGCGTCTTCGGCAGCCGAGTTGCAAATGATGGTTACATTAATGAACAGGACATTAAAAGAAAAGGGAATGAAAGTGAACGCAAGTAAGACGAAAGTTATGGTTTTTGAAAGAGAAGAAAGTAAAACGATATGTGAAATAAGAATAGAAGGGGAGTTGGTAGAGCAAGTAGATGAGTTTGTGTATTTGGGATGTGTGTTTAGCAAGGATGGTAGATATGATAAGGATATAGAACGACGAGTGAATGCAGGAAATAGAGTGAATGGGGCTCTACACTCTATAGTGAAAAGTCAGAATGTGTCCAAAAAGGCACGTATGGCAATTCACAATGCTGTGTTAGTGCCTACTTTAATGTATGGTAGTGAAAGTTGGGTGTGGCAAAAGAAGCACGAGAGTAGAATAAATGCTGTAGAAATGCGGGCATTAAGGAGTATGTTAGGGATGAATCTGAAGGACAGAGTGAGAAATTGTTTAATAAGAGAAGAGTGTGGTTTGCAAGATGATGTTGTGACCAGGATTAAGAAAGGAATGCTTCGGTGGTTTGGTCATGTAGAAAGAATGAATGAGGAAAGAGTGACAAAGCAAATTTATGTTGCAGAGGTGAACGGCAGAGTCGGGAAGGGTCGCCCTAGGCGAAAGTTTATCGACCAAATTGGCAATATATTGAAAATGGGCCAAATCAAGAGTACCTTTAACCGACGAGCGTGTATGCGTAGGTATATGGATGTGGAGGAAGCGAGAGAGGTCTGTCAGGATCGTGCCAAATGGAAGTCCATTGTCTCTGCCTACCCCTCTGGGTGACAGGCGTGAGTGTTTATGTATGTATTATGTATTATGAGCACTACGCTGATGTTCTTCAGCGATTCCACCATAAAAACTATATCGTCGGTTTACCCCCTCTTTTCAAAACCAGTAGCTTGAAAACGTCTTCCAATTGAGCGATGAAGAGTTTCGGGGATATAACATAACCCTGTCTTATAGCGAGGTCTGTAGTTCTACTGTACAAATACTAGCACTATTATAACGTCAGTCCACTTGGCACCGCTGAAAAGACTGTAGCAACTCTCAAATTCCAATGGAATCAAAGGCTTTCTATACTTACTTTGGTCAACGTTTGCTTATTGAACCTAATTCCGTTATGTTCGAAATCAAATTACCTTATTCACCTTTGATTGATTCATTTTGCGTTGTCTTTTATAACCATAGATTTAGGATAGATATATTCTATGTTTATAACAATACTAATACTTCTCATTTAAAAATAAATAAGGAAATGAAGTAAGTTGGAATTTTGTACTTTATATGTGTCTTAAAACTTTGACGCTCCTCCCCAGCGTCTGTTTGGGTATTTCACATTTAATATATAAATAATAGTAAATAGATAGTTAAACTTTATTGCCCGCTAACAAATGAATACATAAGGTCACGTATTATGCGTGTGGACAAGAATAAATATTATTAGAGTCACCCGGGTGCCTCGACCTCGAGGAAACTTGTCAAATTTTAATATTATCAATAACGTCGGAGATCGACTTCGGTACTCCCAGGGTCCCTGGTACTTAGCTCTGTAGCTGGCAAGCTTAGTAAAGAAATAAAGAAAAACTTTTTTTGGTATAAAAAATTGACGTACACCAAACAACAATATGCAACACATATACAAAGATATAAAAAAAAACTGCTTACATACGAGTTATTTTGTAATGTATGCCCAAATTCGCAGAGAACGTTTCGAATAAGTAATATAGGCGAATGGTGATGAAAAGTTAATTAAAAAATCTCAAATATTTGAACTTAAATATAAAATGTCTACTCGTATATTGTAAGTCATGTCAGAAAATGTTATTACTCAGCATAAGTTGCGGTAAATCACAACGCTGAATTTTAGTGAGGATAAAAACCTTGGAGACAGATTCAAGCCCAATAAAATAGAGAATAATTTTACAAAAAAGTACCTATAAATCAAAAATTCTCCACGTGGAACTGTATTCACCAAGCTAGGAGTGCGTGGTCGTCAGCCATATAAAAACTATTCTTCCTTGTTAATATTTAAAAAAGAAGTGTAAGACAAAATGCAAGACTAAAAAGTAAAAAAGTAAAAGCATAAAAAGAAACATGAAAATTAAAAACTAATTAGAAACTAAAAATTATGGCTGCAATTTTCCCTCCTTTCCTTAGAGAGAATAATATAAAACAAAATTAAAATATCCATGGAATAATAAACTGCCCAATTTAAAATTAACTAAAAATATGACGTAAATCTTAAGTAGAAAGTTAAGTAAAGAAGAAAAAAGTTAAGTAAAGTATGGGCCGCCGTTTCCTAAAACCCCGTGCGGGCTCTGCATTAAAGCCTGTATTTAACAGCTTAAGCAGAGAGATGTTTAATAAAAGAGCCGTGACCTGTTAAGACATTGTTGACCAGTCAAATTTGAGGTAAGTTCAGTCTGAAACGCCTGCTTACGTTTAGAGTGTTTAATCCATAGCTGTGCATGTTGATCTTGGTACGATTGCGTACTGTCACCGCGTCTTTACATACCCGAAGTATAACGATCAGTTCAGATCCGACTTTTAGTGCTGAAATAGTTGTAGTTATGTTATTGAAACTACTTAACTAATTTAGGCGCTGGTAGCATTTAAGTTTCACTCTGAAGCTAAATTACTAATTAGAAACTTTAGTATCGCTAAACCGACGGAAAGTATACCGATTAAATACTCGTAATTTTAAGGGAAGGAGCGTACTCCTACCTCCCAAATCTGATTGGAACTTGGATTATTCCTATATCTTCGGCTTAGTAAGCGGAATCTGTATGATGACTGTCAATGCCACAGTGGGTGTGGTACTCATGCAGCCTATAATGACATTGGTATTTGTCATTGGTGTCGTAGCAATTTCTAGCTAATAGTGATCTTAGTTTTTGGCCATCATACCAGAGCTCCGGAGGCAAGCAGGGCGGAAAACAATTTTGTATAACCACAGGATTAAGGGGTAACACCCCAATGGTTACAAATCATCACGTCTTGTCGAAATTTTTTTTTATAGAATAAGGGTGACAAACGAGCACACAGTCCACCTGATATTAAGTGGTTGCTGTGGCCCATAGACATGTACATCTATCTTCGCTTGCGAATTAAAATGCAGATGCGTTGTCAGCCGAGAGGACTAAGATAAAATGCCTCTTTTTCAGTAAAAAGGGTCTACGGTTCTCTACACTCACCAAACGAAACACAGCAGGATTAAGCTGGTATTCTGTGAGAGCGTTGTCCTTCCCCGGTCGAGCCGACCCATTCGTGCTACAACTGTACTCTTAATATAGCTGCAGCATGGCTCTACCACGTAACAAAATCATAAATGTTTTCCTTGACCGCCGAGAATGTGGTAAATCAGTACTTAAAATTGCAATTAACAATTTCATTGGTGTCGGCGGGGATCGAACCCGGGTTATTCGCGTACTGTGAAATTTACAGCGAGCGCTTACTCCTCTGAGCTACCAAGGCTCTTATTTATAAATAAGGGTATAGTAAATTTTATACCATTCCTTACTTTATTAATATTTTCTAATATAGCAACTGAGTCTTTAACATATTTAATAGGGGAAATTAGATTAATTAATAGTTTAATTACAGTATTATAGTTGATTATAAAATATATTTTTTAGATTTGGACTTAGATTATGTTTATATATAGTATATACTCATAGTAAATGTAATTTAAGAAGTCATAGATTTTATACTTTTATACATAGGTTAGGTCTTCTTGAATGAACGCCACAAAGATCGATGCCGAGCCACCTGCATCTCTCCAGGTTATCTCTGCATCTTTTTTTAGTTATGTGATGAAAAAATATTGTTACATTGTAACATTTCAAATTGGTTTATAGTCTAAACTAAAGGAGTGTAATTACTTGTTTATTAAGCACATTTCAAATAAAAAAGTATGCTCGAAGCGAAGCTAATTTAACCCTTTACAATATTTTTTCTCAATTATTTCTGTTCTGTTTGTTTTGTTTTGCGCATTACTAACGCCGTCCAACTTGCATTTTAGAGCGGGTCGGTAAAATGTGAATGCTCGGAATGTTGTTATATCGCAACCTAAGAAAAGTCTGAAATGAATAGAACAAGAATGAAAAAGACTGAAGCTTTTCCTTGACGGCCGGGACGGTTGCTTTGCTACGATGGCGTAGCTCGAGACCTTAATGAAAAGCGAGCCCGCGCAGCCCCGCGCCCCCGCCAGCTCGGAGGCTGTGCCAGCCAGTATCCCGCGGGCCGCGCTGTCGATTGTACATGTTCGACGTTCGCCTCCTTGCCAATCTACTATTCTTCTTAACGCTGTACGTCCATACTAAATTATAAATTAAAATAAAAGTGCTCGTTCTACTTTATAGTCGCATTTAAGTGCGCGTTTCATACATGAAAAAGTGCTAAGGCAGAATTTCATCCCGCCTGGGCTGGAATGGAGGCAGGAAGCGGGTAGGGCGGGACGCTTTGTTCGGGACGTACTACGACTACGCCCGTGACGGAGGCTGTACCGCGCAGCATCCCTCGCCATGTTGTTATGTCTACCTAACGCTGCGATTTGTAATTGAGTTGATAACATTTCCCGCTAATAATTGGCAGTGCACATTTGATTAAACGGTCGCATCTAAATTTTACGTAGGTGTATATATTACGTATACATAGTTTTATACGCTCAACCCGTTTTGATTCCACAACATTTTTTTCTTGCTACCTCCCTACGTAAGTAGGATGAAATAATATTGAAGTTGATTTATCATTATTATCCGTAGATGTGTTGGTATTTATTTTTAATTACATTTTTACTGTAATCATTTTGCATTACGATTGCAAGGTAAGAATATTTTTAATGGTTTTTAAGGTATTAATGGTTTAGGTATATTATTTTTACAATACAAAAATAAATTTAATAGGGTAAGTATAAGCAAATATTTTTTGTGGCAAAAGTTTGTAAAATTTTTGACGGTAATTAAATTTATAAACATAAATATTAAAGAGTATCAACTTGCGAAATGTATATATAATATAATAAATATAAATGTATATGTTATAATCTTAGTGGTAAGCTTCATAAAATTCCACCTGGCCTGCAACCAACCTAAAGGGTTAGCAGCTGACTGCAGAAATACATAAGAAGGCCCAGACGAATTTCTAGGCATAAAAGAATACATAGGTAGGGCGCACCTATAAACATGCCTACGGAACCTATTCAAGTCATTGCCTTTGAAAATTTTTCCAGCCTCTGGAGTTGATCATAACGACTATCTACATTCGTTACCGCTAATAGAAAACTATGTTAATAAAAGTGAATAACATATTATCTCATCGTGAAGTGGGGCGTGACTGTCACGTGACTTCACGTTTTTTTTTTCATTATTTTATAGTTTTCTTTATCACTTCTTGACAGTAGAGCCGTGGTAGCCGTGTTAGCGCTCGCTGTAAGTTTCAAGGTTCGATTCCCGCCGGCACCAATGAAGTTGTTAATTGCAATTTTAATTGTTGACTTACCACGTGCTCGGCGGTGAAAGTAAACATTGTGACGAAACCTGCATGTCTGAGAAATATGAAAAAAATATTTCGAAGACGTGTGAAGTTCGTCAACATATATTGGGGCAGCGCGGCGGACATTTTCTTGCCCTAAAACCCTCTCAGATATGAGAGGAGGCCTATTCCCAGCTGTGGGATATATATAGGCTGTAACTTTATCACTTCGCTTAACCGTAGGCTGCTTCTCGAGAACCTTTCTTCCCCATCCGTTGTCGGTTCCTCGAGCAAATATGACTGGCCCATTGCCACTTCAGCTTACGATCCGCTTGGTTATGTCGATTACTTTGGTTCTATTGGGGATATCCTCAGTTCTAATTTTCTCATGCAGAGAAACCCCAAGCCCTTTCCATACCTCGCTAAGCGACCGTGTTCTTCTCCATACGGCCAACTGTAAGGGACCACGTCTGGGATCGATATCAAATCAATTCAATTATTTGCGTTAAATATGGCAAATTAGGGAGGAAATTGTTAATTAAAAGTATGTTTTGTAAGTGTGTAATACGTTTATAAATGCATAATATTATATATGTAAATATATAATAGTAAATTAGTTATTGATTTATCTTTAATCATTTTTAAGAAACGTCGACGATGCGTCTATTTATTTTAGCGTTACGACTACAGCGAGCATAATATAGTAATATTATGCTCGTAGAACGCAGTACTCGTATCTTGCATAGATGATAGCTTCCGCCATTAACCGGAAATCAGAGCTTCGTATTCAATTGGTTATGTAACCAATAATGACAATGAGAATAATTTTCTTAATAAAATAGTACTTTCTTAATATTATTATTTATTTACTTTAAAGTTTTAAAATAAGTTGACCGAGAGCAAGTCTGCATTATCTGCCAGTCAATCCACTGTGTCAAATAATAAAATAGAAGAAATAGAGATACCTATGTCAACAGTATGTATGTGTTACTTTTTTTTATAGGATAGGGTGACAAACGAGCACACAGTCCACCTGATGGTAAGTGGTTTGCTGTGACCCATAGACATCTACATTTATCCTCAATAAAGAATCAAAATGCAGATGCGTCGTCACCCGTGAGGACTAAGATAGAATGCCTCTTTTTCCAGTAAAAAGGGTCTCCGGTTCTCTATACTCACCATACGAAACACAGCAGTATCAAGCTGTCATTTTACGCTGGTATTCTGTGAGAGCGTGGTCCTTCCGCGGTCGAGCCTACGCATTTGTGCTACAACTATACCACAAATGTAGCTGCAGCATGGCTCTATCACGTAAAAACTTTACCATAATATGTAAAGTAAAAAGTAGTGTTATTAAATTCTAGGATTCTTTTTCTGATTAGAAGACCGAGTAGGTAAGTAGCAGCAATGGTATTCAAAGCTGAGTTCTGGTCTGATTGCTAGTAAGCATTAAATCCTTATCTTGGGTAAAACGCAATTGAACCTTCCTTATTGAAGTTGAATGTTGCAGGTGTCCAAGACTGCAGAAGCTACGTACCATTAGGTTGACTTTTCTATCATTTTATACGTGGTAGAGCCATGCTGCAGCTATATTACTAGTATAGTTATCGGCTCCACGGGGGAAGGACCACGCTCTTACAGAATACCAGCGTAATATGGCAGCTTGACACTGCTGTGTTTCGTATGGTGAGTGTAGAGAACCGGAGACCCATTTTACTGGAAAAGAGGCATTTCATTTTAGTCCTCACGGGTGACGACGTATCTGAATTTTGATTCTTAATTGAGGATAAATGTAGATGTCTATGGGTCACAGCAACCACTTACCATCAGGTGGACTGTGTGCTCGATTGTCAACCTATCCTATAAAAATATATATATATTAGTAAAGTATATAACAGCATATATTCGGAATCTTATTTTTATAAAGAAGAAGCCAGAAGCACAAGAGGGTTTTAGAGTAGGGAAGAGTTCGCAGCGCTGTCCTGATGCATGGTGACAGATTTCACATGCCCTTGCAAATTTTTGTCGAGAACATGTTTAAATTTAGTACTGATGCCGTGATTTCCTCACGATGTTTTTACTTCATCGCCATGTACACGGCAAAAGCGGTACTCAATTAAGTTGTGTTGTGTTTGACTCTGATTATTGGAGAAATTACCATCTAAACTATGACATTCCTAACCAAAAAATTCAGATTGATATCAGAATGAAGTATGTTAGTAAAGTGATCACTCATCCGCGTATATGGTGGATGTCCTCCCAACATAATATGTCTAACAAGGCTTATTATTAAAATATATCGGTACTATTTTTTCTTACTATGCGTTCCTCAAGTCAGAGTCCACTTCAACGAAATCTTGAATTTTATGATGCAAAGATTTTGTAAGGAATTGATGACAATTAGTGTCGAAAGAAAAAATATAGTGACTAAATACTTTAGGAGATAAAGACATTTTTTGGGAAAATTCTAGGCTAAATTCACGTTAGCAGCCTTTCCTCGAAAATATCAGTACTGTCTAGGTGTCTAGGTCCAGTAGGCTAGGCATAGACAATCGTTTACCTATTTCTGCAGGCAGCAGCCGCTGATTTCTGAAGGGGCTTTGTTTTAAGTTAGTGGCAGGCCATGAGGACTGTCTTTGTAATATTTTACCAAATAATTTAACTTTTAACGAAATCATCATCATCATCATTACAGCCCTTCACAAGTCCACTGCTGAACATAGGCCTCCCCCAAGGAATGCCGCAAAGCACGGTCCTGAGCCTGACTGACTTCATGCATATCCTACCAGGTCATCACTCCATCTAGTGGGGGGACGCCCTACACTTCGTCCGCCGGTACGAAGCCGCCACTCGAGAACCTTTTTTCCCCATCGGTTGTTGGTTCTTCGAGTTAATTGGCCGGCCCATTGCTACTTCAGCTTACTAATCCGTTCGGCTATGTCGGTCACTCTGCGGATGTCCTCATTTCTAAGTTTACCACGCAGAGAAACTCCGAGCATAGCCCTCTCCATAGCTCGCTGAGCGACCTTGAGCTTCCTCATCTCATTTAACGAAATAATGATTCATATTTCAAGATTTAGTGGTTAATTGGTCACTGTCATCTATTGACAGCCCCCAACTAGATGGAGTGATTGCCTGGTAAGAGACGCGAGAAGTCAATGAATGCAGATGGACGAGGACCGTGCTTAAAGAGTGAATTTGTTGTGCACCAACGGAAGCGGAGTTATTCACATGTCTTAGAAAGATTCTGGTCTGAAAATTGCTATAAACTACGTGTCAAGATTTAGTGCTCGTTAGTTTAAAAAAATAGACTGAATTTAGGGTCTCAACGGAGACTAGCCATCTGCGCAGGATAGGATTATAGTGTACGAGTGTGTGCGTACACGTAAACACAGGTGCACTCTTTATTCTCTCACTCTCATAGTCTGATGAGACGGCAACTTTGACTCCCTCTTTAGTCTAGTGATCGTAAGCGTGACTGTTGATCATTTGATTGATCATGCCGGGATCCCGGGTCGGTAATCAATCAGTTATTGGATTTTTCTGTTAAGAAGTTCTGAGTAGCAGTGCGGAGTCAGCTGTTGGCAGTAATTCACTCCCGTGTCTCAGAAACAACGACTTTAAGTGCTTTCTGCTTCTAAGCCTGCGATTAAGCTCTTTCCGATCTTGATAAGCTTGTTGAAATGTTTGTAATACAATACTAAAAGGCATTAATGTTAATTTATTAGCATTTATTTATCTAATAAAGTAATAGTTCCTATTAATATCTGATAGTTTAACGGGATTTTATTAAATGACAGTGGGATTAGTGTGAATGAAAATTAATCTGCTTTTAGCGTAATACCTGCCACTATTTTTATTCAATATTCCTTGTTTTACTTCCTTCTTCTCTGTTTTATAATTTTTTACGATAATTAAAAACGCACACTAATACAATTAATAGGCTGTAACAGAAGCATGTTCTACAACAAAAACTAAGTGCATTAAATTTAAAGCCCATAAGCGTATTGAAAAGCCGGTGGACCAGCCCTTACAATCAGATTAATAGTACATATACATATCATGTAAATTCTGTAGTCGTTTAGCTTAGTCATTAAAGAACCTGCTGAATCGCAGGTGATGGGATCATAGCCGGAACAAGGTATACCTATATATTTAAATCTCTTTGGGAACAAGTATTTGTGCATAATTAAAGATGTTAAAAATTTTATAGCTAAGATCCGCGTAATAAAATAAAAATATGTGCCTTATCTGGTTTGAAGAACACCTCCCGTCCTCCCTCAATTGCGTGCACTATCCAGGTAATCCCAATACCATTATTCCCAAAACTACTATCCCATTTTACTTAATTACGCGGATCTTAGCTAACTAATTTTTAACATCTTTAATGTTTTTCGATTTGTACAAAGTAACTCAATTATTTGTGCAATGCACCAAATGTTATTTAAGTAGATTTATTCATTTTATTTAAAAAACAATAAATAGAAGAACCACGGAATCTTATCACATAGGCGTTACGTCGTACGGATAATTTATACTTTATAAGTGAGCGCCTCTGAATAAAATTGACCGCGAGGACATCACCATTCTGTGAGTTTTATTGACAATTCTATAAAAGAAAATCGAATTCTAGCAATGTTTTTCATAATTTAACTGACGTTAGACATTACAATTACATACGTACTATATAGGTACATATCGAGCGACGTCACAGAACACAATTACTCAGCGGGGTTGTCTCCTATCACAACTGTAAGGATTTCTGAGTGCTCAAGTATTTCTGGGTGGTAAAAAAATAACCACAACCTTCTAACCTATTACAACTGAAGCTATTTCTGGGTGGTCAAGTATTTCTGGGCACGATAAAAGCTACAGTGATACACTGGGGAGCACACATTCACGCAAGAAGAGCAACGAACGGCGGAATCTCTTGGTAAAGAGTAATTGTGTTCTGTGGGCGGAATGCAAAATGCGTAAAAATTAGTACGTCATGCGATTTGACACTTGACCGAGAGTATATACCACAGATGAATAAAATACCATATAAGTAAAATAATGTGACACTAGTATTTGACATGGTCTTACGCCCTTGTCGCACTTACACAAAAGCTTTCACAGTAATATTGCATACGTTTTCCATGTTTTACACATTTATTAGGTTATAATAGTTTTTAGGGTTCTCGTAGAGTACCAACAGGACTCTATTACTATGCCTCCGCTGTCCCTCCGTCCGTCTGTCTGTCAGTGGGCTGTATCTCATGATCCGTAATAGATAGACATTTGAAATTTTCACAGAATGTGTGTTTCAGTTGCCGCTAAAAAATAAAAGATTAAAGGGGGCTCTCCTAGTAGAAACTGGTTTTTACCTACATAGTATTACCTTTTTAAACTTTTTAACCCTTCATGCGCGAGTCCGACTGGCACTTGACCGTTTTTTATTTTCTCAAAACAGTGCGTTACCTTTTAATGCGAATGGTATTGTTATAATCGGGTCCAAACCTCTACCAAACAAAATACCCTACTGCCCCAAATTCCTCCCAAACGATTCTAAATTCAACCTAATTAATTATTATTTTGTTCAAATTAGGCTAGTTGTTTTAATTTATCATTATAAACATGTAGCTTAGTGCATGTTATTAACACTTTCATACTTTCTAATCACGATTGGTGTTTGTGTCGTAATCAGCTAGGTGCCATTCAATATATAGACTACGAGAAAAGACTTCTGTTGGAGTCAACAGAAATAAGGCATTGGATTTTCCACGCTATCATAACACAATCTATGATATACGATAGTATCGTTATTTTTTTATATTTTTGGATTTTTTATTCATTATGGCTCTGTGGCGCAGTGGCTTAGCAATAAGTTGCAGCAACAAGGGCCTCGGGTTCGAATCCCGCACGGAACAAGTATTTGTATGGCCTACAAATAATTGTTCCGGGTCTGGATGTTTATACTTGTGAAATTTATGTATGTAAACCACCACGATACAGGAGAAAATCTGTATCTGTGGAGGTAACGTTTTCATAAAAAAAAGAAATGAAAAGAAAGATTCTTTAAAATCTATCTAAAGTCTACGTTTACGTATAGGCTTCGTTCATAGATTGGCTCGTAAGAGCATATTTGCCATCATTGTTTCCATGTTTGGAAACCGCAGTTTTCATTATTTCGGGTTATTTTCAAGAATATGCTGTTGTTCATCTCCTGTTTCATATCTCTTTGTCTCCCTCTTATAACACCCACGAGATTACAGTATACACTATTCGAAATGTAACTGAATCTGTGCTTATGGCGCATTTAAAGTTATCAAGTTGAGGAAAAGAAATGCATAATGCGTATCGCTTTCGCCGCGCGCGCGTCTTGCAATAACAAGTAGGTGAATGTCTATTGATAACGTACACTTGTTATTTCTGTTAAATTTGTATTCAGATGTGTTGTTTACACTCAATGCGACGTAAATGTGAGGAAATACAAAATACTGCGACTGTTTTAATAGTTTTGGATACCGTCCAACCCACGAGAGCTCTCGTTAGTGTTAGATAGCGTTTGACCAACAGTTGCCTGTTGCTATTACTTAGTTGTATAACAATGACAACGTTTATTTTACATGTTATTTGGCTTTTACTACAGTGCCGTCTCTAAATCCTGGGCAAATAGAGAATTTCAGTGTTTTTATAAATGAGTAGGTGTTGCAGTGAGACCGCATTGTTTTTCCTCGTATGTGTCTGGTGTAATATTTTTTTGAATGGAAGCTATGACATATGCTAAGGCTGAAAATCGGTGGTGTATGCATTTTTTTTTATTTTGTAACATTAAAAATTTTAATATATGCAAAGTTCAAATATTTTTCTGTACCCCCAATAATGTAGGTAGCAGTATGTGATATGTGAACCGCTGGGAGAAATTTATAGACTCTTCTTGATTTTCAGAGGAAACAGAAAAGAGCTCACTATCTGGCTCTTTTAGTGCGGGTGCAAGAATTTAACATAATATACACCAAAATATATTTTATTTTTAAGCCATACAGCCCGGCTAGCATGGGCGGGGAACAATTTTATCCCCGGGGAAAGGAGAAAATGTTTATTCCCTTGCTTAGTTTTATCCACCCTTAGAGCATGGGCACTACGGTGGATATGATATCCACAGTAGATAAATTGGGAGATAGACTTAGACTTAGATAGATTTTTTTGTATGAATATAAACTTCAACCCACGTCCAATGAACTAGGATAAAATTGTCCCTTTCAAATGTCAAAAAAGCATAATTTTTTATCTTTCATTTCGCTCCATACTACGGACGGGGGACTACTCGTTTTGTCAAACGGGGATATACTTCTCCCTGTTTGACATAACAAGATAATTTTATCTCTAATTTTATCTCTAAATTTTTGTCCCTCGCCCATGCTAGTCGGGCAGGTTACCTTTTGATATTTTACTTATATTGGAATGTGTGGTTAACCAAGTTAACAACAATATGAGTATAATTAAATAAAAAGTATTATTAGTATTATATAAAAAGTTTACCAAAAAAATTTAGTGAAGTTAAAAATAAAAATGTCTTATTCAAAATCTGTCTCTATATATAATCTATTTGTGGGAGATGGTTGCCATAATTGCCACGCATGGCAAGCGGGTTGGCAACCGCAGTTTTTTGACTGTAGTCTTTTGTTGTTATCAGAAAGATACTGCTGCCCATCTTCTGTTTTAATTTCCATCTGTCGCCTTTTACGACACCCACGGGAAGATATTGGGTAGTGGGTATTCTTACACCGCCACTACACGGCAAAACAAATGCCATGTGTAACGTCCAAGTCACATCTATGGTGGTAGATGTTGGGAGCACTACGCTCGAAGTTGTCAACTAGTATGTTTGCCTACTTTAAGTCCGGCTAGGTAAGTCCAACTTCAAACGAGAGGTCAATCGACGGATTGAACTCAGCTTGGCAGTGTTCGGTGACTTTTGGATCCAAAATGTGGTCCTTTACTGATGGCCGTATGAGGAAGTTCAAGGTCGCTCAGCAAGCTATGGAGAGGGCTATGCTTATGCTTTCTCCGCGTGATGGACTTAAAAATGAGAATATCCGCAGTAGAACCAGAGTAACCGACATAGCAGGCCATATAGCTCGAAAAACTGACAACCGATGAGGAAGAAAGGTTCTCAAGTGGCAGTCGTACACGAAGTGAAGGACGGCCTCCCACCAGATGGAGTGAAGACCTGGTAAGATATGCAGGAAGTCGGCGGATGCACGTGGTTCAGGGCCGTGCTTTGTGATTTTCCTTGGAGGAGGTCTAAGTTCAGCAGTGGACTTCTGAAGGGCTGTAATGATAATGATAAATAATGAAGTAGATATTTGTGCGTTTGAGTTTCTGAAGTCTTCTATGTGCCATTAATTTTTACATTGGGTGTACAGAAAAATTGTTGGACTTTGCATTTATTTGGATTTTTTACTGTATAACAATAAGAAAGAACCACAAAAGCCACCGATTTTCATATTTGCTGTTTTCATATTTTTTTTATAGGATCGATGACAAACGAGCACACAATCCACCTGATGGTAATTGGTTGCTACGGCCTATAGACATCTACATCTATCCTCGATTATGAATCAAAATGCAGATGAGTTGTCACCCCTAAGTACTAAGACGGAATGCCTCGTTTCCAGTAACAAAGGTTTCCGGTTCTCTAACTTATCATACGAAACACAGCAGCGATAAGCTGCTATTTTACGTTAGTATTCTGTGAGAGCGTGGTCCTTCTCTGGTCGAGTCGGCCCATGTGGCGGATTAACCTTAAGGCAAACTAGGCACTTGCCTAGGGGCACAAAGTCAAAAAGGGGCGCGCGCTCAAGTTTCCTACATCGCCCTCACTCTCCAACTCCTACCACGTTTACTGTTTTATTACATATTAAATGAATAAATAATGCGTTTATTTTTGTAATTTTGTGTACTACATATTGCTGAGACTTCTAAATGAGTAATCTATAGGATACTCGTGCTGGGAATGACCCGCTACATCCCTTAAGGATGACAGTAAGATTACAAAAAGTCTATTATAAACCTCTATAAAAATTGTAATTAGTACGTGTATATTAAAGAGTGTGTGAATGTGAGTGTGTTGTCAGCCTTAGCAAATGTCATAACTTCGATTTAAAAAATATTACACCAGACACATAGGAAAAACAATACGGTCTCGCTGTGACACCAACTCATTTATAAAAACACTGAAATTCTCCTTTTTGGGTCAGGATTTAGAGACGGGACTGCAGTACAAAATCCAAATATCCAGTTCCATTAAATTTTACGGCGACTGCCTGTGGTTTTAGAGCTACGTAGGTCACTCAATAAGTTTTGAGATATACAAAAAGTGTTCTAGATACTATTAATATTTATTTTACATTTTTTTCAAAATATTCTCCATCATGCTATATGCAAAGTTCCATTCGTTTAAACCAACTCTGAAAACACTTTTGACAGTCTTGATTTGACAGGTCTTAAATCGCTTCTTCGTAGGCAGCCACGGCTTCTTCAGCGCTTGAAAAAAACTTTCCTTTTATTTTTTTCTTTGACTCTTTGGAACAAAAAGAAATCACAAGGAGCCATGAAAGGAAATATGAACGGTGGTAGAGCCACGTAGCAGCTTTTGCTGTTGCACGTATGGGCCGGGCTAGTACCACGACTTCACAGAATACCGGCGTGAAGTGTAAGCTCTGCTTCCGCGTTTCGTCTGGTAAATGCAGCTGACCGGAGGCCCAATTCCCCCCTCCCCCCTATCAACATGGTAGCGGAATTACATCATAGACTACCCCATGAGGGTACCTGCACCTCTGGACAATCCCTCGCTGAGCATCCACGACCATGCTATTCAACTCCTGAGCGTGGGTGCTCAGGCTGCCCCGCGTATTCTGGTGGAGGGAGGGGGGGGGGCAAAATTCCGCTCAACACAATAACTGCTCGGGGCAAACTGAGCAACATGACCAAGGCGACCCCTGCCACGCTATCCGTGAATTTCTGCAACATCAGGGGACTTGACTCGAACCTATACGCCGTCCACTACCATCACGAGACGGCGAAGCCAGTCTTGCTCTTTCTGACCAAGAGGCAGGTGTCCTTTCCGACTGATAATTCGTATCTCTCCTACCCGGGCTACAAATTGGAGCACTCCTTTGTGCCTCGGGCTGGAGTTTGCGTATACGTCAGAGAGGACATCTGTTCTCGACGCCTCGACAGTCTTGAAGGTTCGGACCTGTCCATCCTTTGGCTACGCGTAGACAGCGTCGACCATCCGCGCGTCTACGGGTGCCTCTATAGGTCCCATAGCGGTAATGCCGAAACAGACCGACTCATCGACCACGTCCAAATGGCTACAGATTCCTTACTACAACAGGTCCCATCCGCAGAGATCGTGATCCTTGGCAATTTTAACGCCAATCACGCCGAATGGCTTGGTTCACGTTTAACCGATAATGCGCGGAGATCTGTTTATGATCTTGCCTTGGCATATGGTCTGACACAACTGGTTACATCGCCTACGCGGATTCCAGATGTTGAGGATCATACACCTTCCCTGTTGGACCTTCTGCTGACCTCTCATCCGGATGGATATCAGGTTTACGTCGATGCCCCTCTTGGCTCTTCGGACCATTGTCTGATCCGGAGCGTGGTGAGCCACTCACGCTCCCCTCGCGGTTGCGTTCTGCAGGTTGCCACATGTTTGGGATTACAGGTCGGCGGATTGGGACGGAATGCGGTCTTTCTTTGCTTCCTACCCATGGGGGCGGGTTTGCTTCTCGCCGGATGATCCCAGCGCTGTTGCTGACTCTGTCACTGATGTGGTACTACAGGGAATAGAATTTTTTATTCCATCATCTGTGGTACCCATCGGAGGCAGATCTCAGCCTTGGTTTGGTCGCTCCTGTAAGACTGCATTACGCAGTAAGCAGGAGTGTTATCAAGCCTGGGCTGCGGCTTCGGCGACTCGGGATGTAAACACCAGCATATTTAAAAAGAAGTATAAATTCGCCTCCAGGTCTTTCAAAAGAGTTATTGCCAAGGCAAAGTCAGAGCACATAGGCAGAATTGGCGAGAAACTAGTTCGCCTTCCTTCGGCAACCCGTGAATTCTAGTCTCTCGCCAAGGCTGTGCAAGGGAATTTCTGTAAGTCATCAATACCATCTCTGCACAGGGAGGACGACTCACTGGCCCACGCCGCAAAAGAGAAAGCCGAACTTTTAGGCTCCCTTTTTGCGTCCAACTCGACTGTTGATGACGGGGGGAACACACCACCGACCATCCCGCGGTGCTCGCAGTGCTCGGTTCGCAGAGCACTCCTCTCCCTTTGTGCTGAGGACGTGTGCTTCGGAGTTGGCTCCGGTTCTAACGCGTCTTTTCCGGTACTCCTACTCCCTAGGCGTAGTCCCGAAATCATGGAAGACAGCTTTTGTCTGAAACTGCCACCTCATGCGGTACCTTGAGGATCACCAGCTGATTAGTGACCGCCAATACGATTTTCGTCGGGGTCGATCAGCTGGTGATCTTCTGATCTACTCAACTCGATGGGTGGCGGCAGTAGAGTCCAAGGGGGAGGCATTGGCCGTTAGTTTGGACATTGCGAAGGTCTTCGATCGGGTTTGGCACAAAAGCGCTTCTTTGGAAGCTCCCTTCCTATGGGCTTCCCGAGAAATTGTGCAATTGGATCACCAGCTTTCTTGCAGATCGGAGCATCAAGGTCGTTGTAGACGGTGCATGCTCCGACTACAAGCCTATTAACGCTGGTGTTCCACAAGGCTGCGTGCTATCACCAACGCTGTTTCTTCTGCATATCAATGATATGTTTCAAACCGGTAGCATTCATTGCTATGCGGATGATAGCACTGGTGATGCTCTATACACCGGCCGTCTCAATATTTCTCAGGAAAACGTCGTCGAGTACCGGAACAAACTTGTGTCTGAAGTCGAGTCTTTGCTGGACAAAGTCTCGTATTGAGGTCGACTAAATATAGTCCAGTTTAATCCTCAGAAGACAAGTTTGCGCGTTTACCGCTAAAAAGAAACCCTTTGTCGTATCTCCTCAGTTTCAAGGTACTCCCCTTGTTGCCTCAGCCAGTATCGGAATCCTCGGCGTCGACATATCGAGTGACGTGCAGTTTCGTGGTCACTTGGAAGAGAAGGCCAAATTGGCCTCTAAAAAGCTTGGCGTGCTCAGCAGAGCGGGACAGTATTTCATGTCGGCACAACGCCTGCAACTTTACAAGGCGCAGGTTCGACCTCACATGGAATACTGTTCCCATCTCTGGGCAGGGGCTCCACAGTGCCAGCTCCTTCCACTTGACCGCATCCAGCGCAGAGCGGCTCGAATCGTCGACGACCGAGTCTTTTCCGATCGGCTCGATTCATTGGCGCTGCGAAGAGATGTTACATCTCTTTGCATTTTCTTTCGGATTTACCACGGGGAGTGCTCTGAGGAATTGTTCGGATTATTCCCAGCCGCCAAATTTCACGAACGCACATCACGGCAGAACTTCCGATACCATCCACACCATCTGGATGATTGGCGGTCCACCACTGTGCGATTTAGAAGATGTTTTCTTCCTCGCACAACTTCCTTGTGGAATAGTTTACCACCAGCGATTTTTCCGGACCGATACGACTTAGGGACCTTCAAGAAAAGAGCCTACTCCTTTTTAAAAGGCCGGCAACGCATCTGCAATTCCCCTGGTGTTGCGGTTGTTCATGGGCGGCGGTAGTCACTTACCATCAAGTGAGCCGCATGCTTGTTTGCCCCCTCTCCTATAAAATAAAAAGTCAGGGCTGTAGGGTGGGTGACTTAGAGTTTCAACACCCGATTCTTCAGTAAATGCGTTTTTGTTCTAAGGGAGGTATGTGAAGAGGCGTGTGTGAATTATCGTGATGCAGCATGATTACCTGAAGCCCGGTCTTTGGTCTTCTCTATCATGCAACTGTAGTATATCATTCAGAGTTGAGTGACTTACAATTTTCCAGCATTGACGTCGACAAATGTCCGCTCCGCTAAAAAACTAGCCACCATTTTTTTGCCGACGTTGCGAGGTCTTTGCAGTTTTGTCGGTAACTGTCCTTCTGAGTAGACCCATACCGATGATTGCCTTTTATTTTCCGGATCATATTGATAGATCCATGTCTCGTCACCAGTAACGATTTCTGAAACACGCCTAGGTGCCCCGTTTTCAAAACGTAGACGCATTTCATGGTACCAATCCACACGAGTCTGTTTTTCACTTTCGGAGAGCAAACGAGGGATCTATCGACAACAAAGCTTCCTCATTCCAAGATGTTGATGTAGGATGATATGAATGCTCCCCGAACTAATGCCTACAATCCTTTCGATGTCCGTATATGTGATTCGTGGGTCTTCCCGCACCAACATTTCAGTTGTCCATATATTTTCTGCCATTACTGCTGTTTGCTTCTTTGGTCATCTTTAAGATTAATTTTACCCATTTTGAATTCAGCAAACCACCTAAAAATTGTTGCGCGTGATGGAGCTGAGTCCCCTAATGCTTATTGTAACCGTTGTAAATTAAATTTTTCGGTTAAACCAAATTTAAAATCATAATATATCATAGCGCGCAAATGTTCACGGTTAAGATCCATCGTTTTAAATGAAAAGCGTGGGAAGCGTTGCAGGAAAATTAATAGACTTTTTTTTTAATATTGAGCAATTGGCTTATGGATTTCTATTTTTAAATAAATTTGCCTTCTAGAAACATATAACACGGGTGCGTCCCATTTTTAAAATTCGAGCATCTCAAAAGTTATTGAGTGACCTACGTATCTGCGACAGTTATACACGCTTAACATTACTTACACTTAGATTATTAGGTATCCTCACTACAGTGGCGACTTTAAGGATCACTGTATTTGTTTAGGAATATTACCTTTTACATTCGCTCTGATAGATTCTTTACACCAGATATGCATTAATTTTTATAACAAACGAATTCAGATTAAATTACATGGAGTAATACGTATATAAGACAGGGATGTGTATAGATTGCTGCGAAATATAATTAAGAAAAAATAGATTACATAAATTATTTTTGAATCATTCGAACTAATATTTATAAATTTAAAATACGAATCTGAATTAAACATAGATTATTTATATTTTTCAAAATGGTATTTTAATCTTAGATTCTTCATATATGGTAAATGCAAATTATCGTTATCGCAACTCATGTGGCCTTCGCCTGTTACACAAACTAAATAGTCTTACGTTTGTCGTAAAACAATACCTAATCAAAACAAAACGCTAATTGCATTTAAACTGAAACAACAATTACAGGCGATGTTTTACTTGGTATATATAAAACAAATAAAAAAGTTCATAATATCGAGTTTACTTCCTTTTTGCGAAATTAAGTAGATAAACAAATTTACAGTTCACTTCATGGTAAGTGGATACTGCAGGACATGAACACTTGCAGCTAACTTCAAATAAATAAGGCTACCGATGCGTTGTCCCATCTGAGGACTAGGATAGAATGCCTCACATCCTGTAATTACACTGGCTGTTATACCGCTCAGACAAGTAGACAACAGTGGAGGCACTGCTATATTATAAATAGATAAGAGGGAGGTCAGACAGACTTCTAGGTAGAAAAACAATTACTTAGTGATAAGCAACACGGATTTGTTCAATGTAGATCAACAACCTAGTAACCTTCACTGAAACTCTTTATGAAGCACTTGACGCCAATAAACAAGTTTACGTCATATACACGGATTTTAGTAAGGCTTTTGATCGTGTATCACATAGTGTACTCCTAAAAAACTGTCCGCATATGGAATCTGTAATGGTTTAATGAAATGGATTTGGTCTTATCTAACCGACCGTAATATTTATGTGGCAATAAATGGCTTTCAGTCGAGTTTGTGTAAAATCACATCTGGCGTACAACAGGGATCTCATCTGGGCCTGCTTCTGTTTAATATTTATATTAATGATATTCCTTCGTGCTTAAATTTTTTTGAATCTTACATGGATGCTGATGACTTAAAATTTTGCAGAATAATTAAAACCCCAGATGATGCACGTAAACTCCAATGCGATCTCGACAATCTCTTTCAATGGTGTAATTTGAATAAAATGGATGTCAATACAAAAATGTTTCTACGTAAAATTTGCTCAAAAAATGAATTTAGTTTACTATAGTTATCACATTGGCAATAATAATGCAAAAACAGGAACTTAAAGAGACCAAGAAGGTTAAGAAGACCAACTCACATTTATACCGCATATGGAATGTATTACAAAACCTGCCAATTTCTTTACAGACACATACATTTTTTTTTCGCAGCAATAAAACCAAAATAATGCTCTACAATAATTTAGTACGAAGTATTTTAGATAAGGTAGGTATCTAACAATAACCACGAAATTTATCATTACGTTTGGCAATGTCGATTCTGCTGTCGGAGTTCAGCAGGGTGACCCACTAGATCCAACATTTTACAGTTTGGAAATTCAACCCATTATTTCAAAAACTCCGATCTCTAGGTTAAGTATTGGTCAATGAACTTTCCTATGCGTTTGATATTAATTCCGACTCACCTAACAAGCTCAAAAAAGAACTACTCAAACATAACGCACATGTAATTGATTAAGTTATGGATTTTTTTTAACTACACATGTACAATATTTAATAGTTTGTAGCATTTAATGTAATATCTATCTACGTATGTATGTAAATTATAATTTTAACAATGTATACAAACGTTGGTGATATTTTCATAAATAAATAAAAAAAGGAGTCCAACCGCCTAGTAAAACTTCGTATTCATATAGTTATGCACATACTTTTTTGTTTGGAATTAGGGTGACAAATGACCACACAGTCCACCTAATGGTAAGTGGATGCTGTGGTCCATAGTAATCTACATTTATCCTCAATTAAGAATAAAAATGTAGATACGTTTTCACCCCTGAAGATTAAGATAGAATGCCCCGTTTCTAGTAAAAAGGGTCTCCGGTTCCCTACACTCACCATACGAAACACAGAAGCATTAATTTGCTATTTTACGCTGGTATTCTGTGAGAGCATGGTCATATTCCGGTCGAGCCAACCCAATTATGCTACAACCATAATATAGCTGCAGTGAGGCTATACCACGCATAGTATATTCGTATATATAATACATATTCCTACATATAGTTCTGTATAAATTACATTATCGATAGTTGGTTATATGTGGGTAAGATATGGTAATAAAATGCAAACGCAGTGAAAGGTTGCGATCTATTAAATATGTAACGAGAAATGGTCAAGGGTCCTTTGGTCGATTTCAAGTGGCGCTCCGTTCGTATTAAGATTATTATGAAACCCGAAGTCCAATTTTTTAATCAACTTCTTTTCCTTGATATTATTATTATTTTTTTACTTATAATCATATAAAGAATTACTTGTCAATGTGTACCTAAAGAGTTCTTTACTTAGTACAATAACTTGTCAAGTTTAAAGCAACAAGTTTGGCAAGCAGATTGGCGCTTGTCTATACAAATAAATAAAATTGAAGTATCTGTCTGTAATGTTAAAATAACAGCTTTTTACTAAATGCATATGAAAGTATATACGGTGTTAATAACAAAAACAATTGTCTGTCTGTTTCTTCCGAATAAACTCCGAAACGGCTGGACCGATTTTGACGTGACTTTCACTAGCAGATAGATGATGGTATAAGAGTAATTTACCTTTATTTTAGAAAAAGAACTATTTACGGGGTACAGCTAGTAATAATTAAATATTTAGAATAGGTAATTTATTGACTTTTTATAATTTCACAAGAATTATTATGTAAATAACCAGACGGCTAAAAGGTGTTTGTAATGATTTAAACGTACTAAATATGTGATTTCATATATTATACGAAGAAGTGTATTTGAGGAACGAAAGTTAAAACACGCGGATATTATAAGTGATCGATAAATTGGTACTTCATTAATGTCATTAAAGTTGTTCAGAGGAATCTAAAAACTGCAAGGAATTGCAATAATCGTCAAATTTGACAAAATGCGGTCGCACAATGTTTGATTCTGCATTTTTACTGCTATTTCTTGTCAAAGTTACTCATTCTCTCAAGGAACATGCAATATGTAAAAAAACCCGTTTGATCTGTGTGAGGATACTTATAGTTATCGTTATAATATATTACTACGTGTGAGAGGGAAATTGAAAGAGTAGATGGACAGCAGCATCTTTCTGAATATAGCTTAAAAAAATAATAAAATATTGGGTTGCCAACCCACCTGACAAGCATGGCAACTATGTCAAATGTGCCCCGTATGAGGCAATCTATAAGAGAGGCCAGTGTTCAGCAGTGATGACGATGTTCATAACACAATTATATTACAATATATTTTCGCATGACGTATCTAGATAATACTGATGTTTCTAGGGGTACTTTTGGAAGAATTTCTCGAAGTGTTGTACATGACATGTAATTTATAATTTGCGTGGAAACGCCATGTGTATATTATCGATCTTTACTTTCACTTATTAACAAGAGCTTTGAACTTTATAGGGTGGCAAAGTAGAGTACGTAAATTAGAATTCTCTAGCGACTGCGTGAGTTTGGCGTTATTTTATTAAGCGAACAAATTAGACTGAAATATGTTTATTCATGGTTTGAAATGACAATATAGTTGATATAGTATAAAGAAGAATTTATATAAAGGTGGGATATTTAGGGCACAATATGCGTAAACCTCCCGTAAACACTAATGTCACTAATAAGAAGTACTGATTTTGATCTTTTTAAAAAAAACTGAAGTGACAAACGAACATATTCGTACAGTCCATCTGATGGCGAGTGCTACTGCAGCCCATAGACATCTTTTTACTTAACGTGAGGAAATCATCGTAGACACCTTCGGCTGCGGGGGCAACGAAAGGTTATGCCGGACCTCTATCGGCTAAAACGTCACGATCCCGGGATCTAAGTTCGGAATGCAACCGGGGGCCCCTCTCGCTTTGATTTACTGGAAGCACGTCCAGTACCCTCGCAATGCTATTATGGTGTCACGAGACCACTTTGGAGTCACCGTTCTCCTCACGGGTATACTACAGGGGTATACCTTTAGGGGTCTCGCCCTGAGGCGCTCTTCTACCAAAAACTTGACCTCTGGTAGGGGAACACCACCGTCAAGGGAAGGCTCATGTTGAATGAAGACCATGGACATCTGCAACCAACTTCAAATAAGGCTACAGATGCGTTATCATCTCTGAAGACTATGATGGAATGCTTCACAGCCCATATTTATACTGGATCTTCTCTTTATGCCCTTCATGCTGGAACACAGCACTGCGGGCTCTGTTGTTTGCTTACAGAAATAGGTAAGAGAGTGGTATCTACCCAGATAGATTTCTAGACAGAAATGGACTAATCTTTAAAGTTGTCAGAGCTGCACGGCTAGCATGGGCTGGGGACAAAAATTTTATCCCCCGATTATATCTACTGACAAGAGATAAAATTATCTTGTCCTTATGCCAAAGCAACGCAACGGGGAGAAGTACATCCTCGTTTGATCTACCGTAAGTAGTAAATTAAAGATAAAAAAATATGCTTTTTCGATATTTGAAAGGGACAATTCGGTCCTAGTTCATTGGACGTGGGTTTAAGTTTATATTCATACAAAACATATATCTAAGTCTAAGTCTATCTCCCATGTTATCTACTGTGGATATGATATCCACTGGTGTGCCCATGCTCGAAGGGTGGATAAAACTAAGCGAGGGAATAAACATTTTCTCCTTTCTCCGCGGATAAAAATGTCTCCTGCCCATGCTAGCCCTGCTGAGATATATTTTTATTATGAAAACATGGATAATTAATAGAATAAAGCGTTACTTTGCGGAAATCCATCACATTAAAGTTGGAAAAATTTACTTTGCCAATATCCGCTCAATAAAGTAAAATTATGTGTCTTACCTAGTTTGAGGAGCAAGTCCAGCCCTCCCTCAATAGAGAGCACAGTCCCAACGTATTAATTTAATTAATTTAAATAAATTTTTCCAACTTTAAAACATGGATAGTATGAAAATATCAAAACAGTGGATTCATTGTTGCGTAGGGAGTAAGAGTAGTAGCCAGCAGTAAAGTGTGGCATTTACTCCATTCGGATTTCCATTCAAAAAGAAGGTAGGGCTCCTTCCTAGTAAACTGATTGCTGGGCTGTACTTTAAGTACTTATCATTAAGTTATTCACATGCGTTTTGTCACAGTTTGCTCAGCAGTGGTTGTGCGCAGATCATTGGTTACGATAGTCGCCGACGTACATATTGCAGTCAAGGGTTCAGAGGCGTGAAGACAAGAACGCACGCTCTAATAACGTTAAGTTATCTCATAACCACCAGTGGTAACTAATAAAAATTTTACTATCGATGGAGTGAACGCTGTTACTTATAACATTTATAAATTGATTAAACTATGCTCCAATAGATTAAAAATAAAATAAGCTGGTAACGTAAAACAACAGCATGTGTTCCGTTTAGTAAATAAAGATACGCGGATACCATTTTACTGGCAAACACATTCCACTTATTACTGAGGAGAAATTTCCAGAAACAGATTCACTTTCGAACAGGTAAACTTAAAGTTGAATTCTCAATAATTAATAGTACGATAAAATATTACATCTTCATTTACTTTCGAATAACTAAGTGTCGTAGCAAAAATAGTAACAACTCAAAAACATTACCCTCCTGTGGCAGTCGGATAAAAAAATTCATAATAAAATCGCCCCAAGGTAAGGCGGGTTCAACTAAACTGATAAAATCTTGTCAGCGTTGTCTGCGTCTCGATATCGCTCTGCGTGTTTTACCCGGGTTTGATGATTGGAAGCAGTGTCAAATGTGGGATACATCTGGTATGTCACGGTATAGCATGGTAGTAGCTTATTAAGAAGGAGATCAAGAATAACGCTCAAATTTGTGAATTTGTGACACGTATGCTATGAAAATTAGTATTGTGTGTCAACTTCAACTAATTCCGTTTTCAAATCCCAACTCCGATGAAGTCTTTTAAGTCAAATTCGAATTTTTTACCTCACTTTTGTATGTAGGTAACGGTATTTTATAACTGTGCCGGTTATGCGAAAAACTCTCTGTACCTCTTTGAAACCTACAGCCAAACAGACCGCGGTGATTCCATGTTTTTTTTATAGGATAGGGTGACAAACGAGCACACAGTCCACCTGATGGTAAGTGGTTGCTGTGGCCCATAGACATCTACATCTATCTTCGTTTGCGAATCAAAATGCAGATGCGTTGTCAGCCGTGATGACTAAGATGGAATGCCTCTTTTCCAGTTAAAAGGGTTTCCGGTTCTCTACACTCACCATATGAAACACAGCAGCATTAAGCTGCTATTTTATGCTGGTATTCTGTGAGAGCGTGGTCCTTCCCCCAGTCGAGTCGACGCATTCGTGCTACAACTATACAACTAATACAGCTGTAGCACGGCTCTAGCACGTTAAAAGTTTTCCTTCCAGTTTCTGAATTTTAAAATACAAAAAGTCACGCTTTATTTTAATTATCCTATAACATCGAATTTCTTGAGCCTCGGATAATAAGCGACGACCCAATTTTCTATTCATTTTTTACAAAAAGCAACTACAGAAATCTACCGGCCATAAGTCTTTGAAAAGCTAGTTCCATTACAGCGTTTGCTCGCTTTATATTAAAGCTTTTGTCAGCTTCCCCGCTTTGTGCAAATGTAGGGCTGGGGTAAACTACCTATATTAAGGCTAGTCTCGCAGGTAAATAGATTACAATTACTTGGGCGGAATGGTAGAAGCTTTTTATTATATGAGAGGGGGCAAACGAGCATGCGGCTCACCCACAGATTACCCCCGGCTCACCAGATGGTAAGTGACTAACGCCGTCCATGAACAACTGCAACACCAGGGGAATTGCAGATGCGTTGCCAGCCTTTGAAAAAAGAGTTGGATCTTTTCTCGAAGGTAACTCAGTTGTATCGGTACGAAAAAATTATTATTATTATTTTCATAGAATAAAGGTGACAAACGAGCACACAGTCCACCCGATGGTCAGTCGATGCTGTGGCCCATAGACATCAACATTTATGTTTGATTAATAATCAACATAAAAGTTGATGCGTTATATAGATCCTTAGGGGTACCTAAGGATTCAGATGGAATGCCTCGTATCCAGTAATAAGGGCCTCCGGTACTCTACACTCATTATACGAAACACAGCAGCATTAAGCTGCTTTTTACGCTGGTGTTCTGTGAGAGCGTGGTTCTTGTCCGTAACATATTCCCTTTGAAAATGGGTTCCCCCGTTGCAGGGAAGTTTTTAGATAAAAACCACCCTTGGCAGGTGAACTGGTAGTTGCAGTACCAGACGCCTCGCACATTTGATACAGCTCCTCGTCTTGGGTCGGGTATTTTAAGTCTGTCCTTTTTGACACCTACAGGGCGAATGAGGTGAAGGATCTTTTTTACAAAATATGGGTGACAAAATAGTACACAGTCCATCTGATGGTAAGTTGATGCTGGCCCATAAAGAGCTACGTCTATCCTCGATAAGAATTAAAATGCAGATACGTTTTCACCACAGTCGAATTAAATAGAATGTCTCGTTTCCAGACAGAAGGGTCTTTGGTTCTCTACACTCACCATACGAAAGATAGCAGTATTAGCTGCTATTTTACGTTGGTATCCTGTGACAGCGTGGTCCTTCCCTGATCGAGCTGACCCATTCGTGCTATAACCATAATATGGCTTCAGCATGATACTACCACGTCTAAATAAATCTGCTCCACTATCCGGTTGTCGCGTCAGTTTAAAATTAAACACATTTATGCATGGGTATGTAATAAAGACAAGACGTTTTAAGCGTCATTTATGGATCGTTGATGGTTACAGAAATAGATAAGCGATACCATCTAGTATTCCAGGAAGATCCTACGGTTTCCGCAATGAATTCCTGTTTTAGTTGTAATTCTAAATCTTCCCAGGTCAATGAACTTCATTTAAAGGATTATTATGTAGGTATGTAATAAACTACGAGTATAACATACATGCTTAAGTTCTACAATATAAAAAAAGAAGAGTTAAGAAAATTACAGGACGTTGTTATGGTTTCATATATTTGTGAGAATAATAAACAATTATCATAAATATTTATTGAATGGTAGCGATCCGCCCCGGCTTTGCACGGGTGATTCCTAGATCTTGACAACAGCGCCACCTACCGGTTCCAATTGTGAATCTAAGAGTTACAGAACAACGCGGACCACTAGCCGACATGAGGATACCTTTGTCAAAGTATAAGTCCACGCGGTTCTATGTATACAATATAATGTGTTTACAAAAACATGGCATTATCTTTCAAATACGACTATAAGTAATTTTTAATTATTACTATTTACCTCTTGTTAAACTTAAAAATTACAATAATAACGGTCGTGTTGTTTCAGATTTGTTTACCAACTCAGGCCGCTCGCCCACACACAATATGCGGATCGGTCGAGCGACTGATCCGAGTCTCTATCCTAACTATCGCTGTCACCGAGCGATACTGTTATTAATTAGGTATCTGTGTTGTTTTAATTGTTATGTGTGAATTTCGTAGTGACTTTTTTTTGTGTGCGCGCAGATTTCCCCCGCAAAAAATGACAGACAATTCAGTATTGAGAAAAAACGCCCCGCCGGTCCGCCGGTGGTTGCTCTATGGTTATCGTTATATTAATGTTGTAATGTTAAATTTATTACATTCTAGTAGTAGGTAGTACTAAGCCAGTGATTAGATAATAATTTTGAACGTGATAGATAGTATTGATTTGTTAATTATTAATTTGAAAAGACTTATTATTTTAATTTTATTCAGCAGCGGTATATTTAATAAATGTCATATTTATTAAATATACCGCAGTAGGCAGCAGCGGTATATTTAATAAATGTATTTTTATCGAAAGAGTACCTACACTTATGTGAGTGCTGCCATAAAATTTCCACCACATCTAAACATAGCTTGAGTACGTTTCTTTTCTAAAATATTCAGTTAAATATTGAACACACAGAAACACGTATGTAAAGATAAGGAGATATCTTTTCTTTTCAGTATTTTCTGCTTTTATGGGGATATAGGGTCGTATGAGCAGTTGCACGAGTAATCTTATAAGTGAGAGGCAACTATGAGAAAGTACATAGGCTAAAACCTATAACCTCCAATAGATAGCGGTTTATGCCAGGTATAGAATATAATGAGAGAAGGCCAAAACTGTTACGAGTTGACAAGGAAAATGAATATTTCGAGCTTTAACTCGTATATTCTATAGTATACAGCCCAGAAAAACAAGAAAAAATTACCATTAATTTTCAGTACTGTACGAGTCATTTATTAACAAGCAAGCGTAAGCCTAAATCAGTGTTTACTTTGAGGGCGTCATCTACCCGCAAAAACATCTAAATAAGCGTGAAATTAAAAGCTATAAATCTTCAATTTTAGTTAACCTTTCATACCACTGAGTAGTTACACTACAAAGTAAAATATGCGATATTACATATGCAAAAGCATTACTTTGCGCTGTCATAATATTTCATATGGTTGCGTGGTAGCGTACTCGGTAACTCTACTCTGAAAAATAACCCTGTATATAAAGAAAAAGAATAAGGATATTTTTTTACATTTTTGATGAAATACAAATACAAAAGATGCTATTATTTTTTACAATAAAGTTACTTTAGGAGTTATTAATTTTTAAATGTTTGAAAAATCCCAAATTCAGGTACTTTTGACTCATTTATATAAATAAAATGAGGTTTGCAGTTGTGCGCGCGTCACGGAAAAACTACTGGATAGATTTCAATTATGTTCCCAAAGTTTAATTTTGTTTTCTTTTTTTTAATTTCTTAGACCCTTGGCCTTTATCAAAAAAATTGCGATATCTTAATTTCATCATTCATCATCATTACAGCCCTCCACAAGTCCACTGCTGAACATAGGCCTCCCCCAAAGAATGCCACAAAGCACGGTCCTGAGCCACCTGCATCCATCGACTTCCTGCATGTCTTACCAGGTCGTCACTCCATCTTGTGGGGGGACGCCCTACACTTCGCCTACCGGTACGAGGCTGCCACTCGAGAACCTTTCTTCCCCATCGGTTGTCGGTTCTTCGAGCTATATGGCCGGCCCACTGCCACTTCAGCTTACTAATCCGTTGGGCTATGTCGGTTACTCTGGTTCTACTGCGGATATCCTCATTCCTAAGTTTATCACGCAGTGAAACTCCGAGCATAGCCCTCTCCATAGCTCGCTGAGCGACCTTGAGCTTCCTCATACGGCCAGCAGTGAAGGACCACGTCTCAGTTCCGTAAGTCATCACTGGCAACACGCACTGGTTGTACAATTTTGTTTTAAGGTTTTGAGGTATTTCTGACGAGAAGATGTGTCGTAGCTTCCCGAACGCTGCCCAGCCGAGTTGAATCCGTCGATTGACCTCTCGGTCGAAGTTGGACTTACCTAGTCGGACTATTTGTCCCAGGTAAACATACTCGTCAACAACTTCGAGCTTAGTGCTCCCAACAACTACCGGCATAGGTGTGACATGGACATTAAACATTATCTTTGTTTTGTCCATGTTCATCTTAAGACCTATCCGTTGGGAGACACTATTGAGGTCATTGAGCATAGTGCTTAGTTCCTCCAGCGATTCTGCCATGAGGACTATATCGTCGGCAAATCGAAGGTGAGTGATGTACTCGCCATTGATGTTAATTCCGTATCCTTTCCAGTCCAGAAGCTTGAAAACGTCTTCCAATGCAGCGGTGAAGAGTTTCGGGGATATAACGTCACCCTGTCTTACACCTCTCTGCAATTGGATAGGTTTCGTACTCTGGTTCTGTACTCGGATAGCCATCGTAGCTCTACTGTACAAACACTTCAGCACTTCGATATACCGACAGTCAACTTGGCACCGCTGAAGGGACTGCAGCACCGCCCAAATTTCGACGGAATCAAAGGCTTTCTCATAGTCCACATACGCCAGACATAGTGGCAAATTGTACTCTTCGGACTTCTGTACAATTTGCCGTAGGGTATGTATGTGGTCTATGGTGCTAAAGCCCTTTCGGAAACCGGCTTGTTCGGGAGGCTGGAAGTCGTCAAGTCTGCGCGCGAGACGATTCGTAATGACTCTCGAAAACAGCACGTAGACGCGGCTCAGAAGGGAAATCGGTCTGTAGTTCTTCAAGAGAGCGTTGTCACCTTTCTTGAAGAACAAGACCACCGCACTTCTGCTCCACGCCTCCGGTGTAATGCCACCATGGAGGACGGAATTAAAGAGCCTCTGAAGGACTTCAAGTACCGGTCTTCCACCCGCTTTCAGAAGCTCCGCTGTAATTCCATCCTCGCCTGGGGCCTTGCCGTTTTTAAGGTCCTGGAGAGCCATTCTAATCTCGCTCAGACTGACGTCCGGGATATCTTCGGAATAGTGTCGAATAAGACTCGCTCTTGGATCGTTACTCACACTTGCGTGTGGCTCCAACGATGACGTGTACAGCTGCCCATAGAACCTCTCAATCTCACTCAAAATCTCAGGTGCCCCGGAAACGATGCTGCCACATTCGGTCTTCAGCCTTGACAGTTGGCTCTTTCTGGCAGACAGATCTCTGGCAAAGACTTTGGAGCCTTGGTTCCGCTCGATCGCTTCTTCAATACGTGCTGTATTGAAGTTGCGTAAGTCTCGCCGCATGCATTTAGAGATCTGTCTGTTCAGTTGCCTGTATGCTGTCAAATCTGTTGAAGAATGTAGCCTCATCTCCCGTCTAACAGCCATGAGATTAAGAGTGTGATCGGAGAGTTTTTGTGTTCTTCTGCGGCGGGTCTTGCAGAACTTAGCTCCGACCGCATGGACAGTTTCCACGAGCTTGTCATTCATATCGTCCACTTCATTGCAGTCTACTAGGCACTGAAAACGGTTTTGTAACTCAAACTGAAAGGTTTCGGGACTTTGGATTAGAGCACGAGGGGGACGGAGCGTTGACTTCATCAGACGAGACCTCTCCAACTTAACATTTAGGTTCAGTGTGCCTCTAACCATTCGGTGATCGCTGCCGGTTTTCACCCTCGCGATCACTGAGACATCACTGAACAGTTGTCGTCTGGTCGTCATAATGAAGTCAATCTCATTTTTTGTCGAACCGTCGGGGCTCGACCAGGTCCACTTCCTGTGGGGCCGCTTCTTGAAGAAAGAGTTCATCATAAAGAGTCCCTCTTTCTCCATGAAGTCGGCCAGCTGCTGGCCCCTTGGGTTCCGTTGCCCTATTCCAAATTTCCCTACTTTCAGCTCACCGTTCTCTCTTGTGCCTAGTTTTGCATTGAAGTCTCCCATTAACACCGTATATTGGGTTTTGGAGGAATGCATGGCTCTAGAGATATCCTCATACATTTCCTCCACCTCCTCATCGGGGTGTGCCGAGGTTGGTGCGTAAACCTGTATGACCTTCAGCGAATACCGTTTGGTGATTCTGAGTATAAGGTACGCAACCCTCGTCGACACATTCCCGATCTTTACAACGTTGTTAACGAGAGACTTGTGGACAATAAATCCGACACCTCCTTGGGACAGATGGTCGCCCTCCCGGTGATAGAGCAAGTTGCCGGATTCGAGGATTACCGTGTCCTCTCCCTCTCTTCGGACTTCGGATAATCCTATAATATGCCAGCGCAACTTGTCTATCTCTTCTTCCAGCTCCACGATCTTCTCGTCAGTCCTCAGGGTGCGTGCGTTGTACGTTGCCAGGTCGAGTCGTCGTAGGTGGCAACCGAACCTCCACCGGAGATTCTTAGCACCCCCTGCCCCGCCGTTACCATGGTCGCCACCGTAGCCAGGAATAGCGGGGCCGCCGGGGACTAGGGGCCGTCTGTTTGTTGTTTTCATCATTGGGGGGTATTTGCCATAGTTGCCACGCTTGGCGAGCGGGTTGGCAACCGCAGTTTTTTTATTGTACTTTCGGCTATTATCAGGAAGATGCTGCTGCCCATCTCCCGCCTGTTTCCCTTTGTCGCCTTTTACGACACCCACGGGAGGATATGGGGTAGTGGATATTCTTGACCGCCACTACACGGCATATCTTAATTTACTATAAAGTTATTAAAGTTTTAAATAAGTAACTATTTTTTTAAGCACTACGTGTTTAGTGATGTGTTTTCTTGCCGCGGAGTAGTAGGGCAAGCGGTGTAGTTTTTCTGCCGACTTCCAAAAAGGAGACGGTACTCAATTCGAGTGTATGTTTTTTTTTTTGCTTTTTTTTTTATGTGTGTTACATCATTACTTTGTACTGGGCGAACCGATTTCAATGATTCTTTTTTTATATGAAAGCTGATAGTTCTCGTGTGGTCCCATATGAATTTCATCAAGGTCAGACCAATGGTTATTGAGTTATTCTTAAATAACCTGTCTTGAAGTCGCTTATATTGAAGTCGGCTGTACAAAATTTTTAATTTTAAATTATCTACCTCTGCCTCATGATAAAGTTAGGGCCAACCGCGCATAATATACGCGATTTTCATATAATTCGTTTTCTTACAGTCGTATTTATATATTTATTATTATATATGTGTATATCGAAAACTTTGTTAATATATCAAGCAACGCGGACGAAGTCGCGTGTATCAGCTAGTCACAATATATATGGGATAGTTTTCAGCACTCAAGCGCCGATTCCTCCTGGATGGTACTAATAACGTTTTTTTCCCGCTATATTTAACTGAGTGTTAGTGTTACCAAATTTATTGAACTCTATATCTACAAATTTTTTTTACAAATTAATTTAAAATATTGATACTAGTCGGTAGAATATTTTATCTATGTTGGTTTAAAATATTCTTATATAACAAGTCTCTCGTTAACAACGTTGTAAAGATTGAGAGTTTGTCGACGCGGGTTGCGTACCTTATACTCAGAATCGCCCAGCGGTATTCGCTGAAGGTCGTACAGGTTTACGCACCAACCTTGGCACATCCCGATGAGGAGGTGGAGGAGATGTATGAGGATATATCTAGAGCCATGCATTCCTCCAAAAGCTACTATACGGTGATATGGTGTTAATGGGAGACTTCAACTCAAAACTAGGCACACGAGAGAACGGTGAGCTGAAGGTAAGGAAATTTGGAATAGGGAAACGGAACCCAAGGGGCCAGTAGCTGGCCGACTTCATGGAGAAAGTGGGACTCTTTATAATGAGCTTTTTCTTCCAGAAGCGGCCCCACAGGAACTGGACCTGGTCGAGTCCCGACGGTTCGACAAAAAATGAGATTGACTTTATTATGACGACCAGACGAAAACTATTCAGTGATGTCTCCGTGATCGCGAGGGCGAAAACTGGTAGCGATCACCGATGGTTAGAGGCACACTGAACCTAAACGTTAAGTTGGAGAGGTCTCGTCTAATGAAGTCAACGCTCCGTCCCCCTCGTGCTCTAGTCCAAAGTCCCGAAACCTTCCAGCTTGAGTTACAAAACCGTTTTCAGTGCCTAGAAGACTGCAATAAAATCGGCGATATGAATGATAAGCTCGTGGAAACTGTCCAAGTTCTGCAAGACCCGCCGCAGAAGAACACAAAAACTCTCCGATCACACTCTTAACCTCATGGCTGTTAGACGGGAAATGAAGTTGTAGTCTTCAGTAGATTTGATAGCATACAGGCAACTGAACAGACAGATCTCCAAATGCATGCGGTGAGACTTATGCAACTTTAATATTGCTCGTATTGAAGAAGCGGCCGAGCAGAATCAGGGCTCTAAAGTCTTTGCTAAAGATCTGTCTGTCAGAAAGAGCCAACTGTCGAAGCTGAAGACCGAGTACGGCAGCGTCGTTTCAGGGACACCTGAAGTTTTGAGTGAGATTAAGAGGTTCTATGGGCAGCTATACACATCATCGTTGGAGCCCTACGCAAGTGTGAGTAACGATCCAAAAGCAAGTCTTATCCGACACTCATCATCATCATCATCATCATCATCATTACAGCCTTTCATAAGTCCACTGCTGAACATAGGCCTCCCCCAAGGAATGCCACAAAGCACGGTCCTGAGCCACCTGCATCCATCGACTTCCTGCATGCCTTACCAGGTCGTCACTCCATCTCGTGGGGGGTCGCCCTACACTTCGCCTACCGGTACGAGGCTGCCACTCGAGAACCTTTCTTCCCCATCGGTTGTCGGTTCTTCGAGCTATATGGCCGGCCCACTGCCACTTCAGCTTACTAATCCGTTGGGCTATGTCGTATGTGCTACAAAAGAGCGTTGTCACCTTTCTTGAAGAACAAGACCACCACACTTTTGCTCCACGCTTCTGGTGTAGTGCAACCATGGAGGACGAAATTAAAGAGTTTCTGAAGGATTTCAACCGGTTTTCCACCCGCTTTCAGAAGCTCCGCTGTAATTTCATCCTCACACGGGGCTTTGCCGTTTCTGAGGTGCTGGAAAGCCATTCTAATCTCGCTCAGATTGACGTCCAGAATATCATCCGAACAGTGTCGGTCCGAATAGTCCGACTAGGTAAGTCCAACTTCGACCGAGAGGTCAATCGACGGATTCAACTCGGCTGGGCAGCGTTCGGGAAGCTACGACACACCTTCTCGTCAGACATACCTCAAAACCTTAAAACGAAATTGTACAACGAGTGCGTGTTGCCAGTGATGACTTATGGAACTGAGACGTGGTGCTTCACAGCTGGCCGTATGAGGAAGCTCAAGGTCGCTCAGCGAGCCATGGAGAGGGCTATGCTCGGAGTTTCTCTGCGTGATAAACTTAGAAATAAGGATATCCGCAGTAGAACCAGAGTGACCGACATAGCCCAACGGATTAGTAAGCTTAAGTAGCAATGGGCCGTCTGTATAGCTCGAAGAACCGACAACCGATGGGGAAAAAAGGTTCTCGAGTGGCGGCCTCGTACCGGCGGACGAAGTGTAGGGCGTGCCCCCACTAGATGCAGTGACGACCTGGTTAAACATGCAGGAAGTCGATGTATGCAGGTGGCTCAGGACCGTGCTTTGTGGCATTCCTTGTGGGAGGCCTATGTTCAGCAGTGGACTTGTGAAGGGCTGTAATGACGATGATGATGAAATCCATGTTTTACTTTTATAAGGGAAAGCAGCAGTGATGATAATGGTGACAATAATGATTACTTAGACAGTGATGCAGAGATGAGCGAAATCGAAATGATTCAGATTAATACTTTTTGTAGCCTGAACATATTTTTTTTCAGCCTGAACATAGAACACTCTAAAATGTAGTATTTCTATGAGCTTGAAGTAGGGAAGATTTGGTACTTTGGCGTGTACCCGTCATTATAAGCGATTTTCTTTTTTGAAGTAAAAAGAAAATCGCTTATAATCTTAATTAAAGCTTAATTTAGAACAGAGATAACGCGTTAAAACATTAAAACATATTAATAGAGGGTTATTTTAGATTTGGTAAAAAAATATTTCAACGGTGGTGTACGTACATTCAGAGGCGGATTAAATGTCGATAGCACCACGGGCATGCACCTCAGACGCCCCTCTTGCAGCCACATATTGAAAATGTTGACTACATATTTTGCAAATAAACTATATTGTAATTTATAACATAGTTCAGTTGCAAAATAATAAGGATATGTAACAAGTGGGCGTGAATAAAAAACGTGATGAGAGTGAGTGCGATGTAGGTTTAAGCGTCTTGGAAGCTCTACATCTCTATAGAAAGTCCTCATTCCTCCATTTCATTTTTATTTTATGTAAATGGGTATTTTTTTAGTTGCGTTGTTGCGTTTTCAGATGCGTTGTCACCTGTGAGGACTAAGATGGAATGCCTCTTTTCCAGTAAAAAGGGTCTACGGTTCCCTACACTCACCATACGAAACACAGCAGTGTTAAGCTGCTATTTTACGCTGGTATTCTGTGAAGCGTGGTCTTTCCCCGGTCGAGCCGGCCCATTCGTACTACAACCATACTACCAATATAGTTGCAGCATGGCTCTACCACGTATAAACCATCTTCGCCTTTATCACTATTTACTATAAGGTTGAATAATATAATTCTTTCAATACCACTAGCTTGCACTTGATTGATATTTGCTCTCATAAATATTATTATATTACGTTCACTATATAATACGAGTATGACGAACACGAAGGCTGCAGACGAGTACCATTATGCAATAAAAGTCAATTGCTGAGTTTTATTTTTTAATTATTTCATTTGACACCTGTATTAAATAAAACAATTAATTAATAGAGCTAAATACCATATATTTATTATATTTTTATATGTTACATTACATTACATTCAAATTTTGAACGAAAATAAAACAAATTTCTTATTCGCATAACTTTACCTCCTGTTTTTTTTTTAAATAAAAACTATACCTAAATTTAATCTATTTTCATAAGCTGTTATACTTATTGTTTTGATACATATTAATGAGGCTTATAAATGAAAAAGAAATATTAATCCCTTGAACATTTCCTAAAATGTCATCGTCACGTTTCACATGTCAAATTCATTCGGTCTGGCTTCCTGTTGGGGTTTGAAGGTAATGAAGGTATGTCACACGACGTCCCCAGGCAGCCCGTCTTTTTACGGGAGCGTCCTGTCATTGTATAATCCATTTTCATTACTTACCTATTTTCCCCTAATGAGTCCGTCATAATATTTGTGACACTGCCGATGAATATTTTTCAGTTACAGTCGTGTTGACGAGGCCATTCTTAGGAAAGAAAGTAAATCAGTAAAAAACTTTGTAAATGTTTTATTAGGTTATGTTTGGTTGAGGTCCTACTTTGATGATCAAACCGTGGTTATTAGATTAAAGCGTTTTAGATACTGCCAATATTTCTTTTAAGTTTTCAATCGACTTCAAAAAGGAGGAGGTTTACATTTCGTCGGAATATTTTTTTTATGTATGTTCACCGATTACTCGAAGACGCCTGAATTGATTCGGAAAATTCTTTTTTGTTCCAAAGGGTATACTTTCCTCTCATTTAAACTTTATCGAAATCGGTCGAGCGGTTTAAAAAAAAACAACAATAAATTATATTTATATTGAAGTCCGTTGTATAAAATTTTTAATTTTACCACTTGTACATACTATATATTTTTGTATTAAATGCATTTTATATGTAATTAAAGTTATACCTTCACACGGTAGCGTTAAAAAAGTTGGTCTTCACGGGACTCCCGGAAGATGTAAAACATCATAGGTGATAGTAGAATTTATAATTAATGAAAACCAATAAAAATATGGTGTAAAATAAATAATACAAGTGAAGTATCCTTATGTTTGACAAGACAATATACATTACAAGACAGTATAGAAAACTACAAACTATTGGTAAATCCAATTGAGCATGCCTTCGTTTTAAAAAAAATACGTATAGCATGATTATACGGATTTTTTTAAAGTAGTTTAAATACACACGAGTTTTCACTAATAACCTTATTATACTTCCAATTTTCCGATAATTTTATATCAAACTTCAATTTGAAAAAAGTTTGGAAAATCCAAAGTGCACGACTAATGCTCATATGATCATCATGTCATCATTCATGTCACTCCATAAAGTCCAAGACGTATTTAAGTATAAATATTACATCCTACATACTTTTAGTACGTACTACTATTATTTATTCTGTGCTTTTAAAATATTGTAATAAAAATCTCTGAATAATAATCAAGTATGTATTAAATTTGTTTTTCGAATATTTTGTATTTATTTGTATAGCGATCTTTTTCAGCCGCTGCAAACAACCGATACAGTATCCACTCAACGGCGGTTGACGCCGAACTAACCGGAGTGAGGCACAGACAGTCTCTATTTACTAAAATAAATTCGAACACAAGGCTGCTACAACACCGAAAATTTCGACATTTAGCAGCCGAAAAAAATTAATTATAACTAAACAAAACAAAATTAAACTGCCATTTACATTCAATGGCTTCCCACATGACAGATGAAGAGTTTTAAAAATAGATTAAGTTCAACAATTGATATTTTCAAAAGTTATCGTATTTACAAAGCCATACGGACTTAATAAATCCACACCATAAACCACTAAAACCCCATTTTATGTAAAAATAGCAATTAATCGATTTAAAAAAAATAGTAATAAGTTCAACAATCATTTATCTTTCTGACAATGTGCTTTTTACGCTGGATTGCTGGATACGATTTCATGCGACAAAACGTTGGAATCTTGATTTTTAGGCGCTAGTAGAACATACCTATGCGCTTTGCGCTCGGCATGCAAAATCAGAAAAACTAATTTTTAATGCTATAATTAGAGTGACAAACGAGCACACAGTCCACCTGATGGTAAGTGCATGCTGAGGCCCATAGACATATCTACATTTATCTTCGATTAAGAATCTAAATGGAGATGCATTGTCACCCGTGAGGACTAGCATGGAATGCCTCGTATCCATTAAAAAGAGTCTCCAGTCCTCTACACTCACGATACGAAACACGGCTGTGTTGCTATTTTACGCTGGTATTTTGTGAGAACGCGGTCCCTCCCCAGTTGACCGACACATTCGTGCTACAACTATAATATAGCTGCAGCACAGAGTAAAGAGTCGGTTTCTTTACTCATGTGGCTGCAGCGTGGCTCTCAATACTTTGATATGGTTAGATTTAATTTTCATTGTGCCTCGGACGAACTTTTCGCAATATTATTTTCTCCTACATACAGAGCAGGATTAGAAATATTTAAGCGATTCAGTTTTCCAAGACCTATATGTACCATTTCTGATTCTTTAAGGCAAGTGTAAGAGGGCTTTCTTAACGCCCATGTTACTATTTATATTCATATCTGTATTTATGGCCTAGAAACTTACCATTAGATCACATCTTGGTGGAACGTTAGCCTTCTCATAATAAGAATATACTATAAATATAATTTAAAATTAAAAAATTTGTACAGTCGACTTAAATATAATTTATTAAGAATAACTCAAAAACTATTAGTCTGACCTTGATCAAACTCATATGGGACCACACGAGAAGTACCAGCTTTCAAATAAAAAAAGAATAACTGAAATCGGTTAACCCAGCAAAAAATTATGAGGTAACACACTTAAAAAAACATACAGTCGAATTGAGTACCGTCTCCTTTTTGGAAGTCGGCAGAAAATTGAAGTCTCTCTCTCTCTGTAATATCGAATTAGCTGCATATTATTGTGCCAAGGAGTTTATTTGCATGCCATTAAGACACGTATAAACATTTGTCTGCCTGGTTGTCTATACTTGCTAATTTTCGGAAAGGCCAAAATAATTGTAATAAAACTTGCTGAACAGATAGAAAATGTGATCTTGGCAAAATTTTATGCGAAAAACTTGGACAGATTTTGAGAAATCGAAAAATTTATAAATTGGTCTCTGATGATTATCTTAAATTACGACAAATCAATGAATGCTATCCAGGTCAAAACAGGCGGGTCGTAGTTTAAAATAACACTAAAGTAATATAAAAACGTGCCAGTGCGTGTTGCCAGTGATGACTTACGGAACTGAGACGTGGTCCTTCACTGCTGGCCGTATCAGGAAGCTCAAGGTCGCTCAGCGAGCTATGGAGAGGGCTATGCTCGGAGTTTCTCTGCGTGATAAACTCAGAAATGAGGATATCCGCAGTAGAACCAGAGTACCGACCGACCGACATAGCCCAACGGATTAGTAAGCTGAAGTGGCAATGGGCCGGCCATATAGCTCGAAGAACCGACAACCGATGGGGAAGAAAGGTTCTCGAGTGGCAGCCTCGTACCGGCAAACGAAGTGTAGGGCGTCCCCCCACTAGATGGAGTGACGACCTGGTAAGATATGCAGGAAGTCGATGGATGCAGGTGGCTCAGGACCGTGCTTTGTGGCATTCTTTGGGGGAGGCCTATGTTCAGCAGTGGACTTGTGAAGGGCTGTAATGATGATAATGATGAATATAAAAACGCAAACTTCCTAAAACTTTCATTCGTGATAATAACCTTAGCTTAAATCGTTTACATTGGTGTTCGTTTACTACAGTTGATCGTAAATTATGTTTTATGTAATAATATATATTTTTTGTATAATATGCGTTGCACAAATGAATGTTACGCACGAGATGGGATATGGTTGCGTAGGAGAGCCTTCCCCATTGCAGCGGAGTGATTTGAGGCCACAATAAATTGTTCTCTTCCTCGCGCAGCCGCTAAAACGTAATTGGTCATGTACCTCTAGACACAGACTGTATAATCCGTTGGTTAATATGAATGGATGGTATCCCGGGAACATTTTAGGAGTGTGACTATATAAATAAATTTATTGTATGAGCGTGTTTCCGTTAATAGCAAATGATTTTATCATTGATACAAATACGTATGAAGGTAATACGGATATAAGCAATAACTAATTATTATACGGATTTTATCTTAAATCTTCGAACCCACCCGGGGGAAATGAGGTGATTGGTGCCTTGATGTAAAAGTTAATCGAACATGTTTTCCGCTTCGCAACATATTATAACACTTTGCTTATAATAAATACTAAGATATAAGTTATATGTTAGTATTATCACAACATTCTTTGATTATTTTAAAACGTTACGTCAACGTTAGAATAGATAATTTTTTCCTCTATTGTAAAAGCAGTTTACATACATTAATATTACAAGGACAAACATCCAGACCCTGAACAATTCTTTGTAGTCCATACAAATACTTGTTTCGTACGGGATTCGAATCCGCAGAGCTCAGCTCACGGCTAAGTCACTGCACCTCGGACCCGTCAAATATATAACAAAACAATACGTCTATCGTTTAAACGAAGCCAATCTCTATTCCCTCCAGAGTTACACGATCGCAAAATTTACTTTTTTCTGTGTTGTCGTGGTATATGAAAATTTTATTAATTTGTTGATTACAGCTTATCAAACTGCCGCTGTCCACTGCCTGCCTCTCCCATATAGTTCCTTATAGGGGGGATATTTGCTATAATTGCCACGCTTGGCAGGTGCGTTGGCAACAGTTTTTATTTTTTTGAGCTGTTACCGGGAAGGTGCTACTATTAGTCAGACCTTGATCAAATTTATATGGGCAGAAGCACCAGCTTTCAAATAAAAAGAGAATAATCGAAAGTTAAAAGAAAAAAAGATATTTATGAGGTGACACACATGCAAAAAAACGTACATCCGAATTGAGTACTTCCTGCTTTTTGAAGTCGGTAGAAAATACAATACAATGGTTACCTGTCAATGATACAGTGGTGTGGATATCACTAAATTTATTATCGCCTTTTGTAAAATACTTTTAAAGACTGTCTTTAAATAGTTTTAAATATGATTATTTCGAAATCTTTCTATCCATAAACATAAGCAAGCTATAACATGTGTAGGTACTTTAAGTTTCTATCCCATACATTATCATCACATAAATAATTCTCGTCCTCAAGTCAAATAACAAACAAAATTATGTCACTCAGTATCACAAAGAAACAAGCAATCTGATATAGTTCTATCTTCTTAACAGATGTTCTTATTATGTCATAAAGTTCATTGTGCCGTCGACGTTATTGTAAGCATTATACAGTTAACCAAATAGCACATTGAGAATCTTTAATATTTGCGTTGTTGCCTAGTAACAAATCGGTAATTAAGTCACAATGTGGTTCTATAATTAATGCAATTTGTAAATTATCTAGGTAAATAGATAAAGTAACAATTGTATATTCGTCTAGATTATTGACCTTATTGTTTAAAGGTCAATGAAACGTCCCAAAACGCTACGAGTTGGAAACTTCAGATGTTCTTTTACAAAAGCATAGAAATGTAAGCTTACTCATATTATCCTCAAGCTCCCGCGAAGAAAATTACAGTATTAATTCTAAATTTTATAGATATTTTCTGTAATATTTAGAATTTATTTTAATTTACTTCATTTAGTTTATATACATATCTACATATCGTAAAGTAAGCAATTTGTTCATAGTAAATTATTAATATGATAAAATATACAGATATAACATGTAACTTTAAACATTAAATAAAAATATTCGCCACATCGCCGCCGTTTGTTGGCAGCAAGTCCAGAACATAGGCAGACTTGCCTCGTTGTATCGCGAGGCTGATTCGCTGGCTAATGTCTGTCAGCTTTGGGGTCACCAGAGAAATTGTTGAGGCATGACAAGGCGTTCGTGTTGTTCGTAGCGGATTCCTATAACTATCGTTTCTAGACCAAAACAGCAAAAAGTGTAGCTGACAATTTTTTAAAAAAAAAACACCCTTATTTCATAAAAAAAGCTGCCTCTGATTAATTGGACCACGTCAATCAGCAATTGCGCCAGTCTTGAGCAAAGTCGCCAGAAGATGTGATAGCGATACTGTGTTAGTTTTATGTAATGAGCGTTAATCCACCAGGCCTTTTGCCATCGTCTCCCACTATGTGATTTGGTTCTTAGCAGCTTCGTTTTCATTGGTTAAGGTTCATCGGATGATGCCATTAATAGTAGCATACTACAAAGCCAAGCTGACATGCTAGGCCATGATGATCCAGAATGTCCTCCTCCAACCTCTTTGTCACAGCGTCAGTGATCAAGATCTCGGTATTAACACCTAATCTCAGGCTGATAACTAAAGGGAAAGTAGTTCTGTCCAAGAGCGTTCCTATATTCAAAGACTGCAGTACATTTGACCAGTAGTTTCACTCCCTTTCCACAGATTCTAGACGAGGTCGCTCTGTGGGTTTGACGCAGTTACTGATAACAAGAAAGCTGGAAGCGATACGCTAAAAACTTTTCAGATGCCAAGACAACGAATGTAACGGGTGGCCTAAAGCCCAGTAATTTTAGATTATAGTTTTCATAATATGTTCAATGAACAAACAATTTAATAATGGAACGTGCGCCCAATAAGTTGAACACCGCAGCAACGTTCTTTTCACTTCAGGAAAGTTTGCGCATGATGCACAGCCCCTTCGCTTCGTCCTTTTGTCCCCTAACCGGCTATAAAACGTGGCCGCGAAATCTGGCTAGATTTGTTTGTAGCAAATTATTTAAGTACAAATACTAAAAAAAATATTTTAATTTATACAATTTGGTTTAGTTTAAAAGTGCATTCTTTTAATACTAACATTTATTATATTATTTTTTACCTTATATTAAATTACGTTGTTTAATTTTTTTTTAAATACTCAACATCATCATCCTCAGGTTTGAACTACCTGCATTCATTGACTTACTGCAACTCTTACCAGGTGTAATAGATAATAATATTTGACTTCAATTAAACCTACAGTTTAACTAAAGTGAAATATTATTTACATAAATCGTTATAAATTCCTATCCGTTTTGGAAAAAACTTGATTGTTTTGAGATATCTTTTAACTACAACTGAATATTACATTCATAATGCCGGCTGGTTTCTTATTACAAAGGACGATGGAACTCGATAACTCTGTGTCAGGTCAAAACTTTGCCATTCGCTTGAGTTACGTTGCCAACCTTTGCGAAGAATTCCAGCGGTGTTCATTGAATTTTCATTAAACAATTTGAGTTGTAAGACGTACATATTTTTACCACTTAGAAGGGTTGATAGGCGTGATTCTTGAAGCAGTATTTGTAGATTTTTCCATGTCAATAATTTAAAAAGAAACACGACTGTCTTAAAATATAATATCAAAACATTAAAAAAAATTAAATAAGATGAAAAAGTCGTCTTTGGAATATCATTCCACCAAATACATTAATGCCTAAAGTTGGTCAATTTCAGTAAAAACTACAAACTACTGTTGAGGTGGTAGGCTTAGCCGATAAAACAATTGAGATCGGAACTGGCGTCAAGTTCCACAGCATTTCCAAGAACGTGAATTCCTATAGATCTTTGGATTTCAGCAACTATTTTATTGTATGTGGTAGAGTCATGCTGCAGCTATAGTTGTAGCACGAATGGATCGGCTCGACCGGGGAAGGATCACGCTCTCACAGAATACCAGCGTAAAATGGCAGCTTGATACTGCTGTGTTTAGTATGGTGAGTGTAGAGAACCGGGTAGCCATTTTACTGGAAAAGAGGCATTCTATCCTCACGGCTGACAACGCATCTGCATTCCTACATTTTAATTCCAAAATGTAGATGCCTATGGGCCACAGGAACTACTTAACATCAGGTGGACTGTGTGCTCGTTGGTCACCTTATTTTATAAAAAAAAAATCATCATCGTCCTTGTCATTACAGTCATTCAGAAATCCAAGATATGCTACAAAAAAAACTTTATCGTTTCTCATGGGTAGAGTAGATAAGAGGTCTGCTTGATATTAAATATATTTTACTAGCATATTAAGCACGAACGTTGCACGGGAACATTAAAATAAACAGTCTACGTCGTTAAAGATCTCCCCATCTTCCCACAAACTAACTCGAGAGTCCCTGCTCTCGTTTGCTGACTGCCCTCGAGGTCGTATTCTGTGTTCCAAACGCGTCCGCCCTCAACACGGTCTATGCTGCTACGTATCTGATTATAACTTTATGTAAGTTTCGACGTTTTCCGTATATATAAAATGTCACAAATCCAAAGATTCTCTTTATATCATATAGCGCGTTGTTAAAGAATATCAAGCAATTGCAATGCAGATTATAGCGAAAGGAATCAATGTTTAAAATCGATATATTGAAAGGTTAAAGTAACAGGTCGTTACGTACTCAATTCAAAAATTCTCTTTATTGCAATTTCATTTGCTAGAATCGAAACAATACAAGTAATAATTCAGTCAGATATTCCTATTTGCTGCATGTATTTGTTAATAGCGTGTATAATAAAGAATGTTTTGACAAACAAAGAATTTTCGACAATTTCTTTGTGACATAGTGAATGATAAGATTTTAAAATTATTCAACAATTCGTTTTAATCTAAAAAAATAAAACATTATTTACTCCAGTTTTAGACTTTTAGTTTTAACAGTTTTTACTAGTTTTTCAGTGATATAAAATGACGCCCTTCAAATTCTTGTATACTTGATGAAGTCTTCTGATTTTAAGCTACGTCATAGAATACTTAATGGTACAATGTAATTACGCGCTCTTGTGTTTTCCAATCGTTTATTTTCGAATGTATTACTTCATTTGTTCCGATTACAGTCGTAAAAATCAAAAATAAAGAATTGCTACAAAATAATGTGGCCTCCAGCAGTGACAGAAAAACATCTGTAATAAAACGTGCAGGCTTAAAATAAAAATGCTTATGATGAGTGGTCCCTGTTTACACAAATTGGTGGTTTTTGATTCTGGTTGTTTCATGTTGTTGAGAATTGATCAATTGATAGCTGACCTGACCTAACCCAACCTTGGTCCTATCCTATTTCACACTTTACTTTTTTTTTTTATATAGCGTCAAAGTTGGTAGTAATGTATTCTCATATTTTGTCTAATTAAGTTGGCAAGCGACAAGCCTACCTTTTGATAACTTCATGTAACAGTGGCAAAGCGAAATTGAATAGCGAAAGGAAAACGTGGTCGAAATTTGCAATCCTAAAAGTATAAAGTACTGGACAACAATCCGTCGATTGTTTGTCAAGAGTTTTGTTCAACAAAGCAAGTATTGTCAAAAGGTACCTTTTGAAACTCTGTTCAATAAACGAACATTTGTCAACTTTGGACTTCATCATTTGTCAACAAAAGAACCCAAACCCACTGAATAAACAACAGGTTATGGGCCCAGGACAGCAGTGAAAGGGTTTTGTTTTGGAAGTCAGGTCAGGAAAGCAACGGAAAGTCGAGAAAAGCAGTCCAAAGTGTCAGAACCGGCGCGGCCGACATAACTTACAAATCAGCGACACCGGAGCAGCCATTACACAGCAAGGTAACTTGGAGAAACGTACACGCAAGCCGCTTTAAGTCATAAAATCGCCACGAAAGTTTATAAATTCATTTTGTCTATTTAAAATAAAAAAAATTGTCAGAAGTCAGTTAAATTGTAAAATGGATACTGTAAAGTCTCAATTGGAAATGTTAAGTGAAGATAGTCAGGGAAATGTAAATTTTATTTCATGGCGTTTTAAATTAAACCTAGCACTTAAGAATAAGGACTTGTACGAAATTGTGACAGGTACAAAGCCCAGACCAGCTGCTGCTTCGTCAGAAGCAAACGTTTCAGCTTGGATAAAGAAAGATGTCGAAGCTCAAACGTTGATAGGTTTAAATGTAAACAGTAAGATTGCGAACAAAATTGCAAATTGTAGAACTGCCAAAGATATGATTGATAAATTAACTAGTTTATAAAGACTTATGTAACTTTAGAAACTTCCCGAATCAAATTCTTTACCTTTGAGTATGATGAAAACAAGTCAGCAGTAGAGAACTGTATGGAGATTTTGGACTTGGCTGAAGAAGTGTCAACTGAGAATGATCCAATGAAGGAAAGTTGGATCATGACGAGAATATTGAGTGTGCTACCGCCAAAATTGGTGCATTTCAGAACATCCTGGAACAACGTGACCGGACCAACAAAGAACATTGAAACTCTCATCGAACGTCTGAGACTTGAGGACGAGCAACTCAAAGAAACGACGACAAATGCAGAGGGCAGCACCAACAACGCTCTCATGGCAAGACGTGAGAAACAGGGACAGTCGTCTAACAGCAAGCAGGACAAGTCAGCGCTAGCGTGTTACAAATGTGGGAAGAAAGGTCACATGATCAAGGAGTGCAAAGGAAAACCGTGTCAGAAATACATTGAATATTGCAAGAAGAAATACTCATGTAAGATTTGCAAGAAGAAAGGACACTTCGCAAAGGATTGTGAATCCCGAGAAGAAGCAAATAAGTCAGGAAATGGGAAACAAAAAAGGGTGGCATTTTTGACCACGGCACTCTCGACAGTGGACAAAGACATCTCGAAGGATAGGGCAACCTCATGGTATCAAGACAGTGGAGCCAGCTAACACATGACGTATCATCGAGAATGATTTGTGCAGCTTGAGGAGCTGGACGAGCCAATTCCAATTGTGATTGGAGACTCAACTAGGCTAGATGGCGTTGCAGTCGGAAACATCGAGATGGAGGCTTTTGATGGTGAAAAATGGTATCCAGTGGTACTTGAGGATGTGATTTACGTACCAAATCTCAACTTTAATCTTTTCTCAGTAAGTCAGATGTTGGACAGGGGACATGTACAGAAGGCAAACGGAAAAGAGTCGACATTTTATAGTCTAGATGGCAGGGAAATTGTGGCAATTGCAAGGCGCAAAGGAAGTCTTTACAAGATGATGCTCAGGAGAGAAGAAGAGACATGTTTGGTGGTCCAGTCGATCAAAATTTGGCACGAACGACTCGCCCATCAAAATGTGAAGTATGTGAGGGACATATTGAAAAGAAAAGGAATAAAATATGTTGATGACTGGAATGATTACTTGTGCACGGGGTGCGCACAGGGCAAGCAACATCGATCCTCACACCCAAACAATCCCAAGACAGCTCAGCAGCCATTAGATCTTGTTCATGTCGACACTGGAGAGATGAACATCCCATCAATGGGGGGAGCCAAGTATTGGCTCATGTTTAAGGACGACTTCACCCACTACCGAAGCTGTTACTTCATGAAGACGAAAAGTGAGGCCCCTGAGAAGATTGCAAGCAACCTGAGACTGGTAGAAAATCAACTAGTGAGGAGAGTGAAGAGTCTGAGATCTGATAATGGCACCGAACTGAAGAACACAAAAACCAAAGAGATGATGGACAAGTTGGGAATTTTCCACACATTTACAAATGTACACACGCCAGAGCAAAACGGAAGGATTGAGAGAGAAATGAGAACGATTGTCGAGGCAGCCAGAGCAGCAATACATGCAGACGAATTGGACGAGAGACTGTGGGCAGAAGCAATGAACCATGCGATCTTCACGATCAATCAGACAGGAACCAGCAACGTACCAGGGAAAAGTCCGGCAGAACTGTGGTTTGGAAGGAAAATGAAGATTGAGAAACTGCGACCATTTGGATGTGAATGTTATGTGCTGAAACATGCACAGAATAGAGGCAAGATTGATAGCAAATCAGAAAAGGGAATTCTGGTTGGCTATGACATTGATTCACCATGCTACAGGATTTATATGAAAGAAAAGAGAGAAGTTGTTAGCTCAGACAATGTAATCTTCGATGAGAATAAGATAAGACAGAGGCAAGGCACTGAAATTGAGACACCGACACCAGAGGGCATACCTGAGAAGCAAGAAGAAAGCAGCAGTGAGTCAGAGGAAGAAGAAGAGAACTACAGGACTGGAGAAAGTGCTGAGGAGACAAGTGACAACGAAAGTGGGACACGACAGCAAGCCGAAGAGTCACGAAGGAGAATCTTGCGAGATCGTCGAACTTTGCAACCACCACCAAAACTGAGAGATTGCATAACTGATTTTAGACGTGGAGGAAAGAGCGCAAAAGTAGCCATGATTGGTGAAACTCAAGATATCCCGGTAAGTGAGGCACTCAAAGATGAAAAGTGGAAACAAGCGATGCAGGAGGAGTACGACTCGCTAATGGAAATGAAAACTTGGACGCTGGTGGACTGTCCAGAAGGAGTGAAGCCAATCACTTGTCGTTGGGTACTTCGAGAAAAGGCAGACGGTAGTCTCAAGGCCAGACTCGTGGCTAGGGGATTTGAACAGAAGGGAGGAGTGGACTACGCCGAAACTTTTAGCCCAGTAGCTCGCCATGCATCGATTCGACTACTTTTAAGTCACGCAGCGTCAGAGAAAATGAAGTTGGTATCGTTCGATGTAAAAACGGCATTCTTGTATGGAAATCTGGAGCAGGTCATCTATATAAAGCAGCCTGAAGGATTCGACGACGGATCAGGGAAAGTTTGCAAGTTGGACAAGAGTCTGTACGGGCTCAAACAAGCTCCAAGGATGTGGAACGAGAGGGTTACCACATACTTTGAAAAGAAGATAGGCCTGATCAACACAGATGACGACCCGTGTATATACTATAACAAGGACAAAAGCATTATGCTCTCACTGTTTGTGGATGATGGATTGATAGCTGGGAAAAACGAAGCTGAAATATACAGACTGTTGGGCGAGATAAACAAGGAATTTCAGATCACATTCAGCAAGAAGGCACAGGACAAGTTGACGTATTTCGGCATGGAAATAAAGATCGACCAGGATGGTATCTTCGTGAACCAGCCTCGGTACACGGAGAAGATCTTGAGAAAGATGAAACTCGAGCAGTGCAACCCAGCATCCACACCCATCGAGCAAGGAATGGTCAACAAGAAGGAAGACTTCAAGAACGATGAGCTACTCCCGGCGAACAACAACTATCGCGAGGCGATAGGGAGTTTATTGTACTTAGCTACAATCACCCGGCCAGATATCAGCTTCGCCGTGAACTATCTCAGTCGATTCTGCAATAAGCCCATGAAAAGCCATCAGGCGATGGTGAAACGTGTGTTCCAGTACTTGAGAGGGACAGTGACAGCAGGAATCCACTTCGGAGGAGACAAAGAACTCGTGGCCTACACTGATTCAGACTTTGCAGGAGAATCTGAGACAGGACAGTCGACGAGTGGAGTGTTAGTGATGAGAGGAGGACCAGTAGTCTGGTACTCACAAAAGCAGCGTCTGGTAGCGACTTCAACTGCAGAAGCCGAGTACAGAGCTGCGGTGTCAGTGATTAACGATGTATGTTGGATCAAACGAATCGCACTGGAACTTGGTATCCTGGAAAGTGATCAGCCAATCACCCTGAAGGTCGACAACATGTCAGCCATACACATGTTACAGAATGCACACGAAGGAAAGACGACCAGAGGAAAGAAACACATTGAGATACCACGAAAGCACATCCAGCAACACGTCGGCACAACTGTGACACTGCAACATGTTGAGAGCAGCAAGCAGATTGCAGACATTCTCACCAAGCCACTCAACAGAAGAGTCTTTGAAACGCTCCGTTGTAAATTGATCAAGGAGGAGTGTTGAGAATTGATCAATTGATAGCTGACATGACCTAACCCAACCTTGGTCCTATCCTATTTCACACTTTACTTTTTTTTTATATAGCGTCAAAGTTGGCAGTAATGTATTCTCATATTTTGTCTAATTAAGTTGGCAAGCGACAAGCCTACCTTTTGATAACTTCATGTAACAGTGGCAAAGCGAAATTGAATAGCGAAAGGAAAACGTGGTCGAAATTTGCAATCCTAAAAGTATAAAGTACTGGACAACAATCCGTCGATTGTTTGTCAAGAGTTTTGTTCAACAAAGCAAGTATTGTCAAAAGGTACCTTTTGAAACTCTGTTCAATAAACGAACATTTGTCAACTTTGGACTTCATCATTTGTCAACAAAAGAACCCAAACCCACTGAATGAACAACACATGTCCATGGTACTACGTTCACGCCTATTTTTGATTTTATCACATAAGATTATATAAAATACAATAATATATATGCGTATTCTAATACCGCATAAATGGTGTATGTGCATGACATGCTCAGCGCCTGTTGTTGCGGTACCAGTTGAAATATTATTATTTTATAGAAATAAGGATGACAAATGAGCACACAGTCCACCTGATAGTAAGTGGATGTTGTGAACCATAGACAACTGCATCTATCCTCAATTAAGAATGAAAATGCGGATGCTTTGTCGTCCCTGAGGACTAAAATGGATTGTCTCATCACCAGTAAAAAGAGACACCGGTTCTCATTACAAATACGAAACACAGCGTTATGCTGTTATTTCACGTTAGTGTTTTATGCGAGCATAGTCTTCCCCGGGTCCAACCGAGCCATTACTGATGCCATAATACTTTGCATCTTGGCTCTACCATGTATAAATCTCGTAATCATATGGAAAACGTCGTACCGCTTGCGTTCCATCTACAGCGCCTCTAAACGTGGTTGATGTGGTGTGTATATACATTTTAAGGTATTTTATAAAACTGAAGTGAATAACGAACTTACAGTTCACCTGGTGGTAAGTGGCTTCTGCAAGCCATGGAGACCTGCAGCCAACTTTAAATAAAGAAACAGAAACAGAATTTTTTTTATTCAATATAGATTATAAATAATACTTATTGAAAGTCACTATTTTGTTTAATTACCACTGGTTCGAAAACAACCTCTGTCCTTGGAGGAACCAGCAAGAAACCCAGAGGGACTTTTTTTTAAATAACAGCTTACAATCATGTAATCACAATTAACCACAAGAGACAAATTAGAAATAGCTTGGTAGCGATCACCGCATTCCCAGGGGTTATTATCATCCATAAATTCCTTAATATTATAATAACCCTTTTTATAGAATCTTTGTATAGTAAAGTTTTTGAACTTTGAGCAGGTTAAATTTTGTATATTTTCTAGGATTTTGTTGTAAAAGCGTATGACATCGCCCTATGAATGATTTAATGACTCGGTGGAGTCGAGTGACTGATACTACTAGCTTGTGTCTGTTCCTAGTATTTATAAAATGAATATCACTTATTTTTGTATAACTACCTTTATTTTTTATTACCTTTATTTTTTTATTTTACACAAAAACATTTCATTTTCATTTTATTTACACGTACATTACATTTTTATAAATGTATTGAGGGGCCAAAGTTAATAATATTAATTTCCTTAAAATTTTGTCGGAGTGACTCTTTAAGTTTTAAATCATAGATTGCTCTTGGCCCTCTTCTGTAACTACAAATACGTTGTAACTTCTGATGACTAAGATGGAATGCCTCACAGACTCTGATTATACTGGCTCTCTATGGCTTGCACATTAGAACACAGCAGTGCATGAACTGCTTTTGGCAGAAATAGGTGGCACCTACACGCAGGGACCCCTAGTCAGACCACCTAGATAAACTGTTTTTTTTTATAGGATAAGGGTGACAAACGAGCACACAGTCCACCTGATGGTAAGTGGCTGCTGCGGCCCATAGACATCTACATCTATCCTCTATTACAAATCAACATGTAGATCCGTTGTCACCCGTGAGGACTAAGATGGAATGCCTCATTTCCAGTAAAAAGGGCCTCCGGCCACCTGCACTCACCAAGCGAAACGCAGAGGTAAACCTCTACTTCACGCTGGTATTCTGTGAGGTCGTGGTACCACCCCGGTTCGAGCCGGCCCATCCGTGCGACAGCAAAAGCTGCCGCGTGGCTCTATCATTGTTAAAATTATTATTGTACGACTATTTCCATATCAATTATCAGTAAAACTTTCAGACTTTACAATAAAGCGAAGATAACTAACTACCCAACGAGACTACAGTAACGTACCAAGATCAGGGATTAGGTTAAAAATCTATAAAAATACACGTCGTTTGTTTATATATATTTTTATTAAAATGTAATGAAAAGTAGGATATTTTCTAAAACGTGTAATTAAAGTAACGGATACATTAAACTTGACCTTTACTCAAGACCTAATATGAATTTTACGTATATATCTTACTTATAAACCTATAATAGTCAGGAAATAATTATAATTGTAGTGTTATTAGTAGTTAGTATATTCAAAGTTATTAAAAAAAAAAACTAAATCGATTTGCAAAGCTCTACCGTACCGACGTACGGTTGGAGAGAAACACTTCTCACACTATATACCTACTTTGGCTTGATATTAGAAATTGTACACCATTTCCTAACTTCAAAACATGTGACATTGATCTCTGATAGAGGAAGTTGGGCGTGAGCGTGAGATTCAGATGGTGTTAGCACTTGATTAGTGCATATAACTATTTTTTTATTTACTTAATATTTGTTTACCATCTATCTTACCATCCGTACAGCTTATAAAAGTCCACTGCTGAACATTGGTCTTCCCCACAGCCTCATAGGGGGTATTTTGCTATTGCTGCCACGTTTGGTAGGCGGGTTGGCAACCGTGCTTTTTAATTAAGTTGAGTTGTCATTACAGAAGATGCGACTACCTATCTCTTGTTTCAGTTTACCTCTGTCTCTCGACACGCACGGGACGACATGGGGTAATGGATCTTCTTCCACCACCACAACACAATATATAAATATCATTATTATTGGATAATGATTGAACGTGAAAGATATAATTACTCAAACTGTAATTAGGATGTTAACGACTAGTAGACGCTAGGAGTATTGTATCCAAAATTTACGATTTTTTTTATATTTTTTATGTTAAATTTTTATTAACATTTTTCGTATCTATTTCATTCTTATCATAAATGTGAAAACATATATCGATAGACCTTATCAATGTTACCGAGTAGTGTCGGTGTAAGAATATCCACTGCCCCATATCCCGTGGGTGTCGTAAGAGGCGACAGAGGAAAACAAATTAATGCCTCATTTCCAGTAAAAAGGGCCTCCGGCCACCTGCACTCACCAAGCGAAACGCAGAGGTAAAGCTCTATTTCACGCAGGTTTTCTGTGAGGTCGTGGTACCACCCCGGTTCGAGCCGGCCCATCCGTGCGACAGCAAAAGCTGCCGCGTGGCACTACCGCTGTTGAAAAAAATGTTCTGCTCAATTGATAATTTCCTATAGCATTGTTAAGTCAAGTCAAGATCGAAATTTATGGGAATGATTAGACAATTGTGTCAAAGATGTACGTGACAGGGTGGTTAAAGCAAACATTACCAATATGGCGGAGACATTACTAGCAGTTCGAGTTGCAGTTGTCTCACTCGGTCGCCAAGCTCGACCTTTTCGGTAAATCGCGACAGATATATATCGTTAAAGAACCTATTTTTTTAAGTTTCTTGCTGCTCTGATATCATCGAGACGAATACATGTTCGAGTAAAGAATAGTAACCGCTGTCATTATTGATGGAAAATATTCGTTTTTGGTTCTGTATTTTGATTTGATGATCCGTGTCCGTTTTCATACAGATTTACCTTGTATCGCCGCAGCGAATGCCCTTTTATTCGCGTTACAGAACGTGTACAGTCCGATGAAGCAGTCGGATAAAACTGTAAAAGCTATCTGGTTAACAGCCACAGTTGACGGCTCCGTGGCGTAGTGGCTTAGCATTGACTTGCGGGGCTGAAGTCCGCGGGCTTCAACCCCGCATGGAACAAGTATTTTGTTTTTAGTTATTTCTGTTTTTTCTATAAAACGTTACCATCACACTAGGATTTTCTCCTGTATCGTGGAGACAGTTTACAAACATAAATTGTGCAAGGACAGACGTCCAGACCTGGAACAATCGATAAAAAAAATATGAAAGTTCTGTTAGTAAATTTTAATAAAAGAAGTGGGCACTAAATATAAAGATGTCTAATGAATATCGGCGTATAATCAATGATATTATATATAAAAAAGAGGCATTGCGTATAATACTTAGAAATGTATTGCATCTCAAATAGTGATAACGCATAACGCTCCGAGTGTTTTAGTTTGATTGACATAGTTTTCCGTTCCATGACGAAAGGAAATTAAACTAGGATAGAATGCAGTGTGCATAGAGGGGAGTTGTGACGTTGAACTGTACAAGCGACACTACAAGACATTGTAACATCAAATGTTGTTTCTTGTCAAGCACCTTTTTAGTTATTTTTATTATTTATTTTTCGTTGCAAATTATTTTGTAACACATAGAAATTTTACACTAAAGTTAAGTTTATCTCAAAATAAATATTTTTTTAAATATTTATTTATAAATATAATATTTCTTACTCTTAGAAATGGGAGCAGGGCTATGCCCATCTATGAGACGTATATAGGTTGTTTCTTTGTTTTTCTGCCGACTTCAAAAAGGAGACGGTACTCAATTCGACTGTATGTTTTTTATGTGTGTTACCTCTTAACTTTTTACCGGTTGAATCGTTTTCGATGATTCTTTTTTTATTTGAAAGCTGGTACTTCACATGTGGTCCCATAATTTGATCAAGGTCAGACTAATAGTTTTTGAGTTACTCTTAATAATTTATATTGAAGTCGGCTGTACAAAATTCTTAATTTTTAATTATTACTAGTTAAGGAATATGATCATATTCTTGCATAGGTACATATAATAAATATGTTAGAAGTAAACATTATTATCATTAATTTGACAAACAGCCGGATTATGCTACTATTTTACGTTGGTATGCTGTGAGAGCGTGATAATTCCCCGGTCGAACTGACCCTGATCCAGCCACATGTTACAGCTGCAGTGTGTGAGTTAGAAGTACGTAAAACGTATTACAGAATACATATGTAGAGATATATTAATCATATTATGTATCCCTAGTTCATGGTTTTTTCAGCTTTATCTGACACAGGGCTTGCAGCCTGCAGGACCGGAAGCTATGTATATAGTTCATCGTTCTTGTATCTACGTATTTCAGTAACAGTTTAATTGATTGATGTGGTAGAATTGAACTGACGGCATTATAATACCGTATCTCCGAGTTATTTTGATTATTTCTATATTATAGATAGACATTTCAATTTTATTTATATGTTTAGATGTATAAATTTAACTCGACTTTATTTAACAAACTTTAAGCAAATAAAAAAGCCATTGTTCGTATTGGGAGCATGTATTATAGTTAAGTAAAGGAAATTTTTCTTTTGTATTCATTACTAATTTAAAATTAAAAATTTTGTACAGCCGACTTCAATATAGGTTATTTAAGAATAACTTAATAACCATTGATCTGACCTCGATCAAATTCATATGGGACCACACGAGAACTATCAGCTTTCATATAAAAAAAGAATCATCGAAATCGGTTCGCCCAGTACAAAGTTATGAGGTAACACACATAAAAAAAAACATACACCCGAATTGAGTACCGTCTCCTTTTTGGAAGTCTGCAGAAAATTTTAGGACAGGTTTCTGGGTCATACTTACATTGAGCTCGTCTTTTTAATTCTTTTAAATTTTAACTCTTTTCTCTCTCGCTGCCTTATGATTTTCGTTTTATTTCAGATTGAAAAGCTTCATAAATTTTGTATCATATGATGACCTGCTTACCTGTTTTTTGAGCAGATACAAAGTTAAGATTTAATGCGATACATTTTACCCCCAGTGAGTAAATCTATACACCACACATAAATAAATTGAAATGTCTGTCCGTAATATCGAAATTACTTACTTATATTTAACTTGTGGCTTTTTGTATGCTATAGCATGACATTAGAAGTGACGTGAACAAACGATTTTTAATTTTTTTGTGAAATGATAAAACTGAAACAATAAATGGTCTTTGATGATTAGTATCTCATTTCTACATAAGAGAAGAACATAAGGCTTTCCAACCATTGAGCTATTATGTACTACGTACTAGAGGCGACACTGCATTAAGTTACGCTGTTCCATTCAACTGCGGTGATATTGCCGCACTTTACTCAGTCGCTCGCTAGGCGCTAGTGAGTTGATACATGCTGTGTTGATTATATTTAAAAAATCATGATAAAATATGCCATGGTGTGTTTTAGACAATGCACAAATAAATCAAGAAATGTTAGTAAATACCAAGAAATAACTTTTCATCGGTGAGTAAAATACTTAATAAAAAAGTATTATAGATTAATAATTAAACAAATTATTCAAAAGACGCCATCTCGAGTCATGAAATATAGATTATGAAAATAATTTGTTCAGATGCGACGTTTCTGTAGGTACTTAAGTGTGAGAATAATTGTGCATAATATAATGTTTTTTTTTTGTAGAAATAAATAGAACCTATTTATAATTTGGCTAAATTTCTTACGTTTATATTTACTGATTATTCTTTTATTTTATTTTTAGGTTTTCACGTCTAAGCCATGAAAACAGGGAAAAATGGAATAAGTTCATCCATATTTTACCTCTCGGGTGCCCAGCTTTTATGAACGACTCTTATTCTAATCTAAATAAATATATTTGTAAATTATACGTTATATCAATAAGTTTTGTTACAAATAGCTTTAGTATGTTTTTTTTTTGATATTTTACATAGTTACTTACTTTTTAAAATATTCAAATAAATATATCATTTAAAGGTAATTTTGATATAATATTGTGTAATATCATATTAAATTAGCAAATACTATATGCAAAATATATAACAAATTTTAAAAATTGTACTCGATATAATTTGCATAATTAACAATACAATCTATTATTACATACTGATCATTCTGCCTACGCATAATCTATGATAAAAAACAACCGCGCATGCGCCGCACTACTCTTTCCTGCGCATGCGCGAAGACATGAGTAGCGCACATTTTTTGTTTTAAATAGCTGTTCTAGTACGTAAGTACATATTACTTCAATGTTTCCAACACATCCTACTGAACGTGGTTGGGACTGGTGCGAATTCTATAGCTGTTTGTCAGCGTTTTTAGGGTTCCGTAGCCAAATGGCAAAAAACGGAACCCTTATGAATTCGTCATGTCTGTCTGTCTGTCCGTCCGTATGGCACAGTCACTTTTTTCCGAAACTATAAGAACTATGCTGTTGAAACTTGGTATGTAGATGTATTCTGTGAACCGCATTAAGATTTTCACACAAAAATAGAAAAAAGCTATTAATTTTGGGGGTTCCCCATACTTAGATTTGAATCACAAAAAAATTTTTTTATTCAATACCATACGTGTGGTGTATCTATGGATAGGTCTTGAAAAATGATATTGAGGTTTCTAATATATTTTTTTCTAAACTGAATAATTTGCGCGAGATTTGATATTTATTTAATCGTGTCGTTGTGTCGTATATACATATTATTGAATTTTGCTAAATTTATAACAGCTAATAACCTGTTTTATAAAATAAAATTCGACTTAAAGCAACATTCATAAATAATACGACTGGTGTTAATAAGTCTATTGAAAGAAAAACAAACTTTTCTAAGTGTAATTAGCTTGGATTATACCTAGTTGTCTGTGCACATACTTACAGTACTTAATTATCTATTAGATTATCTAATAGTTTCACTCTCGTCTCTTTGTGTATCCGTAATTTGAAGTAATATCAGCGTAACGAACTTTCAATGCGTCGTTTTACTTTCATTTGCCGTAAATATGTGTTTACTCTATAGAGCAGGTAAATCTATACGAATAAATAAAATTGTAGTGTCTGTTTGTAATGCCATCATAACAGCTTTTTACTGATGATTTTGACTGGATTTTCACTGGCTATAATGACTGACTGGGCTATAATGGTTATCCGAGTACAGAACCAGGGTACGAAACCACTCTAACTGCAGAGAGGTGCAGTGGAAGAAGTTTTCAAGCTACTGGACTGGAAAGATACGGTGTTAATATCAATGTCCAATACATCACTCACCTTCGATTTGCCGACGATCTAGTCTTTATGGCAAAATCACTGGAAGATCTAAGCACTATGCCCAATAACTTCAGTAGTGCCTCCCAACGGTTAGATCTTAAACTCTTAAGATAAACATGGACAAAATAAAGGTCATGTGTAACGTCTACATCACACCTTTGCCGGTAGTTGTTGGGAGCACTACGCTCGAAGTTGTCGACGAGTACGTTTACCTAGGACAATCGTCCGACGAGGTAACTCGACCGAGAGGTCGATCGACGGATTCAACTCGGCTGAGCTGCGTTCGGGAGATTACGACACATCTTCCCGTCAGGTATATCTTAAAACTTGGAAACGAGGTTGCACAATCACAGAGTGTTGCAGTGATGATTTGTGGATCTGAGACGTGGTACTACACAGCTAGCCGTGAGAGGAAGTTCAATATCGCTCAGCAAGCTATGGAGAGGGCTACATTCGGAGTTTCTATGCGTGATAGACTTAAGAATACAGATATGCGCAGTAGAAGCGGAGTAACCGACATAGCCCAACGGATTAGTAAGCTGAAGTGGCAATGGGTTGGCCATATAACTCGAAGAACCAACAACTGATGGGGAATAAATGTTCTCAAGCGACAGCCTCATACCGGTAGGTGAAATGTAGGGTGTTCCCCCACTTGATGGAGTGACGACCTGGTAAGACATGCAGGAAGACGATGGATGCAGGTGGCTCAGTACCGAGCCTTGTGGCGTTCCTTGGGGGCAGCCTATGTTATCAATGGTCTTGTGAAGGGATGTAATGATAGTGATACGAATATATTTAGAGCTGCAAAAATGTGTAGATTCGATCGACTAAAATAAAATATTTATCTAAAAATTGTGGATTGCAGTTTTTGTTTCACTAAGCATTTTTCTATATTTCTTATTTTACGTGTATATCATCATTACAGTCCATCATAAATCGACTACTGAACCACAGATAGATAGATTGTCACAACGGTCTCTAGCTACCTGCTTCCACTGACAACCTGCATATGTTATAAGTAATAAAAATAAAACTGTTTCATTAAAAAACAATCAACATCAACATTTTAAAATTGAATTGATTTTAATTTAGTTTATATAAGTTCAAGAGAATGGGTGAAGGCCATACAAACGTGAAAATGTAACTTGATCAACTGAATCACGCGAACTCCTGACCAAGTTGAAACTTGAGGCCTAGTACTAGTACATGCAAATTGGTTCAGTTATTGAATTGAACGCTTTTAAAACAAACAGTTTTTTTTAATCTATTGTGAGAGTATAAGAAGAAATGTCATGATTGTACAAAAGTCTATTTTCGTGTATAAGTTAAAAGTTAAAGTTACACTCTATATATGTCCCACTGCTGGATACAGGCCTCCTCTCATTTCTGAGAGGGTTTTAGGGCAAGGAAATGTCCGCCGCGCTGTGCGCAATGCGTGTTGGCGAACTTCACATGTCTTCGAAGTATTTTTTCTTATTTCTCAGACATGCAGGTTTCTCACGAAGTTTTCCTTCACCGCCGAGCCGTGGTAGCTCAGATGGTTAGCGCTCGCTGTAAATTTTCGTGTATAAATAATAAATACTTCTTTATATACTTATATCTACATCTTTATTACTTTGAATCCACGAGACCGAAGTGAGCTCATGATGTAGGATGTGTCTGTGCTCTATGCAGACTTCGAGTTCGATAACGCCGAACTACCGGAGATGACACACTAAGTCCCCTGGGATGGCATCAAGCTCAAAAATGACTGTCATAGGTGCCATTTTTAGGATATATCTATGACAATTGTTTACGGGATAGGGCCACGCTGCAGCTTATATTATGGTAGCACGAATAGCTCGGCTCGACTGGGGAAGGATCACGTTCTCATGGAATACCAGCGCAAAATAGCAGTTTAATGCTGCTGTATTTCGTGTGGTGAGTGCTGAGTACTGGAGACTCTTTACTGAAGACAATGTATTCCACCGTAGTTCTCAGGTGTGACGACGCATTACATTTTGATACTTAATCGAAGATAAATGTAGATGTCTATGGGCCGCAGCACCCACTTACCATCAGATGGACTGTGAGCTCGTTTGTCACCCCTTTATATAAAAAAATAAATAATAGTCTGATCTTGTATCGCACAAACAAAACTCTCGATTTCCTTAAAAAGGTCACGAAAACGTAGCTAGCGTAGGGAGATGACTGCGTCTACGAAAAGCCGGTGTAGAGCCCTGTAGAACCTACTGTGGAGCTCCGTCTTTTTACACTGGGGTTTTCCTGTCGATTATACTTTATACTATACATTGCTGCTTGCCCCGTCAATAAAGTTTAGGTATTATTATTGATTTTATGTACTTTGATGAACAAAAAATACAATGAAAGAAAAAAAACATGTGCGCAGTCGAACATCTGTGTTGAAAAACTGTCCACTGGCTGTAGTTCTTTTTTCTTTTTCTTTTTTTTTTTTAGTTAGAAATTTAGTACGTTTTTCCGTGCCATTCTGTCTATGCAATTAAAGTTATGTGTATGATACTAATGTATATAATAGAAATATTATTTATTCAATATAAATTACAAGAATACTTATTAAAAGTCATTTCTTACTTTTACCATTGGTTCGGAAAAAAACTCTGTCCTGGGAATAACCAGCAAGAAACCCAGCGGGACTTCTTTGTATAAGTGGTATAAGCCAGTCTTATGATTTTTATCTATTATATAACCAATGTATTTGGATGTAATGTATTATAACGATTTGCTAAAATCTGATATTCATTTGCTATTTCGGTAAAAGTTAAAGTCGTAATTGTTTGTAAAGTGTTAGACAGCGTGTCCAAGAGATCGTAGAATTTTTCTGCCCAAAATACCATTATGAATAAATACGAGATATCTATTGAGATATCGTATTTATTTATCTTTATATATAAAAATTACGTGTCACGTTGTTTGTCCGCGATGAACTCCTAAACTACTGAACTGATATCAATTAAATTTTGCACATTGTGCGCACTTTGGTCCAACTTGAGAGATAGGATAATTTTTATCCTGATTAGTGACACTCAATATTTTTTTATTATGAATTTAAGGATTTTTTATATGAAGGGTCGACGAAAAGGGCAGAACAACGTCTGCCTGGCCAGCTAGTAATAATATATGTATTGATCACGATATATCTATTGATTATGGTTTGGGAATTCCCGACAATTCCCGGGACACGGGACAGTCTATAATCAAAGTCCCGGGAATTCCCGGAACTTCGAGACTTTTAAGAAAAAGCTTTTTTGTTTTTTTTTTAAGATGGCTAAGCCTTTTTTGAAGAATTTTAATTGAGTTAATTTCTGGTGAAACGTATTAAAAAGACGCAATATTTTCTAAAAATCAACATTTATTAAACAATTAAACAGAAAATTAAATAACTTTAACGTTAATTTCAGTCTTAATAATTCCTTTGTTTATTTCTTTAGTCACACACAGACGCACTTCTAAACAGTCTTATAGTTATGAAACGAACTTAGTTAAAAATTATACTAATTCTTAATAACTACTAAACTATTATCTAGTAATTCTAGTATCTAATCATAGTTCATAATCTCATTGTTAATGCTCATAATCACATATTCGTTTCATTTATTGTGTTGCGTACTCAGTAGTTTTTTTTTTTATAGGATAAGGGTGACAAACGAGCACACAGTCCACCTGATGGTAAGTGGCCTCTGCGGCCCATAGACATCTACATCTATCCTCGTTTGCGAATCAAAATGCAGATGCGTTGTCACCCGTGAGGACTAAGATGGAATGCCTCATTTCCAGTAAAAAGGGCCTCCGGCCACCTGCACTCACCAAGCGAAACGCAGAGGTAAACCTCTACTTCACGCTGGTATTCTGTGAGGTCGTGGTACCACCCCGGTTCGAGCCGGCCCATCCGTGCGACAGCAAAAGCTGCCGCGTGGCTCTACCACTTTTCAAAACGTTAACGTTAACGTCAAAATTACGTAGTAGACCAAGTAATTATTCGTTAAACTAATACATGGCGCTAGGCTCCTTCAATTATATGAAAATAAAAATGATTACATAACAATTTCGACAATCTTGTCTCGTCTCGAGTCTCGACCCGAAAGTCCCGGGACTCGTGACAACTAAAATTACGAAAAGTCCCGGGATTTCGAGACACAAGACGTCCCGGAACTCAAACCCTACTATTGATATATCGTGATGTATATCATGACAGATGTTCATTGAACTATCATGTCGTTAAACTTTGATTACGCAATTCTTGTAACTGACATTAATCTCAATTAATATGCAATTCTCACCTTAAAATGTTTATCTTAGGGTACGATAAATAACAGTAATCCAATGGCGGATCATTGAAGTATAATGTACTTACGTACTAGAACAGCTATTTCATACAAAAACTGTGCGCTACTCTATGTCGCGCATGCGCCGTAAACAGTCTTACCGTGCATGCGCGGTTTTTTTATCATAATAGATTATGCGTAGGTAGAATGATCAGTAGGTATTTAATTATTGTTTATTTAGAGTACATATATTGTTAATTAATTTATTAAAACGAGTTCAATTTTTTATAATTTGTCATTTATTTTGCATGATATGAGGTAAATTAATATGATAATATATAATATTATCACAATATCATTTTAATTACATTTTTATATAAATATTTTATAAGATAACTATATAAATAGAATCTAATGAAATATATTTATTTAAATCTAGAACTGGGTCCCAAAAAGCCCTAACCTAAGTTTGCGTGAGGCATGGACACAGAGCTGATTCTTTTTATATTATGCCTTATGAATTACTGTGAGAAAAGAGTAAAACTTTAAAAACGTCTTTTGTTAATTTTTGCCTTCTTCGTACTATATTTATCCTCTTCCTTAAAATACAAGGAACAAATGTATGTATGATTTGTTGATAACCACATCTCTTCTCGACGATTATTTTGGAAGAATTTAATCCACTTTTCTCGGTTTTCGTGGTTTGGACGTGGAAACCTAAAAATAAAATAAAAGAATAATCTGCAAATATAAACGTAAGAAATTTAGTCTAATTATTAATACTTTTATTTATTTCTATAAAAAAATTTTGCATAACATAATCGTCCTACACTTGCTCACAGAAATGTCGTATCTGAACAAATTAATTTAATAATCTATATTCCACGACACAAGTTGGCGCCAAACAAATAACTTTTTAATTATGTTTTTTATTATTTAAGTATCTTACTTACCGATGAAAAAAGTGATTCCTTGGTTTTTACTAACATTTCGTGAATTTTTTGTGCAATATGTAAGAACACACGCCGGCATATTTTATCAAGATATTTTTTTTTAAATCAACACGACACGTGACAACTCTACAAGCGCCTAGCAAGCCCGCCTAAGGGTATTAGTGTTCTGTGCTAGCAGTGACATTGTCGCAGTTGAAAGGAACAGCGTAACTTAGTGCAGTGTCGCCTCTAGTACGTAGTACATAATAACTCAATGTGGCGGATTGGATTTTGTTTCAATTCCTACTAGTGCAATCGCTACAGAGTACTGTGAGTATATGTGCAACAGCGTCCACTTACCAACAGCTTGCTCGGGCACTCGTTTGTCACTCTTATACTTACTTATAGTCCTCCTCATCGATTTCGATGATGACGACCCTATAAATTTGAATATTTTCGTATCGTGAGCCCTGATATGGCTAGCTAGGCCGAACTTGGTCTTAAAAACTATTTGACATGCGTGACAGTAGCGTTGGCCAACTGAGTTTTCAGTGTATTCCTAGGAGGGCCTAGGCCTAGGTCACTCTGTGTGCAATTGGCGTGTTGCGCCTATAGTTTTGAGGTGGCTTTCTGCGAACGATTCTTTTTGAAGGTGGTAGATCACCAAGATAACCTTATTGCTGCTAGCTCCTCCCAACACGCGGAGTCGATAAGGGCGATTAAGGCGATTAAGGCGATCTATGGGGAAGGCCTATGTTTAGCAGTGGACTTTTATAGGCTGCAATGAATTCAATGGAGATATGGTCCCATAAAAGTCATAGTGGCTTGTTTTTTGGAACGCTGAGAGTAAACTAGTTCTTCACATACTTGTTATAAATCTAAAAAGTGTAATTATAAATAAATTTAAAAAGTGGCCGTGGGCGCGTTTTTGTTTGTGTCATTCGTTTTGTATGTAACTAGAGCCCAATGACTTCGTCAATCTTACTTAGCGGTACCATGTAGCGACATCTATGGAAATTTATTAAATAAAGAACGATGTATTTAGCGCGTCAAATTTTCATATAGATATACATCGCAACCGCTTCCGTAGATAGATAATAGATGGCGCTAGAGTAGTCAAGTGAGCTCGGCCACGGTCCTTATTGCTTTGTAAGAGAGATTAAATAAACAATATAACGGCAAGTATTACAATACCTATTGTATCTAACTGTTTTTAATTTAGTGGTTGAAATTAATACGATATATATTAAATACTGCTGTTCCCCGCGACTTCGCCCCCGATAAATTTTGGGGTTTAATTTGTTTTGCGCGTAACCCTAATTATTTTTCTAAAATAAAATAACCTAAGATACTCCTTATAATATCAGCTATCTGCCAGTGGAAGCCTCGTCAAAATCGGTTCAGCCATTTCGGAGACTAGCCGGAACAAACAGACAGACAGACAGACAAAAATTTTAAAAATTGTGTTGTTTCATTTAGTAAAACTGTTATTTTGATATTACAAACCGACAATTCCATTTTATTTATTTGCATAGATTGATCTAATTCTTATCAAAATACACACAAAAATATCACTTAATTTGTAACACAAGCTGCCGCTTTCCTGGGGGAGTTCTCTCCAATTTACTGTGGAATAAAAACGGGTGGGGTGTAAAATATTGCTTTTCGGTCGGCACGGTGAAAAATGTGTCATTTATAAATTAATATAACAAAATCTTGCCTCCATTCAATTGGGTAACAAAGGCCCAAACGGTTTTTCGTTAAATAAAAAATGCAATAATAAAACTTCTTTTATCTGTCAACAAAATAGTTTCAAGTTAGAGTCTAGCATTGTTGTCTTAAAAGCGATAAAATCTAGAACATTTCCTTAGTAAATCCTTAAACGGTTTTAGGTCCAGAAGTTTCTTATCGACAAGTTGCTGATATCTTATTAAGAAACTCTTAACTCGTAATTTTAGAGGTGTTTACTCTCTAAACTGTTAACAATAACAGGGCTTAATAAATAGGAAGTGTGACAGTGAGTGATTTGTGCTTAGTGAGAAAGAGACCACTATCGTCCGTACTCCGGTCAAACCGGAGTTTTTCGAAGTAAGCAAAATCACCAAAGTGTCTCCGATAAAGTTGTCAGCTATGGACAGCAACTCGGTGTCACCGATGCCGGAGTTGGCGCCGATTGCGGAGTTTGACAAGTCGCCTCCTTCACCGCCTAATGAAGAAGTGCCGATGGATGATTTGCCCCCTCCGCCTGCAACAATTACGCAATCGGAAGGAAAGAAACTAAAAATGTGAGTATTCATGAATTTTCATAATAATCGCTTAAAGATTTTGTTTGCAGATTATATCTTTTTTACGCATATTTTAAATACATAGATTTTTTATTCCATTTTACTTTGAAAAAGGAACGTTACATTCGTTCCTTTCCTACACAAGGATTTTCTCCTGGATCATGGACGTAATTTATATGAATATACAAATCGCGCACACGGACAAACATCTAATGAACAAATACATATAGGCCATGAAATATACTTTTATACGTGCTAGAGCCATGCTGCAGCTATATTAGTAGTATAGTTGTAGCACGAATGGGTCGGCTCGACCGGGGAAGGACCACGCTCTTACAGAATACCAGCGTAAAATAGCAGCTTAACGCTGCTTTGTTTCGTATGGTAAGTGTAGATAACCGGAGACCCTTTTTACTGGAAAAAGAGGCATTCCATCTTAGTCCTCACGGGTGACAACGCATCTGCATTTTGATTCGCAAACGAGGATAGATGTAGATGTCTATGGACCACGCAACTATTTACTATCAGGGGACTGTGTGCTCGTTTGTTACGTTATCGTATAAAGAAAATGCAAGCACTTAATTGGTGCGGGGTTCAAAACTTTGACACGCAGTGCCAATAAAAGGTGCTTATCAACTGTACGGTCTATCTGTCAAAGCCATGTACATAATAATATCTAATATATAAAAATGTATATTTGTTTGTTCGTATTTTATGCGCTGCCATTCCGTTCATCACATTGCGCTAAAATTTTGTCAATTTGTTGCTTACACTTACGCGAAGGTTATGAGCATAGTTGGACCCGGTAGATAGCGCTGTTGTAGAATCCAGATATCACCCGTGCGAAGCCGGGGATTTCGCCAGTATCCAATAAAATCTGTCAAAGAAACTATTCGGGTAAAAAAGTACCTATTTCCTGTTGTGTTTGCGGTAAAATTCGATGTGCTAAATGTCGGGATCTCCGATAATTAGTTGAATAACTATTTCATAATTCCAAATTCACAATATTAATTTAAAGCCAGTGTTGGTATGTGTTTGTTTGTAGTTTTTCTTTACACAATTATATGACGATTATATTAGAGTTAGAACGTGAAATAAAACTATATCCAGGGGTGAACATTTTGCTGACATCTCTCGGTAATAAAACATGACTGATATTAAAAGATATTTGTCCGACTGACGGTAGGAATCCGTCATACTATACAGTTTACTCGCTTACTAAACACTGAGACTCTAATAAAGGCTCTACATAATTATTTTTCTTTGAAATTCGATTTTTAAAATACTTTGTCGTATATCTAAAAAGTTGTTGAGTGGCAGCCTCGTACCGGTAGGCAACGTGTAGCGCGTCACAACCTGGTAACAATGCAGGTAGTCGATGGATTTAGGTGGCTCAGGACCGTGCTTTGTGGCATTCCTTGTGGGAGGCCTATGTTCAGCGGTGGACTGTAATGATGATGTTGATGATACCTAGATTATTGTAGTGAATTGAATATTTTATTACACTAATGTTAAATACTTTTAGACTAAAATTGGGATAATGATTATTTGTATTGTTTTTATCGTTAGTGAATTAAAATTTTCTATTCACTACAATGATCTATACGATAAAGTATTTTATTTAAAGACTGTCCTTACCAAAAAATATCATGTGCTCTCATTTTGATGTTTCTACTTAATCATTAAAACAAACATGTCTGGTGATCATATTCACACAATAATTATAATAACATATATGTAATTTTATATATTGCTTATGTATATGATTTTAAGTTTATTGGCACATGTTTACGGAAAACTTCAGATAACAAATTGTAATTTGGTATTAACTCACTTGCACAGTGACTAAAAGCTTGGTTACGTTGTTGCGGGGCAGCGGCTTTGGATCCCGCGTGTTGCAAGTGTTTGTATGGTCTACAAATTTGTTTCGTATCTTTATATATGTCTGTATGTAATTTATGTGTATAAAACGCTTCCAAGATATGAGATGAAGGGTCCCGTTTTACGATTTATTTAATAAAAATATAACATTCTTGTGCTGCCCCCTATCAATCACAGTTGACACTGACTGGTACTAATAACTTCAACTTCTGTTAGTGCTTCACAGTACATGCGTTTGATGATAGATGGCGCAAAACCCTTAAAACTCTTGCGCATCTTTTTTCACTTCACATATTATTATGGTTTGGCATTGACAACACAATTTTATGATAATTTTATGTAAGTTAGCCTTTTCGAAACTATTAATTTCATAATTTCAGGTAGTGAAATTAATGTTATACGATTTCTTTATCTCACTCTATCAGGTTGATTTATTAGTAAATGGTCTCTGTCTGGCCTAAACTATTAGTAAGGTCGAAGTAGGGCGCACACAAACCGCCTTCGAATCGAGTCGAGATCTCGGAGAGTGGTGATACGAACGTCGCGTTAAACATGCTCATGTGACCAATTGCCGCCTAATTTATATTCGAACTTTTACGACAAGTCTGTGTTGTGTGTTTTGTTTGTGTTAACGTTTTGTCTCAACTAATTCTACAATAATGGCACGAGGAAAGAATCAGAAGTATGTTCATGTTTTTATTTATATTATTATAATATTGATAATTATGACCATGTTGAATAAATAGTACCTATATTGTAATTTTGACATAAATAGTTACCTGCGTTATTTGATAAAAAAATTAGAAACACAAGTTATTAATTAAAATAATAAATATATACATAAAACGAATTTAGCGCTTAATATACGACACTATTTTTACTAATTTATTTTCATTATTTTTGTGTTATTAAATTGGTTTAAAGAAAAATATGTCTATATTATTATGTCATATATTCATAAAGATGGCGCTTTTTTAAGTGGTTACTGGCTAGTTGGGCGGAGAGGCAAGAAGGTAGCAATTGACTTCATCAATTCATCACACTTTCTACTCAGGAATAGGGAAATAAAAAGTTGTGAGTAAATATCAAGAATTATAAAAAAAATATTCTATCCAATTTTTACCTTTAGACCTAAGCTATCTATTTTTAATTAAGTAGAATCGACTTGAGCACTACTTAAGAATCACCATAAAAATAATCAAATTTTAGAAGTTCGTTTTGCGTAATCTCATGTTTAATTTCAGAGCACTTTCACGGTGAAAGCTTGTTATTAAAAAGTAGAGTAGAAGGAGAGTTTAAATATTTAATTTCAATATATAACTATTCAGCTAGGTACTTAGAAACGATATGATTATAAATAATAAAAAATGCAATCATTGCTTATCTGCCGACTTCCAAAAAGGAGACGGTACTCAATTTGACTGTATGTTTTTCTTAATGTGTGTTACCTCATAACTTTTTACTGGGTGAACCGATTTCGATGATTCTATTTTTATTTGAAAGCTGATACTTCTCGTGTAGTCCCATATGAATTTAATCAAGGTCAGATCAATATTTTTTGAGTTATTCTTAACTTATATTGAAGTCGGTTGTACAACATTTTTAATTTTAAATTATTTTAGTATTGCATCACATAATACGATTTACCGTGTAGTGATCCACTACCTTATAACCCCATATTATCCAGTGGTTGTGGTAACAGAGGCAAATGAAAGAGGCGATGGTAGCAGCATCTTCTCGATAATAACTCAAAATAATAATAAACTCCGTTCGTCAAGCCGCCTACCAAGCGTGGCAACTATGGGTAAATATTTCCCCTACGAGGAATCCCTATGTTACGCAGTGGACTTTCGATAGGGCGTAACGAATTAATGAATGAAATAATTAAAAATTAATAATTTTGTGCAGCCGACTTCAATATAAGTTATTTAAGAGTAACTCAAAAACTGTTGGTCTGATCTTAATCAAATTCATATGGGACCACACGAGAAGTATCATCTTTAATATAAAAAAAAAATCGAAATCGGTCCACCCAGTACATAGTTATGAGGTAACTAACACACATTAAAAAAAACATACAGTCGAATTGAGTACCGTCTCCTTTTTGGAAGTCGGCAGAAAACAACGCTTGGTGTTAGTCGCGCATGCGTCGTGACGCATATTGATATCTGAGTTTTTAACTCTACATTCAGACTGAATGTTATGTAGTTGGTAAATTGGTTTGATATGTAAACTAATGTATTGACATACATTCCTTTACATATCTAACCAATTTTCGAGACGATGAACCGTTAGATCAATTTCTTGACTAAAAAAAAGACTAGCGTGTCGTTTTTAATTTAAATACAAAAAGAAAGACAAAAGTGTGCGAAATAAACTATATTTATTATATATAATAAACTATATTAACTATATTTATTATATGTTACATAATGTTACTACGTTAATCACTAATATCGAGTATTATTTGCGGTAGTTATTTTTCGAATAATTGTCATATATGAGAGTGTTCAAGCAATATGCTCAAAGGCAACCCGCATATTTGCGAGTCTATTCGACCTCCAGTTGTATTATTTTATTAAAGCGGGAGCGGGAGCTCCGGAAATGGGACGAAATTGATTCCATTTATTATTACACGTCAGATGAGACCGCGAGATAATGGGCGGAGCGGGGTCTCTATATTTCCCCCACATGATTGACGTTATATTGAACATTGCACTGATGTGCAGTTTTCATTTTCTTCTTAAATATATCTAAACATGTTAATCTCCGGTAGATTTAAGTATAATAAACTAATATACATAAATATTATGAAATGATTCTTAACTGTAAATAAATAATTCTAAAATCTATTGAATTCGTGTAGAACATTGCATTTTACTACCTACGAATAAGTGATTACTCTGTGAGAGCGTGGTCCTATCCTGGTCAAGCCAACCCATTCGTGCTACAACCATAATATAGCTGCAGCATGGCCCTAAAGTTAAAAGTTGCAGCCTATTTACGTCCCACTGCTGGGCACAGGCCTCCTCTCATTTCTGAGAGGGTTTTAGGGCAAGGAAATGTCCGTCGCGCTGCCCCAATGCGTCTTGGCGAACTTCACATGTCTTCGAAATATTTTTTTTTATTTTTCAGACATGCAGGTTTCCTCACGATGTTTTCCTTCACCGCCGAGCACGTGGTAAATCAGCACTTAAAATTGCAATTAACAATTTCATTGGTGCCGGCGGGGATCGAACCCGGGTTGCTCGAGTACTGTGAAGCTTACAGCGAGCGCTAACCTTCTGAGCTACCACGGCTCGTGGTAGGGCAGCATGGCCCTACCACGCTTAAAATATCAAAGCTGTCGGAGTGACAACGCATCTGCATACTGATTCTTTATCTGGGATAGATTTAGGCGTCTATTTGCCACAACATCTACATTTACTATCAGGATTTTTATGAAATAATCAATACAAATCGGCGACGAGTTGTAGTATTTATTTTTTAAAGTGAATATGGCCACCTTTTTGGTAATGTGAGGCCACCACCATCAAACCGCTTACCGCCTTAGTGGTGATGGTAAGTGACGGCTCCGTGGCGCAGTGGCTTAGCAATGAGTTGCAGCGCTGGGGCCCAGGATGCGAATCCCGGAAGAAGTATTTGTATGGCCTACAAATAATTGTTCCAGGACTGGATGTTTGTCTTTGTGCAATTTGTGTTTGTAAGCTGCTTCTACTATACAGTAGAAAATCCTAGTGGCGGATAACGTATAAAAAATTCTACCCAACTGTAGGAAAAATCTATGATCAGCAATATACTGCTTAAGAACTTATGGTGATGGTAAACGACGGTCATTGCATTACATTAACAAAGATAAAATGTATTTTTCTCTTAGACGGTGCGAATTTAAATTAATTAATGGATTGTGATCATGTTTCTTTCGAACTCTCTAAATAGCGTATTTATGGCAGTGAGGTTTTTGCGGCCGAAGTCCGAGAAAAGCGAGTTTAAAAACGTGATCGGACCCAGTTGCAAAACGAGAGCGCCCGTGTGGTCGACGCCGAGTCAATCCAGTGATGCACTTGATTGATCCACTATTTTCTAATTTAAACATTTGTCATAAAGACTTGAGAGAAACGTTGTATAAAACATGATACCGTTACCGTTACCGATACGGCCTATTAAAGTTCACCGATGAACATATTCCTCATAGATTGCCTCATAAGGGAGATACTTGCCATAGTTGCTACGCTTGCCAAGCGGGTTGCCAACCGCAGTTTATTTTTATTTTTAGTCGTTATTAGGGAGACGCTGCTGCCCATCTCCTAATTTATTTTCCTCTGTCGCCTCTTACGACACCCACGGGATGATATGGGGCAGTGGATATTCTTACACCGACACTACTCGGTAACATTGATAAGGTCTATCGATATATGTTTTCACATTTATGATAAGAATGAAATAGATACGAAGAATGTTAATTAAAAATTTAACATAAAGAATATTAAAAAAATCGTAAATTTTGGATACAATACTCCTAGCGTTTACTAGTCGTTAACATCCTAATTACAGTTGGAGTAATTATATCTTTCACGTTCAATCATTATCCAATAATAATGATATTTATATATTGAGTTGTGGTGGTGGAAGAAGATCCATTACCCCATGTCGTCCCGTGCGTGTCGAGAGACAGAGGTAAACTGAAACAAGAGATAGGTAGTCGCATCTTCTGTAATGACAACTCAAATTAATTAAAAAAGTGCGGTTCCAACTCGCCTGCCAAACGTGGCAGCAATGGCAAAATATCCCCTATGAGGCAATTTGTGGGGAAAACCAATGTTCAGCAGTGGACTTTTATAAGCTGTACGGATGGTAAGATAGATGGTAAAAAAATAGTTATATGCACTAATCAAGTGCTAACACCGTCTGAATCTAACGCTCACGCCCAATTTCCTCTATCAGAGATCAATGTCACATGTTTTGAAGTTAGGAAATGGTGTATAATTTCTAATATCATGCCAAAGTAGGTTATATAATGTGAGAAGTGTTTCTCTCCAACCGTACGTCGGTACGGTAGAACTTTGCAAATCGATTTAGTTTTTTTTTAATAACTTTGAATATACTAACTACTAATAACACTACAATTATAATTATTTCCTGACTATTATAGGTAAGATATGTACGTAAAATTGATATTTGGTCTTGAGTAAAGGTCAAGTTTAATGTATCCGTTACTTTAATTACACGTTTTAGAAAATATCCTACTTTTCATTGCATTTTAATAAAAATATATATAAACAAACGACGTGTATTTTTATAGATTTTTAACGTAATCCCTGATCTTGGTACGTTACTGTAGTCTCGTTGAGTAGTTAGTTATCTTCGCTTTATTGTAAAGTCTGAAAGTTTTACTGATAATTGATATGGAAATAGTCGTACAATAAAATTGAATTTTTATTACTACATAAAAATTATTCGTACATAACGAATATCTCGATATACAACTCAAAAACGTCTCGAACGATTTTGATGATTTTTTTTGTGTGCGTTTGAGTGGGGTTTTGGACGACTTAGATTCACACTTAGACTCGATAGGTGGCGCTGTTGTCAAAATCCAGAAATCACTCGTGCGAAGCCGGGGCGATCGCTAGTTGCTAAATAATTATGCATTTAATTTTTTTTTGTAAATGAGACCAAAGTATATAGTAATGCTGCTGAATATGTAGGAAGGATTTGCCAAGCGGTAGTAAGGTACTTCAACGCAATAGTGGAATTAACTCAACATGCTAATTGTGTGAATGATGGAATAACTGAAGAAGTGGAAACATTTCCCCCCATAACAGACATGCAATTAATAAATATGGGTGGCTCAGGACCATGGTGCAGCAATGGACCATTGGGCAAATGGACGATTGGCAGACTTTTATTTGTAGAGTAGCCCACGTGCAGATAGGGTCAGTGCCTAATGACTGCAGGTGGCACTCATATTTGGGAACTCTTAGTTTGTAATTGAAATATTACATAAAAAGTAGCTAAATTTACATCATCATTACAGCCCTTCACAAGTCCACTGCTGAACATGGGCCTCCCCCAAGGAATGCCACAAAGCACGGTCCTGAGCTACCTTCATCCATGGACTTCTTGCATGTCTTACCAGGTCGTCACTCCATCTAGTGGGGGTACTTTACACCTTGATTATATCTAATTATCTAAAATTAAAGAAACATCGAGTATAAGAAAAATGTTTGGTTGCCTTTTAATACATTCTCACCTCTCCATGCAGGATAAAGTTAGATGCAGTACGTGTAACTAATTTATGCGTTTCAAGACGCATGTTTGTTTGAAATAACTGGTTATATTAGAGGTATAATACCGCGGTAAGAATAAACACTATCTTTCTGTGGGTGTCGCAAGAAGCGACAAAGGGAAACAAACCAGGACATACACAACAGCCTCTTTCTAGTAACATCTAGGAAATAAAACTGCGGCTTCCAACCCGCCTGCGAAGCGGGGCCACTATGGCATATATCCTCATTATGAGGCAATCCATGGCAATATGAGGCAATCCTTTGTTCAGCAATAGGCTGTGGTAGATTTTAATGAAGTAATAAACAAGTAATAACTATTCGGATATAAGGAATATCGGGGCTCAATTGAAATAAAACCGGGAGTATTTGCCGGAGAGCATTTTCACGATATTTCCCATTCAAATCATTCAGTTCGCTGACAATGGCTTTTGAAACGCTCCGTGACTTAATAATTACGTTGCTAGCTGTAACTGAACCAATCTATTGATATGGTTTCCTATTTCATAACTAAAGTCCACATCAAACTAAATGTGGAAAACTTTCATTAATAAAAAAAACTTACGTTAATAAAAAAAAATCATTAATAATTAAAGTTGCTTCGGAAATGAAGGTAAAATGCATTTAAAAAAAACAGTGGGCCGTCGACAACAAAAAAGTTTTGACATTTGGGGTGGGGTATGTTGGTAGATCGACTGATTGTTTTGGTGCGTTATCACTAGAAAGCGGGTATACTATGAAAACAAACCCACGTTATTTTCAAATTGATTGTGATGATTTCTTAAGTAAAAAATAAAGATTTATGTTAAATATTAATGACATAACAATTCTATTTACTAAAACATTAAAAGTTCAAGTTTTTAAGGTTTTTTTTACGTGGTAGAGCCATGCTGGAGCTATATTACTGGTATAGTTGTAGCAGGATTGGGTCGGTTCGACCGAGGAAGGACCACGCTCTCACAGAATACCAGCTTAAAATAGCAGCTTAATGCTGCTGTGTTTCGTATGGTGAGTGTAGAGAACCGGGGACCCTTTTTACTGGAAACGAGGCATTTCATCTTGGTCTTCACGGGTGACAACACATTCTGCGTTTTTATTCGTAATCGAGGATAGATGTAGATATCTATGCGCCACAGCAACCACTTATAATCAGGTGGACTGTGTGCTCGTTTGTCACCCTAATACTATAAAAAAGTTATAATTTTTATTTATTATCTTCTATAATATAAAAATGAATCACTGAAGGTGTTGCTGCAAATCTCGAGAGTAGCTGAACCGATTTCGCTAATTCTTTTTTTATAATATTCCATGAAGTACGAAGATGGTTCTTACGGAGAGAAAATTTAAAAAAATTGCCTAAAAAGTCTAAAAACAACACTTTTCTACATTCCCATACAAAAGATTCGTAATAATACTTAAAAGTCAATTTGAACTTTAATACCATACCATAAAGTTTAAGTGTTAGTGGAGGAGTTCCGGGAAGGCAAAACAATAGAGTGACGTTAGAAGTCAATGTTTATACATACTGGCAGATAGCTGATGTTATAAGGAGTAACTTGGTCTGCTTTTATTTTAGGGTTCCGCGAAAAATAACTCCATGCGGGTGAAGTCTCGGGGAACAGCTAGTATGTATTATAATAAAAATAACTATTTAAAATTTCATGAAACAAGGTATCTTTAACCCAACTTCACTGTATCTGCGTCACGGTAACTTCGTCAACCAACGATATTAACGCAGTTGTTTTTCTCATTTTTTAAATTACTCGTAAGTTTTCATTTACACTCACAACCATAATCGCAGTATTTAATATTTATTGCCTTCTGCATCACTGGCCTTAATATAACTGATGGAACACTGCAACGGGCTTCATCGCTCAATTCAAGCTCTGTAGATCCAGTTACAAAATTATCGCTCTGATACGATGCATGGTTTCATGCAATTGCTTGAAGCAAATTAATCGTAAGTGAATACCTATGTTGTAATAAATGAAATACTTTGCACATGATCTTTATCATGAATCATTATATATCTATTTAAATATGTAAAATATATTTTACGTTATATAATTATTTATTTAAAAAATACATATATACGAAACGTGTATAATATGTTTAGATTTTGCCTACATCTTAAAGTTGACAGGTAGGCACTCTCTACCTGTCAACTTTAAGGTGATCCAAGGGCAAAAACAAGTAAGTGTAAAAATAATCTAATATAAATGAGATAAAATATGTAGATGAAAAGATATCTATTACATAAAACATATAATATAGTACCTAATAGTGTTTGTTATAAACATTATGTCTATTATAGTAGTAGTAATACGAATAAATTATTACACAGACGATCCAGCCAATTAATTTAATAACGGTTTTCAAGAATTCTTAAGATTATAGTGATTGCTAATTTTCTTGATTTCGGAAGGGAATGAATTTGCATTTCAAAGAAAGACGGATTGAATAGTACAAGAGGATTGGACAAAGCTACATCTGAGAGGTACATTTAAGTAAAAGTTTATTTGATGAGCATATATTTCTATCGTGGTTGAAACTAAGTTACTGAAAGTAGGGGATTAAATGGGAAATTGTATTAGGAAACATTAAAATAGAATGTGCTGTGCTCGCATTGCTGTTAGCTGCAGAAATAGGTTAAAGATTGGTATCCTGACGGAAAAGTAGTGATCGGAATCCTAGCACATACATGGAAGTACATTTAAATATTTTCGTATCTATACGTAATCTATTTATTTATTTTTCAGTTTCTTTAGACATGACATATAAATGAATTCTGCGATAAGTTTTTCGCAAGAGTTTCGTTTTTTATACGTGGTAGAGCCATGCTGCAGCTATACATTAGTAGTATAGTTGTAGCACGAATGGGTCGGTTCGACCGGAGAAGGACCACGCTCTCACAGAATATCAACGTAAAATGGCAGCTTGACACTGCTGTTTCGTATGGTGAGTGTAGAGAACCGGAGACTCATTTTGCTGGGAAAGAAGCATTCCATCTAAGTTCTCACGGGTGATGACGCATCTGCATTTTTATTCTTTATTGAGGATAAATGTAGATGTCTATGGGTCACAGCAACCACTTACCATCAGGTGGAATGTGTGCTCGTTTGTCACCTTATCCTATAAAAATAATCGTTTATAAAGTGTACAACGTGCACTTTATTTTTTCTCTACAATAGTTATGTGTCAAAAGATTCTGAATTTACGTGGATACTACGAGTAGAATCAATATACTTCTACAACAAAAATTTCTTTAATTGTATAGTAAATGGTTTTTCCTTATATTAATATAGGCAAGAGCTACTTCAGTCTGTTTTAATCTTCAACCAACTACAAACAAATGTGACTATTTATTTATTTATTTATTTATTCTTCTTTACATCTACCTTATAATAAGGGATATAAAGGGTGGACTTAATGCCTTGTGGCATTCTCTACCAGTCAACCCTGGATGATTTGAGAAGCTGTGGTAGGTGCAACCACTCCATAAATTAAAAATAAGTAAAAACATTATATTTAAACATAAACATTATATCAAAAAGCAAATAAATAAAATATTTTTAAACTATACAAGTTAATATTATCTACTTTGTAATAAAGAAAAAAAAAATTAAATATAAACGGACACTTATTTATACAAAATCTCTAAATAAATATAAAATAATACAACACAAAAATAAAATAACATGATGCATATAATATAAAATACATATTATACAAAATATCAATTACAAAGCGAAAGAGGGAGAAAAACAAAAATCGGATATATCAGATGGTATTATTTCTGTTAAAGAATTCTCGTACTAGTCTTTTAAAATAATATTTGTTACTGGTTTTTTTGATATCAACAGGCAAGGCATTCCAGAGCAGTATAGACTGCACAGTAAAAGAGGAATTAAAGAAACCACTCTTATGTGGTGGAATACGAATTTTAAGACTATTTTGGGAACGGGGAACTCTATCATGAGTAGAATATTGGTACTGAAAGTTATCCTTAAGATAAGAAGGAGAATTTGGGTCATTTAAAATTGAATATAGTGCTTGTAAAATTCGGGAGCTACGCCTTTGACGAATAGAAAGCCATTTAAGCTTAGTACGGTACTGAGAAACATGGTCATACTTACGTAAGCCGAAAATGAACCTAATGCAATTGTTGAGAAGGCGCTCCAACTTATCGAGAAGATATTGAGATAGATCTGGGTAACACACATCCGCATAATCAATAATGGGTAATATCAAAGTCTGAACAAGTAGAAGTTTAGTTTTAAAAGGCAGAAAGTTTTTGAAACGGCAAAGAGAACGTAAGGTGGCAGTAACTTTACGGCTTATTTCAGAAACTTGAACTCCCCAGCTTAAGGTATGATCTATATGTAAGCCAAGATTTTTTACAGATTTACAAAATGGCAGCAATGTTCCATTGTAAAATACAGGAGAAAGATCATCGTTATTAATCTTAGCTAACATTCTGCTACTACCTATAACCATTACCTTACATTTGGAAGGGTTAACCGAAATACCATGTCTGTACGACCAATCTCTTATGGCATCAAGGTTGTGGTTGATTTTGTTAATATTATGGTTAAGGTCATTAACACTAGATTGCACATAGAGCTGAAGATCATCTGCATAGAGATGGTACGAACAGTTGAGAACTGAAGTAATAGAATTTATAAATAGAGAAAACATTATAGGAGAAAGTATTCCGCCTTGCGGCACGCCTATTTCAATGTCAGCCCATGTAGAAGACTGTTGTCCTATTCGAACTGATTGCTGGCGGCCGCGAAGATAGGATGAAAACCATTCCAAAGCTGGGATTGAGAATCTAAGATTAGCTAGGAAGGCTATAAGGATATGGTGGTCGACTGTGTTAAAAGCATTTGAAAAATCAACAAGCACTACCACTGTAAGCTTCTGCTCATCCATTCCCATTCGAATGTCATCTGTGACTTTTATCAAGGCAGTGGTAGTACTGTGACCTGCGCGAAAGCCTGACTGATATTTATTCAGCAGGTTATGTTTGGTTATGAACATAGAGATTTGCTTGTGAACACAGGCTTCCAGAACTTTAGATAGGTATGGCAAAATTGAGATTGGTCTAAAATGGGTAGGTAATAAGGGATTAGGTATTTTAGGAAGTGGTCGCACAAATGCTTTTTTCCACTGAGTAGGATATTGGCCTGAGTCAAGGGAAAAGTTTACGATGTGTGTGATTGCAGGCAAAAGGCACTCAAGGATCATGGATATCATAACCTTACTAACCTCATCGCAACCCACAGCCTTGCATTTAATAGCTAATACTGATTTCTGGATCTCATCCTCAGTCACAGGTAAAAAGTGAAAAAAAGGAATAGGAGGAGAAGGCATGGATTGAATGGAAGCTATTGTTGTAGAACGAACTGAGGGATCCATAGGAGAGGTAGAGATAAAGTAATGATTTATTTCATCCAGAGTGATTGATGGACAATGATCAGATGTAACAGCCTTACTAATACCCAGTGTTTTAAGAAATTTCCACACATCGGCGGTTGAAGAATTTGTAATATTGCTATGGATATAACGGCGTTTAGCATTTCGTACCATCTTATTGCATCTGTTTCTTAGCATTTTGTAGCAATCCCAGCTCTCCTGAGTACGATGCTTCTTAAATTTCACAAATGCTCGATCTCGCCTGGTCATTGCCACCTTTATGGCCCTAGTCATCCACGGAGCTGGTGGACGCTTTACTCTTACTGGATATTTAGGACCATGATTGTTGTACAGACTAAGAACTATATTATTAAGCACGGACACTTTATCGTCAATAGAAGTTGATTTAAAAACAGGGGTTAAGTCCATACGATATGCGTCACTTTTAAGTTTATCAGAATCCATTTTTTTTTACTATAATTGCGTTGTCTCCCCTGAGGACTTGGATGGATTGTTTCACATTCTGTAATTAAACTCTCTAGTTATACCCTTCTAACCGCGTCACAACAATAGATACACGGCTGCTTATCGGTAAAAATTAGTACAATGGTGGTAACTATCACTACCATGTCTTAGGCATAAAAGGAAGCCTTAAACTGATACATTAAAACCACAGGGAAAATAGTAATTTTTATAGAACTGTTATTGATACAGAGCGGTTGGTTTTAAATAGGGACGGGCAAGGGAAAAAATATATCGATATATATATCGAACTGATATTTTTAAATAGCATTGATATATATCGCGTGATAAATATCGAAATATCGACATATCGTTATTTTATTAAAAAATTTCGATATATCGATATTTTTTGCCCAAGCCTAGTTTTAAAGCATACAGTTTGTCCACAACAATATCATTAAGAAACACGATTTGGGGGAGCAATATAAAAAATGTAGAGTCACCAGTGCGGAAATAAACTGAGTACCCAATTCCCGGTGACGTAGATATTGTAACAGTGAACTAGTTGTTGTTATAAAGAATATATAATTGATTTTATGTAACGCCTGAATTATTTTTTGTGCAATATTTACGAAGCTGTTGTAAGTTTGTAATACATGTTATTACTCATTTCAGTGTTCAAGATTCGTTAAAGCCGAGGCTGCGTCTTTATTAAAAACAATTAGAATATAATTCAACAGTGGTAGAGCCACGCGGCAGCTTTTGCTGTCGCACGGATGGGCCGGCTCGAACCGGGGTGGTACCACGACCTCACAGAATACCAGCGTGAAGTAGAGGTTTACCTCTGCGTTTCGATTGGTGAGTGCAGGTGGCCTGAGGCCCTTTTTACTGGAAATGAGGCATTCCATCATAGTCCTCACGGGTGACAACGCATCTACATTTTGATTTGTAATAGAGGATAGATGTAGATGTCTATGGGCCGAAGCAACGATTTACCATCAGGTGGACTGTTTGCTCGTTTGTCACCCTTATCCTATAAAAAAAAATGGATAGATAACTTAGAATTTTTATATTTTCTAAATATTGCACTAAAAACTGGTTAATCACAGAAATATTTTGATAGACTGTCATGAAAACTCAAAACATACATACTTTACAGATATTTTATGAAAGATAAAATTTATACCGGAACAACCGAAAGTATACTACGAGTTTAAAGCCTAGTCGTCTTGTATTAAATTCTGATTATATCCAATGATTGTATTTAATTTATTTCAAATTTTTCATATTAATTAACTAATGTTTGCTTCTACGAGTACCAGGAAAGAGTTGACTGATATTATAACGCTAAAATATTATTTACGGGTGACATTTGTTTCATTAAAAGTTGCCTACTGAGTAACATAATACATATAGCTGCGACTGAACTAGCGTCAATTGGCTATAATAGTTGTCAAAATTGCAACGATCATATGACGATGCTATTGTATTATCACCATAAAATGTTTTGTACGTGGTAGAGCCATGAAGCGTATTATGCCTGCAGCACGAATATGTTGGCTCGTGTGTTTTTCGTATGGTGACTGCCGAGAACTATTTACTCCTTTCACTAGTAACGAAGTATCCCATCTCAGTACTCAGGGGTGACAACGCAACTGATTTTAGATTTTTAATCGGGGCTAGGTAGTATATGGCCCATAGTATCTACTTACCATCAGGTAGATCGTGTGCCCGTTTTTTATCATCTCCACTTCTACTATTTCTTCTTTTCTAAAAAAGTATGCAGTGTAAGCAAGAATACGTCAACATTAACTACGAATACAAAATTACCTGCGTGGAATGGACGCTGGTGATTAACTTACTATGTTCTGGCAATCAATTCTTGGCGGGAAATTCATCAAAGAACGCTGAACCATAAATTCACTTCAAGCGGACTGAGGGTATCAGGTCAATGCTTACGAAACCGTTTGCCTACCATGGCAAATAATCAAATATTTCTAGTAATACATGCTAGTCGGCATATTATTGGATAGGCATATGTCCAGCTGTGGACTTAAAAAGGCTGTAGAGCAACAGGAGAACCCATCATCCCATTTCGTCCCGAGGGTGTCTTATGACACGACTATGGGAAACGCAGGAAAGATCTCATTGTTTGTGATAGATGACAGTATAACTACTCTCTTAGTTTTTCTGCCGACTTCCAAAAAGGAGACGGTACTCAATTCGAGTGTATGTTTTTTTTTTATGTGTGTTACCTCATAACTTTGTGCTGGGCGAACCGATTTCGATGATTCTTTTTTTATATGAAAGCTGATAGTTCTCGTGTGGTCCCATATAAATTTGATCATGGTCAGACCAATGGTTATTGAGTTATTCTTAAATAACCTATATTGAAAGTGCTTATATTGAAGTCGGCTGTACAAAATTTTTAATTTTAAATTATGTAGTATAAGGGTGACAAACGAGCACACAGTCCACCTGATGGTAAGTGGTTGCTGTAGCCCATAGACATCTACATCTATCCACGTTTGCGAATGAAAATGCAGATGCGTTGTCACCCGTGAGGATTAAGATGGAATACCTCGTTTCCAGTAAAAAGGGTCTTCGGTTCTCTACACTCACCATCACACTACACAGCAGCTTAAGTTGCTTTTTTACGCTGGTATTCTGTGAGAGTGTGGTCCTGCCCCGGTCGAGCCGACCCATTCGTGCTACAACTACTATTTATATAGTTGCAGCATGGCTCTACCACGTAAAAACGTACTCGTTTAAAAAGTTACAGCCAATATACATCCTATGGCTGGGCACTGGCCTCCTCTCATTTCTGAGACGGTTTTAGGGCAAAGAAAATATTGTCGCTTTTAAAATTGTTCTTAGTTTAATGACAAGCTAAACAAATGCAATGAAATGCGCTGATTTTTTTTATTGGATTGTAATTTTGTACCCTCTATATCATTGAAAAATTTTAATAAAGATCTTAGATTCAATCTTCTATTTACGTATCATTACTACGTACTATATGTTCACTTCAGAAAAACTTCGTGAGGACACTATGTTTTCCTTCACCGCCGAGCACGTGGTAAAGCAGCACTTAAAATTGCTATTAACAATTTCATTGGTGCCGGTGGGGATCGAATCCGGGTTGCTCGCGTACTGTGAAATTTACAGCGAGCGCTTAGACCCTGATGTACCACGGCTCGTTTAAGTCAGATGTAAAATACCCAGACTGGTAACGGAAAACGATTACCATTTCGCGAGTAAGCGATTAAGCGATCTTTTTCATGCAATACTTTAATTCCAAGGCTGGAGTGACAAAGTGGAATCTACCTTTCTATCCATTACAGCAATAAAAGTCTACTACAGAACATGGGCGTTCCCATAGATTGCATCATAAGGAGAATTTTACCATAGTTGCCACGCTTGGCAGGTGGGTTAGATATTTTGAGTTGTTATTATTAGGAAGATTATGCTGCCCATCTCCTGTTTCAGTTTTCCTCTATCGCCTCTTTTGACATCTATGGGACTATTTGGGGTAATGGATATTCTTACACCGCTTTTGCACGGCCTACAAAGTATTCCTAAGTGGGATCGTTCTCAATAATAGCTTATAGTCAATTTGGACGTTTCCAGCCGCTCCATCCCGTCGGTAATTTGCATAAATTGATTGCACGCTGGCTTCGTGGGCACGGCTGGCTAATGTTGCTGTGGCGAGGTGTGCGCGGGCGCTCCGCCGCACCCGACGAGCGCAGTCGCGCGCCCAACCGACCAACTGATACACGTTCAACAGTAATGCTTAATTAAATCCACGCCTGTCGCAATTTTCAAACAATTTAACACACTGCGGGCTAAATAATTATAGTCCAGTTTCGTTTCGGACGCGGACCGCGGAAGCCAACCTCGCGCCCCCAATTGATGACACTGGTAGTGGCGTATATTCGGCGTTCAGTGTGGTTATCCAGTGTAACCCATGTTAAAGTGATTTCGCCTTCAAAAGCTCTCGTGTTTATATAAATAAGTCCATTTCTAAAACGTCCCAATGCGTCAGAGGTATCAACTGAAACAGCGACCGTATGTATTGTATTGGAATCGTTCTAGATTAGAATTAGACGTTAAAGCATAACTGTTAGTTGATAAGGTTTGAAATTTTTATGCACATGACATGCTTATACAGAGAATTGGCTTTCAATTGCTTTCCCGGTTAATACAATAGTTAGAAAGCAATACGTTCCGAAGTTTGTATTCAGGGTATCCAAGTAGTCCGAAACAATGGCATTCCTTGACACGCAGCGATGCAACTTGTGATAACAACTTCTTATCTTATAACCAGGCATTCTGCATTAGGCGAGATTACTTTTTTATTTGTCAACGTTTTAAATGATATAATTGGATGACCTTGTGTTTCATAAATTTTAAGTTTTTAATTCCGTATTTGTTAAATTTTATATTTAAATGTAAAGTATTACTTCAATTTTAACTCTTACTTTTCAAAGTACTGTGAAGAAGTAAAAAAAGTAATAATAAAAACTACAGTATTTTAGGTAATAATTTCATTTGTCAAATTTTGGAAATTATTATTTTAATTTTATTTACAACGTTAATATCGTAGCGTAGCTTAACCGAAACGGCCACTATTAGTATCGACGTATAACATCGTAACTGCATATAAAGCAATAATTAATAAGCATTACGGCATGCCTCTGTAGGCAGGATGCTTTTATACCGATAACTATCTTTCATTGCTTCGCAAAAATTGAAATAAAATTTAAATGAAAGAAAAAATTTATAAAACATTTTAATTATTTTTTATTTATATATCAATCTTATATATTTATATAGGTTTATAAGTGTTACACATTTTAATCAAAATAACCGTAAAATTAACTGAAATTAGGATACAATTGCTTTATTCATTTAAAAGGACATTGACCAAACGAATATTTGACCAGTGCTATGCTAGGCAGGTATCCAGTTGTAGGTATTAATAGGTAGTTATGGATTTTTGATTTTCTGTGACATTACAGAAATACAATATTAGGTACATGTTTATTTTGTTAGTGAACATAAAGAGCAGGGAGCTAAAACTCGTCGTTTAATATTAATTACATTAAAAGGTATTTAAGTATTAACTTTTCTTCAACTATTTTATTGACAACTGACTTTCTGTTTGGATTTGTCTTTCGACTTTCTGTGTGTCAAATAACACTAAAAGATACTTCACAAATACTTTTAGATAATTTTTTGCTAAAAGTATAAAGTTTAAAAGCGTAAAACTATTCTATGAAAATGATATTGGTCTAAAAAAAGTTAGTGACCTTAATTGCGTCGAGCGACAATGACATCCAATTCAACAGACTGACAACCACATTGACATTGATGGCACAATTGATGGGTAGGAAATTTGTATATGTTTTGTTAGTAAATACCATTAAGTGCAATCACCAGCACAGCGTTCTTACACACATAATACATCAGCTTTGTTGACATTTTGACTTAGTTACATACCCTATGTACAGTTTTACAGTTGGACTCCGAGGTAAAGAGACACATTTTTATTATATTTTAAATGTCTTCCAGACCGAATTTCGGCCACGGTGGCCAGTCTCAACGGAGACGAGCCATCTGCGCAGGACAGGATTATAGTGCCCAAGTGTATGCGCAAGCACAGGTGCACTCTATTCCCTCACTCTCATAGCCCGATGGGACGGTAAACCGACACAACCGGAGAGAGATCAGGCGCAGGACCAACGGCTTTACGTGCTTTCCGAGGCACGGGGGTGAAACACCGCCAACTTCCTGACTCCGGGCAGCTACTGAGAATTTCTTGATGGAAAAGCTCAACAACTGATTTTTTGGCCCGACCCTGGATTCGAACCCGGGACCTCATGATCAGCAGTCGCACTAGTACAACCACTAGACCAACGAGGCAGTCTTTCAGTCAGTATTATATTTTAAAAACTATATAATTGATTTGTGAAAGTATCACGTTTAAGTCGTTATTAGGGAAATTCGTCCTTTTATAATAAGTATAGAGTTTATAATATAACAAAAATTTTAATTAATAGCTGCAGTTACCGCGAATTAAGTATGCTATAAGGACGTCAAGCATGTTATTACGCTATAACTATGTTATGTATTCCAAATCATTCAACGTCTTAAATAAGCAAATAAGACAATTTAAAAAAAATTACATTCGTAACATTTGGTTTCGTAGAAATTATAATGTGATTATGTTTAAATTTTAAATATTGTATTATATTTTAAAAGTGAAAAACGTAACTATTTTTTTTATGTACCTACTCGTGATTATCTTTTGACTGCTAAATGTTTTTATAAGAAAAATACAAATTAAATATGATGATCTCAAATATTTCATTAATTCGTTAGTTTTTCATAGCTATTGCTGTATTATTTCCCTCTATCGCTTTTTGCGACACTCGCGAAATGATATGGAGTAGTGGAGGTCCTTCAGTTGTCGTCACACACCACGAGAAATAGCGGCATTCTCTGTTGTTTATCATGGTGTATAGGAGTTCCATATATAGGTATATGGGACTCCTATACACCACGATAACAAACAGCATAGCTATTGCTGTGGTAGTAGAAAACTAAGACATATTAAATTGTTAAATAATTGACGTTTGGTGACGGTGTAAGGTCCACACCCTCCCATTTCGTCCTCGTCGTATTAGGCGACTATGGGATAACCCGAAAGATTGATAGCTCCCTGATAGATGTGGTTATAATCATATCGTTTATGCCTGAAGTAAAATACCCAGACTTGTGACGGGTAGCAGCAGCACAGGTGCGAGACGCGTGGTACTGTGATTGTCATGCTGCTTGCCAGCAGTGACGATTAACACAAACTCTTCCCACAGCGGGTAAGGCCCATGATTAACAGTGGACTGTTTTATGTGCTGACAATGACACGGAAAATTTACTTTCCAATCACAATTTTAAAAACATTGGCATTAATTTTGCAATAAATGAATACGAGTAGTAAAAACAAAATTTCTTCTAATATAATATGCATTAAAATCATATAAAATACTTCTTTATGTATATCTAGTCAAAAACGTTATTCACTGATAGTACTAGGGGAATACTCTCAAAATATTTTCGACGTTAGCAAAATGTTTCCACTTGACGTAATTAATCTCCCGCCGTGGCTCGCAGTAAATTCATACATTAATCAGAATTTTTTTAATTTAGTAGTGCTCAAGTGTAAACTGCAACATTAAGAGGCCTGTGAAATTTAATTAATCCAGATGGAACTGTGAATATTAGCAACATGTCAAATATTCCCCTATGAGGCGCACCGTGGGGGAGGCCTATGAATGCATTGTTTTATTTTATTTTATTATTGATATGAATTGTGTCTAGCATTTTGTGCCCATCATCATTATGATAATATTCAGCGCCTCTAAGTCAATAGGCGGAACTTATCTTTTGATGAGAAAGCCCGGATCTCAAGTGCAATGTTTGCGGTACCCATGAATTGTTTTTGTTCGAGACCTGAAGATCTTACTGTGTTGCGGTGGAAGATAGCCCATTACGTTTTATTTCTATAAATCGTCCTTTGGGAATGGAATACTAAAAGTTTACTCGAAGATAACCCAAAAATACTGATTGCAGGACAACCACTGTAAAAATTGTGGAAGAAACAATATCCAGCGAACAGCTCTTAAGGTCTACAAGCACTTTGTTGCCAATTTTAGATATTAAACAACTATGGAGCGTAGTACTTTATCATTTGTTATTTCAAGCTAAAGTAATAGATTAACAATAGACTGGTGATTATGTGCTGTAAAACCAACAACTGTGTTACCGCGTTTAGGCAACAGTAATGTGGCACGCCCCTAGCTAAATGCATCTATAAAGAACAGTGTCTTGAGGGAGGCTAACACATTATGTCCAGTTATAGATCGCAGCAGGTTAGTGGCAGCCGTAAGTTTGAGGACTGACGTATTAATAGATAGTTCAATTTAATATTTCAAATATAACATCCCTGAGCTTTTTAAGGCTTTTTAGTTTAATAGATAGTTCAATTTAATAACTAGCCGCGGTTATTGAAATTGATCGGACTTGTAGCTAAATTATTGGAAAAAAACCAAAGTTCCTGATAATCTGGTCTGTACTTGTTGCAATGTCTCCGACATTGTCTACCTCCGATTAAATGAAATAGGCGTTGCTTAAGGCACTCGCAGGTCGGTTCGCAACTTCAGGTTTCCGATAGAATTTTTATTACTATGTTTATTTAGAAATTATTATTAATTATAGAGAAATAAAGATCTTTAAACCGAAGTTGTTGTCATGGTCAAAACAAAAGAACATGGTTACATTTTTAATTTGTTTTTTTTTTTTAAATAATAGTAAGTTAAATATACAATTATTGTTAATTTGTACTTATTCAACACAACATTTCATGCAAGTTGCGAATTTATTACTGACAGATGTTATTATCAGTATCCTGACAGAGTGCAATTACAGCATGAGTGATATTAAGTGAATTTCCTGCTAAGAGCTCTCATTTATTGTACACATCCTTGACGTTATAGATTTTCCAAACTCTGGTCACGAAAGATTCTGTTTATTAATTTATCTCGCTTCGTTATTATTTATAAATAGTTTTAGTATTGTTCGTCCAAAAATAATGTATCATAGCGTATATGACTTTAAAGGTCAAGCAATCGTAAATTTCACTACTTCGATTTTGCAACATGCATCCGAAACAAAACAGTTAATCATTGCCTATTGTATTAAAAATATTTCCGTGAGATATTATGTTTGAAATGCGAACTCTGGTTGGTTTCTCAATATTTTTGTTGCGAAACATATAGATAGTGAAGTTACAAATGCAATTGTAAACACGTAGGGTTTACTGTGTCAGACTATGTAGTTTTAATTTCAGGCTTTTCGAGTAATATTATAAACCTTTACACTTTCATATTATAATAATTATAAGATTTTACAAATTTTAATTCAAGTTATTTCAAATGACTTTCCAAGTATATCAGAATTAAAAATTTTAGGAGCACCGTTTATTTTAGTTGGTGTGCTCTGCGTGTAGGGTTGCCATCTCAGTCAGGTTGTGTCCGGCCAAATTTTTATGTGTCGGGCCTGTGCTACTTTGTTAGGCTTTTTGTTAGTGTAACGCGTTGCACGAATCGCTTGCAAAATAAATAAATAAGTAACGTATACACTTGAAACTGTGCTGTGATTGATTAATAAACAATTAACGTGTGTAACGGAGTATTTTAGTTTATTTTCTCGGGGGGTTGGAGTTGGTGAGTTTTTTGGCTTGCATGGCCTCAGAAAGGTATGTTTGGCTAAAAATTACTGTCCGGCTTTCAGGGCCAAAAGTGCAGCTTTTTGGGGCGCCGAGTTCGGCTTTTTCATTTTAGGAGATGGTAACCCTATCTGCGTGGCCACTTGCTGCAAGAATGCGGAATACAGTATCAGCGAGATTTGAGCCAATCGTCGAGTAAAAGGCTTCTTGTTAGAATGTTGGGTTGAGTTCATGATGGCGACGGAACGATGGCGTAACGCTGCCTTTACTACATATAGTTAATTTATTATGTTGCCAAGGAAAACGTCTGTAGGTTATAACTGAATATTTATAAATGTTATATTATGGTTCATAGTTTTAAAAGTATTTAGTAACCTATATGTGTATTTGCTTCAATTTTTCTAGGCATGATTAATATATTCGTTGCCGTAATAAAAGTGTTACTGAAATGTAACTATTTATTACAATTGAGCGTATTGTTTCATTTTAAAATATATGCAATTTTCATGCATTCAATATTGTTTAACTAAGATTTCTCAGCGTTATGTTATCAAGTAGTGATATACCGATTGATTATTTATCGCATAATCTGTGATTATAGAAACGATGCATCGATAACCCTTAATGATCGGCGATTAACGGTTTTATCAATCGTAATATTTTCATTGTTGGTCACTAAGTCAACATTAATATACATACCAATGATATTTCATATTATTAAAGTTAAAGATAAATTTATACCCTATATACGTCCCACTACTGGACACAGGCCTCCTCTCATGTTTGAGAGCTTTTTTAGGGAAAGAAAATGTCCGCCGCGCTGCCCCAATGCGTGTTGACGAACTTCACATGTCTTCGAAGTATTTTTTTTCTTATTTCTCAGACATGCGGGTTTCCTCACGATGTTTTCCTTCACCGCCGAACATGTGGTAAATCAGCACTTAAAATTACAATTAACAATTTAATTTAATTTCATATTATTATATCTCTTGAATTATATATATATATATATATATATATATGTTCCTAAATACCCCTGACTAGGGGTTAGAACGTTATTTCTTTTCTTAAGAAAAGAAAAACAAAAAGCCTCCTGCAAGCTAGGAACTTATCCTGTATTGTAGAGTTGTTTTATATCCATAAATTGCATATGGGCAAACATTCAGCATGTAGCGTAGTGTACTCACCAAGTAGTGGCGGTGCAAGAATATTCACTGCCCCATATCGTTCCGTAGGTGGCGTCAGAGGCGACAGAAGGAAACAATCCAGGATATGGGCAGCAACGTCTTCCTAACAATAACTAAAAAAAACGACGGGTTGCACTCCGGGAGTGCCGGCAGAAGTGACAACTTGAATATTAACGTTGTGAATTTTTGATATTTTGGAATGGCGGAGATTATTTATTATTATCTTATTTCATTTATTTTCATTCGTAATTATTTGTTTGGTAAACCTACACCGCACATGTGCTTATTGTGATGTTATGAAAATATAGGTTAATGCTATAAAGTATAAACATATTACAAATATTACATCTATAATGTGTAAGTACGTATGTAATTTCGTCAAGCAGTACAGTAGACTCGATCGAAACCTTATCTTAATAATAAAATTATATTAATTAATAAATGAAAATTAATTAAACCTAACTTACTTCCTCTCCTAAGCCGCGCCGGCTGTCTACTCTCCGTCCGTCTTACGAATTTTCGATCAGGACACGTGACCTGACGCGAGTTTAACATTTTTTACCCATTACAAAAAAAGTGCACAACGCCGCTAAAGAAGTTTTCACTTCAAAATAAAAACTGCGGTTCCGACCCGCCTGCCAGACGTGGCAACTATGGCAAATGTCCCCCAATCAGGCAATCTATATGTTTAGCAGTGGACTTTAGATAGCTGCTGATAGCTGTAAGGGTAAACTTAAACACTCCAAGAACCCGGATATCTATGACACATATTAAATATTTGTACGCCATAGAAATTCGCTAGATTTGCTAATGTTCATCCCACAGATACCTTTAATGAAACGGACATTCAAACTAGCTTCGAAGGCAAGGTCAATTCGGTTGTCCGATCATTTTTACGATTAACTTATAAACGAGTGTTCAACTCAGCACTCGTACTATTAAATTTAAAATCCGTACTGTTCAATGTCATCATTATTATAATCATCAGGTCTTATTTAAATTTAGCTCTTATGACTTCGATGAAGGTTTTGGACGTGGTAGAGGTATGCTGCAGCTATATTAATAGTATCATCAGGTGGACTGTGTGCTCGCTTGTCACCCTTATCCTATAAAAAAAGCTTAATTAATTCGTACAGCCGAAAAGTCTCTTGATTATTGGCACAAATATCTCGAAAGAAACTTAAAAACTTAATGATCTTGACTGTTATTAAATAACCCTATTGTAATTATTATTTATTTGAACGAAGTTCCTTATCGGACGGTACGAATTTGGCATATGGGGGGCTAGGCGAGAAAAAGTGTAAGATTTTTCCGTCACGACCCCTTCTGACGTAGTGTAGACGGCCTTGGCGGCTATAAGGAATCGAGATGGAATGATATCCATCTCTTTCGCACTTTTTCTTATCTTACCATAAAAGAAATATTATTTTAATAGACGCTAGTAATTCATTTATTTGTATTTTTTAATTATTTTTATTTATTTATACTTTATTGCATTCCTTAATCTAAAAGAATACAAAGGGCGGACTTAATGCCTTGTGGCATTCTCTACCAGTCAACCCATTTATTTTCATTTATTTGTATTTGTTAATGAATAATATAATACGTTTATCAATAATAAGGGATAATCAATAATAATAATGAAGGGAATAATGAAAGTGGACGAAGCGAAACAAGTATGTAAGGATCGTAGCAAGTGGGAAGAAGTGGTCTCTGCCTACCCCTACGGGAAAGAGGCGTGATTATATGTATGTATGTATGTATCAATAATAATATACTACGAATGGAACTTCGTTCCAACCGAGTGTTTCACGACACTCACGCATGTTTTTTTTATTTTGTGGTAAGTGTCATAAGAAGTAACTATGGAATGTGAATTGTAAACCGAAATAACCGTTTCCTTGATTCCAGACGTAGAATATTAGTTTGGCGACTGAAAGCAGCGCCCAAGGCAAAACAAACTCTCCCTGCCACGGGTCCAGCAGTTGTCTTTTACGGGCTGATGATAGTGATGATTATAAATTTAACTCTATAAAACTGCTAAAGAGGCATTATTTCATATTAGCTAACTAATACCAGCATAAAATAGCAGCTCAATCGGGGACCCTTTTCACTGGAAACGAGGCATTTTAGGTTTTCTCAACGGTGACAGTGCACTTGGATTTTGCTTTTCTCGTCTTTTTTTATAGGATAAGTGTGACAAACGAGCACACAGTCCACCAGATGGTAAATGGTTGCTGCGGCCCATAGACATCTACATCTATCCTCGTTTGCGAATCAAAATGCAGATGCGTTGTCACCCGTGAGGACTAAGATGGAATGCCTCATTTCCAGTAAAAAGAGCCTCCGGCCACCTGCACTTATCAAGCGAAACGCAGAGGTAAACCTCTACTTCACATTTAAGTAGGTTCCAATCGTGATATGGTTTCTACAATTTGATTCTATATCGAGGATAGGTGTGTAGCTGTCAATAGGCCACAGTACACGCTTGCCATAAGATGGGCTATATTCTCGTGTATAAAAAATATTTTTAAGACTAAATTATTGGAATATGAAAGAAAGACAATAGTTTAAAAATAATCATTTAGCAATGTTTCACGATTTACTACATCGATTGCTTCAGGCGTAACTTGTTATTTCGACACAACGTTCTATGTGAATTCAGCTTTGTTTTATTACGTTTGAGTTTCAAGTCGCTATAAAGTACACGTTCTAATCGTTTATTAAAAAGCTTTAATTGATATGTAATTATAACAGTTAATATAGTTATTATAACAGTTATATACATCGAGTAATGCCTACCGCATACATTAAATTGTATAATTGATCGAACTGTTGTTTCGTGGAGTTGTGTGCTTGTGACGATTTCATGACGGTTAATCTAATTATCGATGGTGAGGCACATGAGGTATAGTCGTAGAGTCAATATCGATTTATATTTTTTTAGTTTTATCGCTATGGCCGTCATTTTTCAGTACTCAGGATTAATGTTTACAATTGCTATGATTAATAACAAAGTACTGTATATAGCATAATAGTAAGTCGTTTTAAAGGCGCTAGCGCATAACTAAATTATGTAGTTGCGGATCGACTGTTTAGTCGAGCGTATGAACATCCCAATGCATGGAACATTCATTATGCTATCGGTCACTATTTTTCCAACTGATTAACCAAAGAGCACCCGATGTGGTTTTTAGAGTTTTAGTCATAGACTTTCGACACACAACAGTTGTTCTATTAAAAATGTATGTATGCGCCTACAGTAACCATAAGGAAATAAAATAAGATTTACTGCATACAAATAATTGTGAAATCCATTAGATCGATTAAACTGTCAAAGTCGAGTTATATTATGTTTGTGATAATGGAGCATTACCAATGCGTTTTCCCCGAAACAGAATTGTCAGTCATTTTTTTGCGGGGGGAAATCTGCACTCAAAAGCAATCGAATCGAACTACGAAACTCACACATAACAATTAAAACAATAAACCTAGCAAGCTAACAGCATAGCAAAGTGGCGAAGCAATCAGCTTTGTAGCGGTTTCTAACGGTTGCCGTTGAGCAATCAGTTTCAAAATAGGAGGTTCAGATGCCTGGGTGATCAGTAATCGATTCTGAAAACAGAATTTGAAAATTCGAAATCGTTCTCGAGATAATCGTGGGACAGACGGACAGACGGACAGATGGACAGACGGACAGACGGACAGACCGACAGACATCGTGAAATCAATAAGTGCCTTCGCAAGCTTCGCCACTTAATAATAAATAAATAAAATAAAAATAGTTTATATCGACTACAAGGATCAGATGATAGATAGATGTTAGTAATAATATAATAATGTGATTAAAATTACTTATAAGTATATGAAAGGTAGCGCCATCTTTTTGTTAACTTGACGTGACAAATCTCTTTTTGCAAAACTAAAACTACCTTAAAAAAACTAAACAATTCGAAATTTTTGTAGAACGTCGATTCCAACCGCGCAACTAGATTTATTCTAATAAGATCTTACCAAAATTCAGGTGAGCCACAACGAGTATTTGATAGATCCAAATAAGTAAATGATTTTAGTACATTAAGTTTTTCATTGTAACAATATTGGATAATTTTATTTAAATTTTTACTATAATACCATACAACGCCTCCCTATACCATTGGTTTCAGTATTACAGTCGGACACTTCAATTTTATATACATGTAAAGATTGTTGATTTTAAAGAAATGTTTTTAAGTGTATACTTAATATTTTGTTTTGTAATATCGTTTTTTATACCTACTAGCAGATAGCTATAAAACTATAAAAACAATCTAATCTACCTAACAATCCCTGTTTCAATTTTACAAGAACTTGTACATACCGATTTATTTTCGAAAGATCTCATCCGTTCCACTTCAAAACTCTCATATCTATAAAATTAGGCACAGCAACACTGTTAACACGAGGAACAGGTTTAAAACTATAACTGACACGTGAAATTAACTGTGAAAGGTGTGTGCGGTCATATTTTGGCACAAGGCTGTATGAAACAAAATTATACCGTCCATTTTTGTTTTTATAAAACTGAAATAACCAACGAACTTACAGTCCAGCTGACGGTAAATGGTACAACGCAACTTCATACAAAGAAGGATGCACCTTCATACAAAGAAGGACGCAACTTCATACAAAGAAGGACGCAACTTCACACAAAGAAGGACGCAACTTCATACAAAGAAGGTGCGTTGTAACCTTTGAGGATTATGAGGAAATGTATTACAGCCTATATACTGACTTTCTGTGACCTTCGAGCAGCAGTAATAAGTGAGAGGGCGACACCTACCAAATAGACTGAGGAATTGTTCGGATTAATCCCAGCCGCCAAATTTCACGACGCACATCGCGGCAGAACTCCCGATACCATGCATACTATCTGGATGATTGGCGGACCACCGCTGTGCGATTTAGAAATGTTTTCTTCCTCACACAACTTCCTTGTGGAATCAATTACTACCAGCGATTTTTCCCGACCGACACGACTTTAGGGACCTTCAAGAAAAGAGCCTACTCCATTTTAAAAGGCCAGTAACGCATCTGCAAATCCCCTGGTTTCCCTGGTGTTGCAATTGTTCATGGACGGCGGTAGTCACTTACCATCAGGTGAGCCGCGTGCTCGTTTACCCCCTCTCCTTTAAAAAATAGACTCCTAGACAGAAATGGAGTCCAACCGCCTAGAAAAGCAGTATTAATCAATATACAAATCTATATTAAGGCTACATAGATATGTATATTTCGTCTTATATGTAGGTATTTCTATTGGCATTCAATTGTAATTAAATAACTTCCTAGATATTACAAGCGGCACTTTGTGGTATTGTATTTGTTTGTGCGTAAATATTTTTTTTAATCGTATTCTTTAGTTTAGTGGAGTTAGAGTGTAGAGAGAAGGAGGACCATCTCTATATATGAAAAGTGTCCCTAAAACGTGTCCAATAAGGGTGGTGCTGCAGTAGCATAGGATAAATTAAAAAAAGCGCTAAAAGTAATTAGAATAAGATGGAGTAATAAACAAGGACAGACAAATCCGTTTGGTTTTGTACTACGTAAATAGTTGAGATTTTATATACTGGTATTTTTACTAACTACGATATTATGAATTTTTTTAAATATTTGAATTCAGCTGACTTCACTCCGTTCATAACAGCTATCTTCATATCGTAGTTTTTCAGATGCCAGCGCTATTATGGTAGGTTTTGGAACCTCAATTTTCAGTAAATAGTAGGACACTTTTTCAACTTTCGCCCCTTATAAGATGGTTCTCCTTGTACTCTACACTCAATAGTTTAGTAGTAACTTAGCGATAAGATTCCTGTGCTGTGATAGACTTGTCAAACTACATTATGTCATACTACTTAGATTTTTTATAACATACTTGCGATCCGCTCCGGGTTCGCACGGGTGATTCCTGGATCTCGGCGACAGCGGCACCTACCGGGTACAAATGTGAATCTAAACCATCTCGGGATCCATTCAAATATACAAAAAATATCATCAAAATCGATCGAGCTGTCTTTGAGTGTGAGTGAGACTAACGGACAGTAATTGATTTTATATACCTAGTAGCTGTGCCCCGCGGTTTCACCCGCGTATATCACGTGTCTGAGCCGCGCGACATGACATGGACACCTAGTTCATGCATTTTAGATAGCAATGGAAAAATTGTTAAAATTAATGGAATACTTTCATCAATCGGCATATGTACGTTATAGAGCGAAGTTAAATTTTATCCACTCTCCTTTAGGGAAGGGTCCCGGGTGAGCGTCACGTCCCCCCTCCCCCATTATTTATCAAGAATCATTACGTACCGACACACTTTTCATGAATCGTGTACTTTAAAACTGGAAAAGCCGCGATTCGGGAGAGTTTAGGGGTGCGCGGCAGGTGGGGGGGGGGGGGGGGGGGGTGACACTCACTCGCGAGGGGAAGAGTGAGTGGATAAAAATTTACTTCGCTCTATAACGTACATATGCTGATAGATAAAAGTACCCCGGTTAATTTTGCATATTTTTTAACAAAATGATTGAACTAACCTCGCCCATAGAAGCGTTCTCTGCTCTTTTCTCTCGGTTCTCATAGGGCGGCTAAGGTTCATGCGTCATTCGTGCGCCGACTCGAGTGTTGAATTATTTTAAATTTCGTTATTTCTTAAACTATGCGCTCAAATAACATGCCATAAAAAGTAAAGTTTATCGTCCTAAAATTGTCTTGATAAAGAATATCGTTCGTAAGGATTAATATGCCATGCCATTGATGGCGTTTCGAAATACATTCTGTTATGTTGGTTAATTTATTATTAAATAAATAAACACACCCTCTTGTATTGCTGTGTCTTAGGCTGTATTTATTCCGGTATTCAAACACAATCTCGAGCTACACTATCTCAAAATATGACATAGTGTAGTTTGACTTTATACTTAATACAGTTCATAACACTGGTTCAGACACAATCGGATGTCTAAACTCGAACTTCACATTGTCAAAATTTGTGAAACATTGTGTAAATTTGTGTGTCGCTGCTTAAAACGTATGCCAAACAGGATCACGCTGACTGCCACACGCCCTGCTGACATTTAACCACTGAGGTTTTTAAGGTTGTTTTTTTAAGGTTTTTGAGGTTTTAGATATCGAAGTATTTTTATATCATCTTTATATATAAAAAGTACGTGTCACGTTGTTTGTCCGCGATGGACTCCTAAACTACTGAACTGATTTCAATGAAATTTTGCACACTGTGTGCATTTAGGTCTAACTTGAGAGATAGGATAGTTTTAATCCCGATAAATGACTCTCAAAATTTTTTATTGCAAATTTAAGGATTCTTATAGGAAGGGTCGTTGAAAAGTGCAGAACAACGTCTGCCTGGCGAGCTAGTATTGTATAAAAATGGGTAAACTATTTTTTTGACACTGTCAGACGCTTTGTTTAGTCGAAACCTTTCAACAGTATTTGGTTTAAACTAGGTCAAACACAGCTTTGAAGAAGAGTCAACAAAAGAAGTGTTTTAGCTTAGGGCTTTAGTGAGGGGCACAGTCTTCGCGAAATTTGTCATTTGCTGTCCGTACATTCCATACATTTTAGTACGCATATTTTTCACGGGACTTCATTTGTGTAACAGACTCTACGATAAACCTGAGGATAATTATAAGCTACTTTTCGTAATAAGTTTCCATAAATATGACTACATTTTGTGATCCCTTAAATAATGCTGATGCAATTTAGAATTATGACTATGAAATCAGTATGCTTATCAAAAAACTATGCAATTAACAAATTATGCAATAATGCTCTTTGTCTAAACTACGTTCAATTTAAGCACTAAAAAGGTAAACGTTATGTAAACAAATAGACTCTTTCACATTATCGCTGGAATAATAAAATAAATAATAAACTAAAAATATAATCGATAATAATAACCGTAGAGCCATGCTGCAGCTATATTACTGGTATAGTTGTAGCACGAATGGGTCGGCTCGACCGGGGAAGGACCACGCTCTCACAGAATACCAGGGTAAAATAGCAGCATAACGCTGCTGTGTTTCGTATGGTGAGTGTAGAGAACCGGAGACCCTTTTTTACTGGACACGAGGCATTCCATCTTAGTCCTCACGGGTGACAACGCATCTGCATTTTGATTCGTAATCGAGGATAAATGTAGATGTCTATGGGCCACAGCAACCACTTACCACCAGGTGGACTGTGTGCTCGTTTGTCACCCTAATTCTATAAAAAAAGTGGCTGCGTAAGGGAATCTGAAGCAGGAGATGGACATCTTCCTGATAACAGCTAAATAAAAAAAAAATACGGTTGCCAACATGTTTACAAAGCGGCAATTATGGCAAATATCCCCTACGTGAGGCAATCTATGAGAGATACCTATTTACAGAAGTAGACTTTTGATACAGTGTTACGGTAACGGCAGTTATCGGTATCTTTAACATGGGTTATTTTAGGGTGGTCTAACGACTGAAATTATTTCTGTCGTCGTCTAGCAAACGGGTTAATTCCGTTTAGCATCTCAGGTGATCTGAAGTGACTGGGATTCCGTGACGGAGAGCTCCGTCCTCAAATGCAAAAGGCGGTACCTCTCGATACCACCCGCAGCCTCCTTCAATTTCTTTCCCTTTCCCTCAACCGTTGACCGTTTGGTCTTCCTTGCTTCCTGCTCTGCTTGGGTTTTATCATTCCGGTTCATTTATGCAAACAAATGAGAAAACAATACAAATATCTCTATTTAAAAATATCTGACATGTATCAACGATTTAGTTCGTAAGTATCTACTTACGTAGGTCACTAAATAAGTTTTGAGATATACAAAAAGTATTCTAGATATTATTAATATTTATTTTACATTTTTTCAAAATATTCTATTACGATCTATACGTAGTTCTATTCGCCTAAACCAACTCTGAAAACACTTTTGCCAGTTTTGATCTGTCAGCCACGGCTTCATCGGCGCTTGAAAAAAACTTTCCTTATATTTTTCTTTGACTCTTGATAACAAAAAGAAATCATAAGGAGCTAAGTCAAGGCTGTATGGTAGATGACTTAGAGATTCAACACCAGATTCTTTAATAAATGCTTTTGCTATAAGGGAGGTATGTGAAGAGGTGTTATCGAAATGCAGCATGATTCCCCGAAGGCCGGTCTTTAGTCTTCTCTCCCGCAGAGCTTGAAAAGCTTTGGGTAATGCAACTGTAGTGTACTATTCAGATTTGACTGACCTACAATTTTCCAACATTGACGTCGACAAATGTCCACTCCGCTAAAAAACTAGCCACCATTTTTTTGCCGACGTTGCGAAGTCTTTGCAGTTTTGTCGGTAACTGTCCTTCTGATTAGACCCATACCGATGGTTCCCTTTTATTTTCCGGATCATATTGATAGATCCATGTCTCGTCACCAGTAACGATTTCTGAAACACGCCTAGGTGCCCCGTTTTCAAAACGTAGATGCATTTCATGGCACCAATCCACACGAGTCTGTTTTTCGCTTTCAGCGAGCAAACGAGGGATCCATCGGCAACAAAGCTTCCTCACTCCAAGATGTTGATGTAGGATGGTATGAATGCTCCCCGAACTAATGCCTACAATATTTTCGATGTCCGTATATGTGATTCGTGGGTCTTCTCGCACTAACATTTCAGTAGTCCATGGATACATTTACTGCCGTTACTGTTGTTTGCGGGATGACCAAAGAACCGGTTCTTTGGTCATCTTTAACAGCTGAGTCTCCTTATGCTGATTGTAACCATTGTAAACTGAATTGTTCGGTTAAACCAAATTTAAAATCATAATATATCATAGCGCGCAAATGTTCACGGTTAAGATCCATAGTTTTAAATGAAAAGCGCGGGAAGCGTTGTAGGAAAATTAATATAACTTTGTTTTTTTTTTTAATACTGAGCAATTGGCTTATGGAGTTCTATTTTTAAATAAATTTGCTTTTTAGGAACATATAACATGGGTGCGTTCCATTTATAAATTTCGAGCATCTCAAAACTTTTTGAGTGATCTACATATATGTAAATTCTTGCCTTAATAAGGTTGTAGTTTATTTCTAAAGTGTTATGATGTTTAAAAAGAATATATGAACACAGAAAAGCAGGTCTTGTGAAGTAAGATTGAACAACGATAAATGTTAAGTCACTAAGTTATGTAAATGAACAAATTATTTAAGTATGTGGTAATCTTTTGAAAAATAAAAAAGATACGCACATACCAAGTAAGTAGGTAGTCGGTAATAATACACAATGCAACCTGACGCTCAATTTTCAAGTCAGCAGTGTATTGTGAACACAGGTGTACAAGTTACTGTGTAATTTATTTAATTTATTCTAAAACGCGGAGTATTTTACATTTTAATACTTTCTTTGTTGGTTCGTGCGCTTGCATATGAAAAATACGTGTGCTGTTAATGGAATTCATCTGCCTATATTTGGCAGATATTTGGCATTTCTGATGGACGATTTCACTGCGTCCCGCAGTAAAGCTGCAACTAAAAGGTAAGCAACCACATTTGCTAAGCCATTTATCGAGGCATCACAATAGAGGCTATTTATAATAATTATGCCAAAATGTTGCTAAAATATGAAATTTAATTTCTTATTTGTGTTCCCAACTTAATGACTTTATGTATGTTTGTTACAAACGTTTTTCTTTGAGAGTTTTTCTCGTAAATGTTTAAGTTTTTATATAGTTATAAAAACAATTACCGTAAGTTAATTATTATACTATACTTAGATACAGATAAGTTAACAAATTTTCACTTACCCAGTTAGTGTTTAGAGGTATAATTGAAGTTGATTTTTTTAAATATCGATGTTTAAAGCTCTTTGATGCCTCATTTAAAATAATTGTATGTTGTTATTTTTTGTGGTGGTTTATTAATATTATAATTTATTTAAAGTCATGAACCAGTTATGTTAAGTATAGTAGCAAGTTTTGCAGTAATAGACTTGCGCAGTAAACAATATTACACGCAAAATACCTCGGTGGGCAACCTTTTTGGCTCAAACGTATTATTCAATTTGTTTCAATTAAAGTTGTCTAACTGCGTGTTACAGTTTTGTAGCGTGTTTATAACACGGTTTACATTTACGTTTTGACAATCCAAGATTACTTGCCAGAACCGATCCAAGGTAGTCGAGCGAACGTAGGAAGAAAGATTTGATAAGTTGTACGAGTTGTTAAATTCATCAATTTATGCATTGAAACATTTTATTTAATCATGTACTTATAGTTTTATATATAAAATGTCAAACTTGTTCTTTCATGTTTCCAGCTCTGTTTTTTTTGACATTTAAGTAAATAAAAAAATACAAAAAAATATTACTGTTTTAAATGTTTTATTCCATACAAATTTTTATTAATTGTTCAATAGGCTCAGAGTACTCAGTCCAATATAGGTTTGTTGAAAAAAGTTACAAAAGTAGAGAAGTTGCGAAATATAAATCTTTTTCCTAATTAAATAACAAATTGTAATGTTGTGTATAACGAGCTTTGTTTTATTAATATGTACAAAGACTTACGAACGTAATCTCTGAAATGTGTAACCGTGATAATAATTGGAAACTGCCATGACAGGGCTACATAATATTACGTGTATTGCAACTTGGTAACATTTTTTTTTTAAATTTAAATTTTACAACGTAAAAGTAAGAATAAGTAAAGTTAATAACCCGCAAACGGTATAGCTACCAAAATTATAAGCACTTGCCGTAAATTTAACAGTGTTCCCGCAAATCTAGTTCCATTTCCCCTGGCACCAATGAAATTGTTAATTGTGATTTTATGTGCTGTTCTACCACACAGTGTAAGGTTTTTCACTATCTCATATCGTCCCAAGGTTATCGTACGAGGCGACAAAGGGAAACAAACCAGAAGATAGGCAGGAGCGCCTTTCTGATCCAAGCAAAGGCTGGCCTGACAATAGTGGCATTTCCTCTTTTTATCAATTATTTGATAGCCTACTTGAAGTCATATGGAACTTATTTATAAGAGTTTAAGTTCATACTTCAGTTGAGTGTCTTTTGCCCAGTTCTTGTACAAAGCTAAAAGCCATTGATTGCCCGAGGCACATACCCGACGTTGATTTGCTGAGCACTGCAGTACAGTTGAACTGTAACCCGTCTTTCCAGTTGCATATTTGGATGCTTAGGCCTCGCATAACGGAAACCTTCTGCAGTTTATAAAAACCGATGACATAACAAAGTGTAATAATGGTTTAAATAAACTATGCAATGTTCTAATGTATGTAGTAGCTGCACACTGCATTCTTATTTTAAAACATTTTTTTTTATAAAATAAAGGTCACATACGAGCACACAGTCCTCCTGGTAGTATATGGTTAAAGTGGCCCAAAAACATTCGCATGTCACTAGTTAATAACTCAAACAAATATTTTCATTCACGATTTCAGATTTCTTCAAAACAGAGGGCAGTGGTCTACTTTACCACAACTGTAACTTATATTGACATAGTTTTATTCTAGGCTTAACAAAGCACCATTACTCGACAACTCCAACATTGCGTCGTCGCGTCGGTAGAGTTAGTAATATTTTTGGAATAATTTCTCTTTTTTTAAAAAAAATATGGGTGACAAACGAGTAGACAGTCCACCTAATGGTATGCTGATGTTGTGGTCCATAGACATCTATATCTCTCCTTGATTAGGGATCAAAATGCAGATGCTTTGTCACCCCTGAGGAAAAATAGAATGCCTCGAATTGCCTGAATTTACTACGATTTCATGGGTTTTAGTTTTTTGCGCGGAAACCTAATTCTTAATTCTAAAATAAGAGTATTCTGAGTTACTTCTTATAACATCAGCTATCTGCCAGTGAAAGTCCCGTCAAAATCGGTGCAACCGTTTCGGAGATTAGCCAGAACAAACAGACAGACAGACAAAAATTTTAACAATTGTTTTTTTTATTAGTATCGTATATAAAAAGTTGTTATTTAAACATTACAAACAGACACTTCAATTTTATTTAGTTGTTGTTCAATTATATAATATGGATATATTTTGTAGAAAGATCTAATGACGGCCGTAGAACCTTGTAGTACAAGCTAAATGTAAAACACTTATATACATAGAAACCTTTTTCTTAAATCATTTTGTCTGTTGATGAGACCGTATCAAAATCCAATGCGTACTTTAAAAGATAAGCGTACAGACGGCGGGAAGCAACTTTTTTTTATACTATGTAGAAATAAAGACCCCCTAGATCGGCGACGGGAAGCAGCGTTTTAGATGTGAGATTAGCTTGAAGATTACGGCAAATCTTCCCCATTTAAATACAGCAATTTCCATAACAGCAACAAACAATTACAATCTATCAGAAACCCCTCTATCGCCTCTTATAAGACACATTCGGGACAATAAGGGGTAAGTGGTGGATGTTCTTACACCGCCACTACTCTGTTAAGGTCCTAATTTATTATATTAAAATAGAGATTATTTAAATGCTCCCATCTCTATCTTAATAAATGCATCTCGATTGCTATTCATATTTTGTTAGCGCACTATTTATTGTCTCAGACAGCAGGCGCACTAAAGAAACTCAATTAAGATTGACCCTTGATCCTCTGATGAGCCAAGTGGGCATGTCGTGCATTGTACAAAGCTGGTAAAGACTGGCGTTAAATTAAAGGTTTCCGCTCGAGTCGAGCTTTGAGCATGAAATTATAATTGGTAGATATTTAACATCGTAGATAATTATCGGGCCTATTTAAATACGGTCATTTCGTATTTAGTTTAATTACACTAAAGTAAGTTAATCTGTTACGGTTTTTATACCCATTACGTAAAATACATGTAAAGTTTTAAGCATATTCTGTTACATTATTACTTATTACGTACGTACTTTTACATTCACTTCTTAGACTCGGTTAGTAGGCAAAAAGCTCAATAGAATTAAAAATAATGTAGATTAACGCTGTAAGAGAATCTATTACTCCAACGTCATCGACATTTTGTAGAAAGATCTAATGACGGCCGTAGAACCTTCTAGTACAAGCTAAATGTAAAACATTTAGTCTGGTAACAGTAGGGTTACAAGATGAAAAAATTAAAAGTCCGGAGAAGAGGCCTGATTTCCATTTAAAAATCCTGAGATTTCTTTACAGTATGAGAAGAAAACCTTACTTAAAAAGGTATCTTCACATATTAAGTATGATAAAACTGTTTAAGTACCTACTTGGATAAATAAGTTTTGATTTTAATTGTGGAATTATTACCAAAGGAAAATTATTTTTAGTTTGTTTAACTTTTTATTAAAGAGAACTTGAAAATGTAAGCTGTATTATATTGAAAGTTCTAAAAATCCTGAGATTTCATGAGATTTGCAAAATCCAGCCGCAATCCTGATAAGAGTCTGAAAATTCTGAAATCTCAGGACAAATCCTGAGATATGGTAACCCTAAGTGACAGATACTCGTAACATCGTCAAAGATGCGAGACGCCTTGCACTGACTACTGTCGGTGCCTTGTACTGACGATGCCAATGACATCCTACAATCCTTCTACTGTGTCCAGTGGACTGCTGCGAGTTGATGGAGAAGATATGTATACGTGTGTGTATTACGTTTTTGTTATGCCCTGTTTCTGTCACGTACACACAAAAATAGCAACGCAACACGTATACCCTCTTACCCCTTCCTTTATGTTGTTTAGTGTGTTCCTTATTAGAAATAATATTAACAAACGTCGCACACAAACTAGTTTTTGTTTACCGTATCTCTAGCCCTTAAAAGTGCGCATTAAATTTCTCTGCCTCATCAAAAACGACCTTGGCTTATCTAAATTGCGTGGATGTTCTCATGAATAATAGGGACGAGAGCGCACGGTGTAAAAAATAAAAAGTAAAAATTAAGTCCTTACTTTATTGTGAAGTGTTTGAAGACTTGCTTTATTTGAATATTTGAGTTGGAACTTTAAATAACGAATCTTGAATATATTGTTTTATATAAATTGTGAGTAATTTTTTAATTGTTTGCGTGTGAACAACAAATAAGGTAGTCAACGGACAAAACAATAAGGTCGCGGTTCAGTTCGAACTAATTTCTTTGTCTATATATAGGTACCTATAAATAAAATTGGAGTTTCTGTCTGTATTATCGAAAAAACTGCCTCATATTGAGCTGAGGTGGCTGATTTACAGTTACATGCTGTTCAAATATGAATAACCATTTTTAATTTTTTCTCTCTGTTTGTCTGTCTGTCCGGGCTTATCTTCGGAATGGCTGAACCGATTGTAATAAAGCTTCGAGAAATGGATAAAGAGCAATGCCAGGAGAGATCCAGGCTGTATTTATCAAAAAATCAAAAAAAAAATCTAAAATATTTATTTTTCATCAAAAAACATATACCCATAATACAATATTCATTGTTGGAGCTGCCTAGTAAGCATATATATATATATATATATAATATATATATATATATATATATATATATATATATATATATATATATATATATATATACTTGTGGCAGGCAGCTCCGCCTTTTCATGATCCTTACATACTATACATTATATATTTTTTGAGCTTCCTTAAATCTAGAATTTATATTTTTACTAGGTCGCAGTTTACAATACAAAAGAAAAACTGTTATTATAAATCGGAATATTCATGGATTAGGGAACATGAGCTGACAATATTTTAATTAAATTTTATAAAATTTAAGTACAGAGGTAATCTGGGAGAGATCGAAGAATATAATCTCCTATAATTCTTCCTATAATTATCAGAATTTGAAGATTAAAAAAACTGTTAAAATAGTGCTTTAGTAGATTCTACCCAGGCGAAGCCAGGGCGGGTTGCTATTATATAATAAAATCATAATGGAGACATATTTATACATTGAATATAACTGTAAATAATCTGTAATTGTATAGTAGGGTCTAATAAATATATGATGAGGATGACAAAAAAGCAGCTTTATGTTTTCTATCTGATCTGACTGCTCGTTTATAGACGGTTGAACAAAGTGGCTGACTGATTATAATTTAGTCTATAATTTACCTGAACTGAGACGATTTTTATTCGATCAGGAAAAATGAACCGATCACGTAGTTATTTGCGAGCCAATGCATTGGTCTAAGACGACTGGTTAAATTGAAAGAAGATTCTCTTGTATTCGGATATTAGACCATTAAAAACGATCTCACTATTTTTAGTTACTAAAGTGTGGCAGCCAAAACAATCTTGCGAGCGAAACCAGGGGAAATAGCGAACTGCTGAAAACTGAAATGAAGATATAACAAAGGTGTAGAGGCAAACTGAAAGTTTAGTTACATGAATGTCTGTAATGTGTGCATACAATTTCTAAAATATATATATTTTATATTTGATAAATTGTTAGTTAGGTTTTAAATTGTTACAGTGTGTCGGCGTACAAGTTTTCAACGGCACTTTTCGGATCAAAATGCTTATCGTGTCGATTACCGTTACGACAAATGTAAGAAGTCAATGCCAAACTATGTACTTTAAAAGGGGCAAGTTATGTCGTATCCATCAATAGCCAAAGAACTTTTATTTAAAGGTGACATATGAGCACACAGTCCACCTGATGGTAAGTGGATGCTGTGGCCCGTAAACATCTATATTTATCTTCAATTAAGAATCAAAATGCAGATGCGTTCTCACCCCTAAGGTCTAAGATGGAGTGCCTCGTTTCCAGTAAAAAGGGTCTTCGGTTCTGTACACCCACCATACGAAATACAGGCAGCATTAAGCTGCTATTTTATGCTAATATTCTGTGAGAGTGTGGTCCTTCTCCAGTCGAGCTGGAACATTTATGTTACAACCATAATATAGCTGCAGCGTTCTGTCACATTAAAATTATAAATCGTTTTGTACATGCAATCTGTGGGGCAACTACAGTCAAAACCGGATATAACGACATTGAAAGGACCATATAACTTCGGACGTTATATCCGATAGTTGTTATAAGCAATATACACTAGTATACAACCATAAAAATATTTATTCTGAAAAACTTGAAGTACCAACAGTACAGCTTATAGACTACAATTAGTTTTTAATGTAATCAGTCATTTTGGTCTGTTTTTTTTAAGCCGAGTCTCAAATGTGTTTTGCATTTTTCGTTTCATTCTCGTCAAGATTGCTTGATTATCATCAGCATTAAACTCTTCGTTAAAAGCAACAAATTTTTGTAAAACTATAATAGCATTAATAGCCTCGCACAGTGTGCTTGGTTGGAACTGCTCTTTGGGGTCTTCGTTTTCTTCATCAGTGTTACGATTATTACTTTCAACTTCTGCAAGAATCTCTTCCTCAGTAACTACGGTGGACACGTCAACATTGTCATCTATTTCAATAAATTCATGCGATGGCCAAGTGAATCTATTTAAAACAGAAAAGATTTTTAATATTGATATGGTCACTATAAGATGTTGTTAGGTTAGCTAATTACGTAATAACTTAAGACAGTAGGGACTGAATAAATTAACCGACTTAGTATTACATGGATCTCACAACTTTTTACGGTAGAAGAGCTGAGTTGCGAGACTTGTTTTTTTTTTTTACAAGTTATGTTTTTGATGGCATTTATTTTACAAGCTCAACGGTTATTCGTTATAGCCGATGAATATCGATAAAGTTCCGTCGTTCTAAGCGATATGTCGCTGTATCCGATGTTGTTATAGGCGGTATGTTTACTTAACTGTTTGTTAGAGATTCGGCCGGGACCTTACCATTCGGTCGTAATAACCGATTCGTCGTTATAAACGATGTCGTTATATTCGGTTTCGTCTGTACACGGAGAAAACTTACATCGCCTTTAGAGTACAGTATAACAACAGTTTCAGGGCACTGTTGGAGCTGCCACGCTTTTGTAGCTCATCGGGAATGTTCGCAGAATTGTGTACAGACTGCTTACATGCGATTATACGTAAGCGGATAGCATCCCTGACGCGAATATCTCGGTACCTCACTCTTAGCTCTCGCAGTAAATTACACTGAACGCGAGAAATCCTATTTAGATTCACGCCACCATCAATAAAATTGTTAATGGCAATTTTATGTGCTGACCACATGCTTGGCGTTAAAGGAAATAAATAAGTTTAATAAAAATAAGTTTTTTTATTTTCAAAAGGTAGTACAGTACATGATGCATTTCTCAGTACAGCTCCGAAAGAAGCCAACAAGAACTTACTCAGGTCAAGCCTTTGGCAAGACCAGAAATAATCGTTTTCCTCTCTTCGGGGTAGAAAACGTTGTATATTTCAGGTCTGTGCCTTTGGTTTGATCTTTCGGAGAGATGTTTGGGATCTGCCGGCTCACAACCTACAGCGTATTGTGACCTGAAGAACTTGTGTTATATCTTATTATAGTTTTTATTAAGGAAAAAAACACTAGCACTTGAAAGAAAACTTATACTTTATTGATTAACCTTAATTACTCCAACTTTGATAATTTAACCTTACTGTAAACAGTTGTTAACTAACTTAAAAAAAAAAGAGGAACTTATAATGAGATCACAAATGAACAAACTTATTATTCTAATAATCCAGTTTGTACTTTATACTGGTTTAAATGAAGTAAATAAAACATTTTTGGATGAAGTCTTTGGTTTTTTAACAACTTTATAATAAAACGTAAATAAATTATTTGGACCGCTCCAGTTTCCTCGCTTAAAAATTTTTTCTAAATCAACATTCTTGTCAAGCCTGCACTCGCCTTAATCTTGAAGGCAACGAAGGTTTTTAACCATTCAGCAATTATTGCTCTTGAAGTCGCCTTTACCTTGCCCGTGGTTGTAATAAAGAGGTTCATCAAGCCCGGAACTACTCTTCTTCTACTCGCTGACACTCTTTATTAGCCGCTTAACCCAATTTACGTGGTAGAGCCAAGCTGCAGCTTATATTTATAGTATAATTGTAGCACGAATAGGTCGGCTCGACCGGGGAAGGACCACGCTCTCACAGAATATCAATGTAAAATAGCAGATTAATGCTGCTGTGTTTCGTATGGTAAGTATAGAGAACCGGAGACCATTTTTACTGGAAAAGAGGCTTTCCATCTTAGTCCTCAAGGCTGACAACGCATCTACATTTTGATTCGCAAACAAGGATAGATGTAGATGTCTATGGGACTCAGCAAACACTTACTATCATGTGGACTGTGTGCTCGTTTGTCACCCTATTTCTATAAAATAAAATACAAGATCACTCTAGTTAATCCGCTTTAATTAATTTCCAGCCGGACTGTCTATAGGTCACTGAATCTGTCTTTGATGAAAACATGACCAAAAAATGATCGAATCATCTTTCAACACGACCTTACCCGATCTATGGATAGAAGTGTAAGATCGTGGACCCTTCGACCTGACGCTAACATTAATTAAATAGCAGTGTACCTTGACACTTGGAAAATGCTATTCTCATCTGGAAGATTATTCTTTAGCCAGCTGATCATTGTCTCAATACTCAATACTCAATAACTTTATTGCATTACATAGTGATTTCTTATATTTACGCGAACACTACACATTTAAATAAAACTAATTTTACGGATTTATCGCGTATATTAACTTATTTTTATCTTTCCGACGTTTCGGGTGCTTTCCAGCACCCGTGGTCACGGGGGACTGAGGTGTTTGACGCCCTGCTGTCATAGTTAGCCCGGCTACCTTCAGTTTTTTTAATATTAATTTTTGGTTCGATTTACGCAGAATGAGCTTACAGTATCTTGAGGTCTAGCAGTGGTATACTTGGGTTTTGCGTTCCATAGGTTACAAAAGGTAATATAGTTACATAAGGAAATATTCCATACTTCCTTACTTAGGGATGTCGCTTTCGCTTCGCCGTTGCCAATTACTTTTAGCATAGATTTCACCAGTGGATGAGAGTACAGCTTTCCGTCTCCTTCTGGATCAACGAATGTACTGATTTCCGATTTTCTGAATAAAATCGTCTTACGGACCAGCTTTTTTACTATATACAAGTACCCGAAGTGGGTAGCCAAATCCTGCGGCGTTGGATTACTCGGTATGGCGTTATTCTCTTTACACCAATGCAATCATTGTTTCCGGGCTGAAGAATACGTCTTCCACGTGAACTCTCTCCACGCTGGAGATAAGAGATTGACGTCTTCGTCCGTTAGGCCGAAAAAAATTGACTCCACCCCGTATCCTCCAAACCTCTAAGCGAAGGTCTTTTGCATTTTGCAGAGGCCGTCCCGTCGTCATGTCCACTAGGTGTTTCTCAAGGTTCCACAACTGAGCGTCGCTGCCGTGCTCTTGGCCTTCTCCTCCAAAAGGTCTTCTAAGGCCCACCTGGGCGCTACTACCGAAAAAAGACCTTTTGACAAATATAGATGTTGCAAGACCTTGGGAATCAACGGCGGTGGTGGGAATACCCACGCCAGATCTATTAACCTTGGCCTGCTGAAAGCATTTATGAAGCATGCTTCTTAGTCTTCTGCTTCTGTCGTCACATACTGCTATATCATTTTAGACCTCCTAGTGGCAAACAAGTGTATCTGGGACGTTCCCCATTACTTGAAGATCACTTTGGTCAGGCTGGACTTCAGGTGCCAATCTATTAAAGGTAATCTCCTGGACAATCTGTCTGCTAGGCAATTGTATTGGCCTGGCAGGTAAAAAGGAATTAGTTGAATCTGGAAACGATGCGTTATTGATAGTAGTTGTTTGACAAGAGCATGGAGTGTTGAGACCGAGTTCCTCTCTGTTTGCGAATAATAAGCGACCACTGTCTTGTTGTCCGATTATACCAACACTGCTTTGTATTTCAATCTGTATTTGAATTGCTTTATTGCCATCAAGACCGTGAATAGTTCCTTGCGGTTCATATGCCATTTCTTTTGTTCTGGATCCCAAAGGCCTGCTTCCGTGACATTGTTCAGGTGGAAACCTCAGCCCAGTCCAGATAGCATCCGTTGTCAAGAAGATGTCTGGATCGTTTACAAATATCGGATCGTTCCAATTGATATTCATCTGCCACCATGTACAATCCTCCAGTGCCTCCGGTGTTATATTTATGTTTTTCTTGGCTTTTCTTCCGACAGTTTCTCGAATGCTCTCTGAAGTCCGCGCGAGAATAAGCGTGTGAGTGACCAGCTGCAGTTTAACTGGCCTAGCAGAGCTAGGTCCAGTTTCATATTCCCGAAGTTTTTATCCGACCGGATTATCTACAGAAAGCAATTCTTTTTCTTATATGGCAACCCCATCACATTCTGGTCTACAGACCACATAGGATTTTTTTTTGTATCAGTTGGAATGTATTCCAATAAAAATTCCTACATACAAATTCCAGTTCTTTCGTTGGTTTTGTTATTGACTTATTAAGATTTATTAATTATTACCCAACGCTTAGCTTACCCAACGTTATAGCTTTGAAGGTAATAAATTGCTTTGTTGACATGTTCTTGCAAAACATTCTTGTCCTGGTGCACAAACAGGAAGTCGTCCAAATAAACCAACACTCTCATCCCCAACTGATGAAAGAAACTGGCTATCTAGTTGCTTATCTTTGAAAATTCCAATGGAGCTGTGGCCAGACCAAATGAAAGGCAAATAAAGTGGTAAACCCGACCTTTGTATGATAGACTTAGAAATCTTCGATCACTCTTTTTCTCTTGAATGTGGAAATACGCCTGAGACAGGTCCACCTTGACCATGAAATCGCCCTTCTGTAAGAATTGAGGAACCTTCGATTGATTGATCAGATGGAATTTCTTTGGATTCAGAAACTGATTCTGACTTCAGAATTAAGAACATTAGATAAAGAAAGCCGGTGGGCCACTAGGATTCTTTTAGGATTCCCATCTCCAATAGTTATTGCAGCTCTTGCGACATCTAACGGGATATTTTTGTCTTGAAGTCTGTTTTTTTTACAAATGGTATCGAATACCCCCCAATTGTTTTCAAAATATGATCTTGCGCCATTGGGGAATGTAAAGCTTTAGCTGGCCCATTTGAAACATGCAGTCATGGCCTACTCGACTTCCGGTATTTTTTACCGGAGTCGCTTCTTTTGTAGCCCTTTCTTGTTTCTTTGGCACTATGCTTATGAAAGGAAGCACGTGACGATGACTGTAGTTTTACTTTCTGATAGGAAGAATTCCCTCACCTCGGCTGATAAAGAGTCCCGTGCAGCTGCATTTCTTTGCTAGACGAGCCTTGACGGCTGCGTCTCTCGAGCCATGGTGGCTGCGCCTTGCGAGCCTTTACGGTTGCTGTTGCGGCTAGTGAGGCGAAACAAACGCCACTTGACGACATAAATAAATAAAGCGTCCTAGTATATACTGTAACATAAAACATTATCGTTCTTACCTTTCCTTAATATTCTGCCTGCCACCAATTTTATTGTCACAATTAATTGAATACTTTTTCGAATGTTACACAACGTTATAGACTTCTACACACTACTCAGAAAACTATAGCCTACTGAGGAATGCATCCTCCAGCCGGTTGCGCTAGCCGTCATAACCTTCAAGCGGGCCGTAAAGGGGACGAAGCCCATTTTGGAGCCCTCTAGTGGTAAATTTGGGCAAGTACACATAAAAGGATAACGATGGGTGATCTCCGAAAGGTCAAGCCAAAGGCACAGACCTGAAATAAGAAATATTTTGATGATGAGTCCGGTAACTCGCACTGGAGCAGCGCGGGAATAATTGCTCAATATCATTTCATTCTCAGAAATGAAAGGCCTGTGCTGTGCAAGTTTGTAGGCTGTAATTTACATCATTTATATAATAATTATTCCATACTGTGATAGAGCCACACTGCAGTTGTGTTATAACTGCAACATAAATAAGTCGAATCGACGGAGGTCTATTTTCTCACGAATTAAAAAAAGATGAGTATCTTAATTGGACTGTATATTTTTAGATTGCTTTTTGTATGTTAACGTGATATTTTTGTTAATCATTAAATTCTTTTGTTTTTAATAGGATATACTTCAAGGTTTTTACTTTAAATTATAGAACAAAATCCAACCCTAAGGATGAAAAAATAGGGGGAGAAGTTTTTAATGTAATTAATTTAGACGGCAGTTGAGTTTGTGATAATAGTTATTAGTTCACTCAAAAGACTAATTTTTCTATGGGAGAGGAGGCAAACAAGCATAACTGTTTACTAACCATTAGTTGAGCCGTTTTCTCACCTTATGGCAGGTGATCATCATCTCCAATGAACATCTGCAACACCAGGCGAATTGCAGGTGCACTGCCGGCCTTTTAGAAACGAGTAGGCTCATTTCTTGAAGGTCCGTAAGTCGTATCGGTCCGGAAAAACCTTTGATGACAACAAATTCCACAGTACGGACATGTGAGGCAGTGATCCATCGAGATTATAAGGAGGAGGAAATTCGAGTTCTGAAGCAGTGTACGATGGTAGAATTCAGCAGCTGGAATTAACTCAAACAATTCCTCGAAGCACTCCGTGTGGTTTATGGTAGAAATATATAAGTAGAAGCATACGGTAGAAGATGCATAGAGATGCAACGTCTCTTCGCAAGGCCAGTGGATCAAGCCAATCGGAAAGAACTTGATCGTCGACGATTCGGGCCGCTCTCCATTGAATACGGTCAAGTGCAAGTGGTACAGGTGCTGGTGCTGTACTGAGGTGCCCCGGCATAGAGATGGGAGCTAAAGTTTTGAAATTAAACTTTTAATAAAAAGTAAAAACCGACTTTAAAGAAATAAAAGAATAAATTAATTTCATATATTGAAGTCGGTGTTTTAATTTCTTGTTTACACTGCGTTTTAGTACGGACTTCAATAAAAGTTAAAAATAAGTTAAAGTCACAGCCTATATACGTCTGGCCTGCCTGCTTTCACTTCGGAGAGGGTTTTAGGGCAATGAATGTCCGCAGCGCCGCCCCAATGCGTGTTGGCGGACTTCTGTTCTGACCGAAAAATATGTTTTTTTATTTTTTTATTCATCGCCGAGCACGTGGTAAATCGGCACTTAAAATTGCAATTAACAATTTCATTGGTTCCACGGCTTCAAGCTCCGACTTCAATATGAGAATTATTTTATTATAATTAATCCTTACAATTCTGCTTTTACTTTTTGTTAAAAGGTTAATTATTTTACTGATAACGGACATTCCATCTTTCGTCATCATCGTATTTTAATTATTAATCGAGGATTAATGAAGGTGTCTATGAACCGCAGCATTCGTTTACCTTTAATTGGACTCTGTGTGTGTCTTGTAGCGTAAAGTAATCAAAACCTAAATGTTAACATTTTGACTGTCCAGTTTGCAGACACAATAGTAAGACAATAGCAATGAATTACATGTAATGCACGGGACAGGCAAAGGTTTAATAACATAGGAATACATGAAGAATTTAAATCTTGAAACCAGTGTGCTACACAGTCTAAATCTACATACAGTTCTAAGTATGTTTCAGCCCCGACAAATTGAAATGTCATTGAAAACATTTTATCGACAGTTAAACAAGTATTGTAACTATTTCGAGCATAGATTACTGTATATATACTAGATTTCGAGAATCCTAAGTACAATTTATATGTTTTGGTATTTTAAATATAATATCTTTAGGTGATTTCATTCTGTTTTTAAATAATTTTTCATAATTATGGGTTGAATAACCTAAATAAAGAAGTTTCTATTTCTTACCCGTTCACCAGAATCTAAAAAAACAGTTCGAGTGTATGTATATATATTTTATGCACGCTCTATATCCTAAACGGCCTGATGGATTTTAACATCACCTCTATCATTACATTAGTCTTAGTTTCGAAGCGACATAGGGTATTCAAATTTTTTGCCTTTCAGTAGACTTTCTTACGCAGTCTGTCAGTTTTTTTTTCATTACTGTTTAACAGTTTTATACGCGGTAGAGCCATACTGTTACATTTTATGGTCGTAGCACTAATGGGTCGGCTTGACCGGGGAAGAAACACGCTCTCACAGAATATCGGCGAAAATTAGCGGCTTCATTAAGCTGATGTATTTCGTATGCTAAGTGTGGAGAACAAGATACCCTTTTTATTGGAAACGAGACATTCAAATTAAGTCCTCAGGTGAGACAGCACATCTGCATTTGGATTCTAAATCGAGTCTATGAGCCACAGCGTGTACTTACCATCAGATGGACTGATGGACTGTGTGCTAGTTTGTCATCTTTATTCTATAAAAAAAAATCAGGCGTGTTTTTGTTGTGCATTTCGGCTTATAAATGGTTGCCATTGTATGAGTAGGTACTTATGTGCTTATCACAGTGAAATCAATCATTTATAGTATATGTATAAATGTGCATTGTCAATATCTAAATTTCTCTTTATATCTCATCCTTTTGTCGAATATAGAAAACAGGATTGTAATGGAGGTCGAACACTTTCGTTCTCGGTCTTAAGCACTCCGCATTTCCGCCCCTGTTTACCTTGCGGCTGATAACGGCACTAAATTAGATATTTTTTATCTACCGTTGACATTAATGACGCTTTCAAGATTTCAAGTTTACCTGAAATTACAACAAAAAGGCCAAATGTGTATAAGGTATTTCGTTATAATAAATTTCACATAACCTTATGGATTTTTTTTAAAGTTATATATTAGGATCCGGCTTTCGAATAATAGTTATTGATTTTTCGTTGTGAACAAAGTAATAATATATGAAAAAAAGAACCCCTGCCAAGGCCAATTCTAATAAATTTTTCTATACATTTTTTAAAATGTTTAAATAAAAATCTATGCTAATTCTTAATTCTATTAAAAATTTTCTACCGGTTGATTAGTTGTTAATCTTTGTTTTTTCGATACCGCATTCAATTCATGATTCTTCGTCGCGAACAGTTTTCTATGATCCATAGTAAACGTTTATCATCTTTTCATTTCTCATTCACTCTGTGCTCGTTTATGTCACACAACTGTAAGTTAAATGTGAGACATAATAAATATGTCTATACATTAAGATAATTGTTATAGTCTGCTTTTTGACCACTGCTTGGTGACAAACCGAGTGACTATTGTCAAAGATCTTTTTGCTAAACAAATTATGTACCAGGTAGTGTTTTATTTTCCCTGTAAGTTATCCCCGCGTTTTAGGCATTGCATGCATGGGTCCTAACCTACCTTATCAGATAATTGTTACTTCAGGCAGAGTAAGTTAGGATGAACGCCTACATGTTTGGTTGTGTTTTTTTTTTCAAGCAGTTATCGGTAATTGTCGAAATAATAGAAATAATAATAGAAAATCAGTCTGTAAGATAACGTTTAAGAATAAATAACATTTGTGCAAATAACATGTAATAACGTTGAATTACAGGCGGTCCAGTTTCATTACCATTCAACTTTCAAAGTAATGACATATACCTATGCCAAGGAAGGAAGGACAGTTTTCTAATGTTTAACGTAGATTGTTTCCGTTTTAGTGCTTTTATAACTATGTTCTTAGTTTCATGTCATTAGAAATACTTTCTATGTACATGTTTTTATTAATATAAGCCATTTTTTAACCACTGCCCCATATCATCTCGTGGGTGTCGTAAGAGGCGACAGAGGGAAACAAATCAGGAGATGGGTAGCAGCGTCTCCTAATAACGACTAAAATAAAAATAAAAGTGCGGTTGCCAACCCGCGTGCTAAGGGTGGCAACTATAGCAAATATCTAGGCCTATGTTCAGCAATGGACTTTAATAAGGTGTAACGATAACGGTATCTACTATCCCACCTGATAGTAAGTGGTGATGCGGCCGTAGATGGTAAAACACACTGACTTAACAAAAGCCTATTCAGTCTCGCCTTGATGGATATATTTATTAGTTTCATGGGTTAGAAACAGTGATGAGGTCCATTAAATTAAGAAGTTTAAAAAGGCTCTATTTTGATATAGTATATCAATAAATTCTTGAAATATATATCTTCCTTCGCAAGCCTATTTTAAATCCACCGATATTGCTGTGGATGTGTCAAAAAATGCGCCATAAAATATAATTTTTCGACCGATATTTTTCGAAACCACCGCCAAGCTTGTTCAATGGCTTGTCGCCTATACAGACATTTCCTGGGGTCACTGAGGTCAGCTGAACTCCTCCCATTATTCTATAGTATTGCAAAATGGATCGTGCTGGAAAATAAAATTACAAAATTCTTTATCATTTTATATAAACGATAAAAAATTTATGGTATTGCTACAGTTTCAGTTGAATGATTTAGCATTAAATTGTCATGTTTGTCTCATTTAAAAACGACATTAAAATATTAAGGAGGTTTGCACACAACCGATATATAGCGTCTGGCATTATGTATTTGTTTTCTTTTTTTACGTTTATTTTTTAGCGTGCAATTTATTTGCGGTCAGTATGTTTATACAGCAAGAGTTCAAAAATGAATTTGCAGTCGTAAGCTGTAAGACATATTCCTTTTTAAAAAAAAAGTGATTTATATAAACGTATTTGTCGCAAATATAGTTTAGCTAATATTTTGATTTTATTATTCGACGACGAAATCATAATTCTTCTCTGTATTATTATTAAGTATTACACCTGAAACGTATTAAGTCATCTTTTATTTCATCGCAGAGATTTATCTCTTTAAAACATTAGCTGACATGTCTCGCAGTTTGTTTGTCATTCAATTCAAAATGCTTCTGTAGAAATCAAGCTTCGTTCATCCGGAATGTAGGACGTGGGCTCTGACACCAATATCTAGGTAATCAATGCATACGAGTGCGCGTATATTAAGCTAATATATACTATATACTTAGTGAATTACTAAATTGTGGTGAGAGTGGTTTATATAAGTTACATGTTACTCATAAAAATATGTATTTAATTTGTAGTTACGTTTAGAACCTAATTTCAAGGCAACACATTTTAGACATGTAAAAATATTTCCATGTTGTTATTTTAAGGACGTTTAAAATTTGGGTTTAGTATTAAGTTTTACTTCAAAATATCGTGGAGATTTATGTAAAATAACATTACGGGCACATTTTTTCGCGTCCTCACATGGAAGTAATTTATATAAAATGTTCGAAAAATCCGAATCGGGTCGGCCTACCGAACCGAATTACCGACAAATTACCACTGAGATTGTTGCCCATCGCACATACTTCAAATGTTTGCTTTTTCTGTGTCAAGAGTTATAATTATAAAGTAAAGCGTTGGTTTTTTTAATTTCCTATATTCACGTTGGATTTCGATTCTTACGATAGTTATAACGATATAAAATCCTTTAATGTTTTTTCTTAGAAACTTACTTTTGCTATGTTTAATGTTTGCCAGAATTGTACCTGATTAACCAATGCTCTTTTTTAAGAAGGGAATAGTTTCGAGCACAAAACTCCTGTTCTACCCAATACTTTAAATGGTAGAGCCATGCTGCAGCTATATTAATAGTATAGTTGCAGCACGAATGGGTCGGGCCGACCGGCGAAGGACCACGCTCTCACAGAATACCAGCGTAAAATAGCAGCTTTATGATGCTGTGTTTCGTATAGTGAGTTTAGAGAACAGGAGACCCATTTTACTGGAAAAGGGGCATTCTATCTTAGTCCTCGCGGCTGACAACGCATCTGCATTTTAATTCGCAAACGAAGATAGATGTAGATGTCTATGGGCCACAGCAACCACTTACCATCAAGTGGACCGTGTGCTCGTTTGTCACTCTTATTTTATAAAAAAAAACTTAGTCTGGGTAGTTATTACCCTCTTATCTATTTCTGCCGTCAATTATCAGTGCTGACGCAGCTGTGATCCGGACTGTTGAATATAGAGAGGCAGTATAATCATAGTCTGAGAGGCATTCTACATTAGTCTCCAGAGGTGATGACGCATCTGTAGCAATGTTTGTTTAAAGTTGGTCGCAGGTGTTCATGAGCTGCAGTTGCCGCTTACCATGTTATGGAATGTTAGTTAACTTTGTCACTTCAATTAAAGAAAAGTACAGGCATGGTCAAACACAGGTGAAAAGCTTTGGTTTTGTTTGCAAATTTTTTTCCAATCCACTTTTCCTCTCAGGTGATGTCGTGGATAAATGTTGTTCCCGGCTCAATGGCTGCATAATCGGTCGGAAGATTTACGTTTCACAATAGAAAGTGGCTACACTTGTCGGTTAAGTACGCTCGAGGCCGCTCGAAGCTCTCGCCGCTTACATTCTATTACAAGCTATCGACAAACAATAATATGATTACTTGTTTATAACCTTCTTATTGTAAACGTTGCGTTTTGTAATCAAACGTGTGTTACGAATCGCTGTTTATGTACTATCGCTATTTGTTGATGTTGTCTACAATTTTTTTCTCGGCTTTTTTAACATGCTGTTGTAGAAATCATCTAATTTCAAACTACATGCGCCTGCCTTGTATTTTTGGTAGATTTTATCACTCTTTTTATGTCAAAATATGCTAAATTGTACTAAAATACAATAGGCTGTGCAGATTTAAATTTTATGAATGTGATAGTAGTAGTATTTTATGAATGCGATAGTAGATAGATGCGAAGTGACAAGCGAGTTACAGTCCATCTTTTTTTATAGAATTAGGGTGACAAACGAGCACACAGTCCAGCTGATGGTAAGTGATTGCTGTGGCCCATAGACATTTACATATATTCACGTTTGCGAATCAAAATGCAGATGCGTTGTCACCCGTGAGAACTAAGATAGAATGTCTCATTCCCAGTAAAAAGGATCACCGGTTCTCTACACTCACCATACGAAACACAGCAGAGATAAGCTGCTATTTTACGTTGGTATTCTGTGAGAGCGTGGTCCTTCCCCGGTCGAGCCGACCCATTCATGCTACAACTATACTACTAATATAGCTGCAGCATGGCTCTACCACATAAAAAGTTATATTTATTTATTTATTTGCTTTTTAGTATGTATGTTACAAAAGATGTTGTTAAGTACTATGTATACATACTACCTAATGGAGACATGCAAATTTATTTATTCTTCAAATTTATAAAATTATACAAAATTTACATATCAAAATCAATCATTATTAAATTGTTGAATTAGCGACAACAAACAATCCATCCAATTAACCTAAATATATCAAAAGTAAAATTATAAAAAAAAATATTATTAACAAACAAAGAAAAATAAATTAAACAATATTATATACCATGTCAGTTTATAACAAAAAATGTCAATTATGAGCTATAAAAATTGTCATTAGTAATTTAAAAACTCATTTACCGAGTAAAATGTATTTTGAAGAAGCCACTGGTATAATTTTTTTTTGAATGTTTGCATAGGAAGATATTTAATTATGTTTGGTATTTTATTATATATTGTTTTACCTATCCAGTAAAAACTTTTGCTAAAGCGTTTACTTTTTGGTATTTCGCTAATTACTATCCGATCTGGGTATCTCGTGTTCATGGATACCACTTCTTTATTAAGTTTATAGAAACTCTTCCCGTACTGTTTTACAAACTTAGCAACTTCTAATATATACAAACAAGGCACGGGTAAGATCCCCAGTGTCTTAAATAGTGGTCGGCATGAGACATCTGGGCCAAGACCATGAATGGCACGAACACATTTTTAGTGCAATAAAAACGTTATTCATTTCCGCACTGTTGCCCCAAATTATAATCCCGTAGCGGATAATCGACTCAATATATGCAAAATATGTCATAATTGCAGTTTGTTTTGTGGCCGCTTTTGTAAGTCTATAAAGCGCATATGTGAACCTATTTATTTTATTACATATTTTACAAACTTGTTCTTTTCACTTTAATTCTTTGTCAATAATTATACCTAAGAATGTCACGTTAGTTGCACTACAAAGAGTTTGTCCATTATAATGAAGGCTAATAATCTTCCACTCATCAGATGTCGCTACTAGCGACTGAGGTAAAGTTTTTTGTTACACAGTGTCATTTAATTGAGAAATTAGTTTGAAATAATAGTTTATCATTGTCTAGAGTATTATATTAATATACAACACAATGCGTCAGTGGTTTGATTTTTAATTTTTTGCACATTATAACTCTTTTTTTTTTTAAGTTGTCTTTTAGTTATATTTATAGTTTGGTTTATTCATTTCTAATGTAATTAATATAAAATATAACTAATAACACAGAAAGAAACCTTAAAGATTACATTTTCCTAAGAAATTATCGTCCCCGCTATGAAATCTGTCAAATATTTTACCTCACTCGAAAGTGGCGCCGCCCTGGTGGCAGAAAAAGTCGTGGATGCCCTCATTAATAATATGATATAGGACTTGAAACCTAAAAAAATATACATCTTAAATATATTCCACAAAGGAAAAATAATCATGACATATCTCTGGCCGCCTAAACTCCATGCGCTATCTCTAAAGCAAGGTCGTGATACATTATCTGTGTCATCTCATAAATATTTTTATCTATTTCTTAGTAGACGAATCACAGCGTGTACAAACATAACTTGTTACGAGTATCTCGCTCCATAACAATGGAAGTTTCAGATTTGCTGACATATTTGACTGATTACATGTTACATATTTTTGAATAATAATTTTACCAATATATTATCGCATCGTATGTTTCTATGCATCTTTGATCTCTGAGTTTTAAAAAACGTTTTTGTAATGATTTTTTAAGTATGTTCACCGATTTCTCGCAAACGTCTCAATCGATTTAAATTATTCTTTGTTTTATTAAATGGGTTATATTTAATCTGAGGTTCCATATAAATTAGAAAAAAAACGACTTTGAAAATAATAAAATAATTTCCACATGATAGCTTCCAAAGTTTGTGCTTTAATTCTCCACTACGTATTTTCAGTATTAGTTGCTTGAAGTCGGTTTCTACATTTTATTTAAAGTATTTTTATTAACTTTATAATTAATCTATCTGTGTTGTACATTGCAAACAATGTAAAAATAACAGTTTTCTTACTGAATGCATATGAAAGTATATACGGTACTTATATAACAAAAACACAATTTTAAAATTTTTGTCTGTCTGTCTTTTTGTTCCGGCTAAATCTCTGAAACGGTTCGACTGATTTCGATGGAACGTTTACTGACAGATAGCTGTTATAAGAAGTAACATGGCTACTTATATTTTAGACAAAGGATTAGGATTCCGCGCAACATAATTAAAACTAGTGATGCAACGAATACTACTTTTACGAATACGAATATCAAACCTACTATTCGGCGAATACGAATACGAATATCTCGCCATGGTAATAAAAAAATAATTTATTTGATGATTTTCTATTGTTCTAATACATATAATTAAAATTTACAATAGAAAAATTTTATTTAAAAAACAAAATTTGTAGATTTTCTGGTTCTAGGCGATTTCTTTTTTCAGTTTGGATGTTCCCAGCCGTTGAAAAAAGTCTTTCCGAGGCGACTGTACATATTTCAGTGAAAAATATTTTTAGGAGTCCCCCGTCGTTGAGGCTAAGGACCAAACAACACGTATTTTTTTCGCGCCGACCACGCGCGTTTCCAAGTGCGCCAGTAATTAGAGTTGCGTACAAAAATGTTAGTTTTTAAAAATTCGTGATCAGTATTCGCCGAATACGAATATTCGGTAAATGTCTACTATTCGGCGAATACGAATATTCGTATTCGTTGCATCACTAATTAAAACTCTAAATTACACGCGGGCTATATCCCGGGGAACAGCTAGTAGCATATAAACTCGTTTTAAATTCTATAACGATATAAATTTTACTGTAAATATTTTTTTGTTTTTATTAATTATGTATAAAAATAATGCATATAAAAATAAAACGAATATCTTACGAAAGTACCATTATTTGACCATATAGAGAATAATACTAACGTAATCACATTATTATATTAAAGTGTATATAATTGTGTATTGCAGTATTAAAATATTTGTAAACTTTTTAATTTCTATTCGGCACTGATCGAAAATTGACCAGGAGGACATTCAGATATACACTGTAGTATTGCTGTGTCTCAAATTGTGACTGTGAAAACAGAGGCACTCAATTAATACTAAAAATATTGTACACATAAAATTGACGTTATCTTTGAAATGAAAAAGTCGTCTTTGCTACTACAAATGCACTTTTTATAATAACATATATAAATTTTTAATAACAGCAGATGACCTTGAAACGGCTGAACCGATTTTTATAAAACATGTTTAAGAACCACCGCTAGGAAAACTGTTTTTAAATTAAAAACAAACCGCACACAAATCGGTTCACCCGTTTAAGAGTTACGGTGCCATACATAGACATACAGGCACGTAGCAATCAAATTTACAATTCCCCTCTTTTTGCGTCGGCGGTTAAAAGTAACACCCGATGGGTAAAAATATAACAAAATCATATGTATTGCGAGGATTATGAGTAACAACGGCTCCTTTTTTAATATTTTCAATTTTATATATATTTACATAACCTACCTTCCCTAAATCACCATAAAACAATGGTACATTACAAATGAATTCCAACATTAGCATTGTTGCGGCATACTTCTTATTTCCTTTAATGTGATTTATACAATTATGCTAACACTTGTTTAGGAATGCCTTCGCAGAAGTGTCTCTGAATATAAAGCAGTGACCCTACTACGAGTTTCGAATACTGACAGTCTCGTAAATAAAAAGTCGAACTGCACGTTTTATTGTAGTATCTACTTTTGTTACTTACAGACCATTTCAAATACAAATGACATCAATAATTTATATTTGCCATGCTTTTATGTCTCGTTTTCAGTAAAAGGGGTATTCACTCACCATACGAAACAGAGACGCATTAAGCTGCTATTTTACGCTAGTGTTCTATGAGAGCGTGGTCGTTCCCCGTTCGAGCTGACCCATTCGTCCTCCAACCATAATATAGCTGCAGAGTGGCTCTACCATATAAAAACCTGTGTTAAATATACATATATGTCAAACAAAAACTCGCATCCAATGATACTTGTTTATTTAATACAATTATTCCTGCATTAAAATGATTTATAGTTTATTTGAGTACCGCATTGAAAATAAGATAAATTTAAGGCCAAAGATTATTTCACTACGTCACTGTAACACGCCATGCTATTACTAAAAATAGAATAAATAAACACCTAATAAAGAACAAGTTCCGACTAAGTACATATTAAAATTTAGTAGTCATTTTATGTAAAATATCACTACATAATCACGTCAATCTTTAATGACTTTTACTTTCAGCACTTCTGAAAGCCGACTTTCATAAGTGCTGAAAGTAACTAATACTACAAAATTATTCGAATTTTGAATTTCATACTTAAAATAAAATAACAAACGGAACAAAAAGTGCAAAATTTATAACAAAATTTCAGTAGTAAGAGCAAGGCGCTACATTTATGACAGTTTTGCCGCCATGGTCGCAAAATTGCTCCATTGCATTGCCCATTGTGTGCGTAAATGTTTATACCAACATCTGCGTTTACACGTAAGGAATTTTCACTTGCTCGCTAATATGTTCCGTTATGGAACCAATTTCAGTTGTTTTTTTATTTTATTTTACATACAAATTTAAAGTCAAACATGCAAATGATTAAAAAAAACAAATCACTAAAGTTTAATACATGTTTTAAAAAAACATTAAAAATTTTAAAATTTGGGCCAAGAAAATTGTTATTAAAACTTAAAAACTCTTACTCTTAAAAAATAACAAAAGATGATACATGTACTTGCTTCACTTTTTTTTCTCCAGTTACACTTATCTCATTTTTAAACGGCTTAATTGCTTAGATCAAAATAATGTTCATATTTTATAATTTTACCAGGTAACTGATACAATGATTGTACTTTTAATGTTTTTGTTGAAATCAGCAAAAAAAACATTGTGTTGAATATTAATCATCTATCCATCTATCCATTACAGCCCATAAAAGTCTATTGCTGAACAGAGGCCTCCCCCATAGATTGATAGGAGGCATTTTGCAACAGTTGTTACGCTTGGAGCAACTATGGCTAACCCGGCTGGAGTTAGCAACCGCAATTTTTTTCTATGAATATTTAGTGTATCGAATATTAGTAAAGATTCATTTCAAAGCCATCCGAATAATAATTATAGAGATTTTTAGAGGGATCCCTTAAATATACGAATTTTAATCGTCGTATTTATTCACTCATGGATGCCTTACACGATCCAGTTTACCGTCAAGTTTGCAGCGCGCTCAAAGCAGCGTCATGTTTGCAGTGCATCCATATAGACCACTCACGTTCAAGTTCGCCGTCAAGTTTGCATGATGCCGCATCAGTTGAAATCATGGCATCTATCGCTTATTTACTCTGACTACTGTCACGTCACCGCTCACACGTTCAGGTTTGCATGACGCTGCAAGCTTGATCAAGTAGGCAGAATCGAAATTCAATTTTTGCTTCAAGTAGATTTGTCATGCACACTGATAGCCATACACCGTCAAGTTAAACTTGACAGTAAACTGGATCGTGTATGGCATCCATAAGGAAGCTCAAGGTTGTTGAGCGAACTAAGAAGAGGGCTATGCTGAAAATTTCTCTGTGTGATAGACTTTCTAATGAGGATATCCACAGTAGAACCAGTCTAACCGACATAGCCCACCTGACCAATAAGCTGAAGTGACAAACGCGCACACAGTCCACCTAATGGTAAGTGGTTGCTGTGGCCCATAGACATCTAAATCTATCTTCGTTTGCGAATAAAAATGCAGATGCGTTGCCAGCCGTGAGGACTAAGATAAAATGCCTCTTTTCCAGTAAAAAGGGTATCTCGTTCCCTACACTCACCATACGAAACACAGTAGCATTAAGTTGCTATTTTACGCTGGTATTCTGTGAGAGCGATGTACTTCTCCGGTCGAGCAGACCCATTCGTGCTACAACTATACTATTAATATAGCTGCAGAAAGGCTCTACCACATGTAACTATTCTATATCTTAATAAACTCGCAATCTACCTACTTTTAAATTTGCATGTGGTCATATACAAACAATGACAAAAATCATCAATCTACATTCCCTACCAACAGCATTCAAGTATGTCTATTGGTGATGTGCCCAATAAATGGTAAAAAGTGGCCCAGTGACCGTAAGGTGTAACGGTAAAATAAAAGTACATAAGTTATTCATGAATCTCTCTGTCGGTGTATAACCAATTGTATTTAAAAGTGATGTTCCGTAGAAATCTATAATGTCGGGGATATCCTATACATTGAAGTGTTTCTTGTATATGTATATTTATATGTATATGTATATGTATTGGTTTCTCGGAAGCGGCTCTACTGATTTGAATGTCATTGAATAAAACTTTAAAGAAATTTGTGTAATTATAATAAATCATGGTTTTGAATAATATTTTGTATTTAGATAATGTTTTACTTTCCAAGTTTATCTAGATAGGTTTAATTCCTGAGATAATTGGATTTTATAATGCCGAGTAAACCTTGGTCGCCTAGGATACTAATATTATAAGAGACCTATAGTATGTGCCATATCGATTGAGAAAAACGGACAATGACCTCAGATATGAGCCGAGTGTCAAAAGGCGTAACTTACAAAATCTCAATTTAGATGTGATAACAATATTTAAATATTGATATTATTCCCACTTCTAGGTCAGCACATATGTTTTGTTTTTTTGTTTCTTAAATAATATTGTCTGTGGTTCCTATAAACATAGTAAAATCTTACGGTACGTCGCGAAAAATGTGTTATATTTTATATTTCAATTTATGGTAAGTAACGCAGCAATTCATTTAATAACAGTTTCATATTAAAAAAATATTTGAAGCAATATAATCACCATATTGAGCTTTTGCAAATTCATCCCTTTAAAATAAACAAAACGCGCGTTACGTCAGTTCGTTCTAAAAGAAACGTGACAATGGCAGCCAGAGATGCGTCACCTTTTTTGGGCCGGTCCGCCATTTTGTTTTCATTCGTGTTCGGATAGCGCTTGCGTGTGTACGTCTCGGGTAATTCATAGCATTCATTGCATTGTTTTAGTTGAGTTTTTACTGTTAAATTTGTTATATCGTTAAGTTTTTGTTTTTTGAATCTGTTATATTAGTTTTACTGTGACGGTCGTTACTAAATCGACATGAGTTCAGGAGAATTTGGTGAAGGACCCGGTCCTTCAACATCAAGTGGAAAGAGACGTCGCCGACCCATAATAAACGTAGCAGGTACGTACAAATAGGTACAAATGCGACGACGTAGCCTTTCTATTTCTTAAAGCGCTCTTTTTATGTGACCATGTGGTATTTATTTTCTAAAACAATATGTATTTATGTGATGTAGTACTATGGTAGTATATTTTTGTCATTTATTTACAGGCCCATCTTCTGGAGCACCTTTAACGTCACCAGTAAAAAAGAGAAAACCTACCACTTTGTCGGTCGGGGAACAAGAGATTATCATTAATGTATACAAATATGTCAAAAACACCTGGCCCGAAGACGTGTATCCTTCAAACGTTAATATGGTAGAAAAGGTTTCGGAGATCTCAGGAGTCAGCAAGAGCACTATATATCGCGTATTAAGCGTGTATAGAGATTCCCATAAAATACCAGAAAAGGGAATAATTAATAAAAGAAAAAAGTCTGTAATTGACAAGTTGGACGATTTTGATAAATCGGCTATAAGAGCGAAAGTGCATCAGTTCTTTCTTGCAGGAGAATTACCGACTTTAGACAAAATTTTGCTCAGTATAAATCAAGATGACCAGTTGCCAAACTTGAGCAAAACTTCCCTGCGACGTGTGTTGCGCCATTTAAAATTCAAATATATAAAGAGAAACAGAAAAAGTGGTCTAATAGATCGCCCAGAGATAGTTCTGTGGCGTACCAGATATTTGAGAGAAATACAAATATTAAGAAACGAGGGACGTAACATTTTTTACCTTGACGAAACATGGATTAACGCAGGTCATACTATGGGAAAGGTATGGGAAGACACCACAATTGAATCTTCTCGTCAATCACGGTTAGAAGGCTACTCTACTGGCGCGAAAGCCCCTTCGGGTAAAGGAAAGCGATTAATAGTTGTACACGTTGGCAATGAAAATGGCTTTTTGGAGGGATGTGATTGGGTATTTGAATCATCATCTACTGGTGACTACCATGAGAGTATGGACGCTCTCCATTTCGAGGACTGGTTTAGAAAAGTAATAGAAAAACTGCAAAGCGGCGATGTCATAGTTATGGATAACGCTAGTTACCACTCCAGACGTTTAGAAAAAACCCCAACAATGTCTTGGCGGAAACAAAATATGCAGGAATGGCTAGAATCTAAACAGATCGCATACGTGCCCTCGGACACAAAGACCCACTTAATGGAAAAAATAAAGGCAGTTAAAGATAACTATCGAAGTTACGTCACCGACGAGATGGCAAAAGAAAAAAGCATCACAGTGGTAAGGTTACCTCCTTATCACTGTGAGCTTAACCCCATTGAACTTGTGTGGGCAGATGTGAAAGGGTACGTTGCACGAAAAAATACAACTTTCAAGTGAAGATCGCTTTATAATTAATGTTACAGATAGTTCATCAAGTGAAGATACGAGTGATGATTGCACCGAATAAAAATAAAGTTCTTATATAATATTAAAAATAAAGTTTTATCTTTTGCATAAGTACGTACTTATTCGGTGTCGTTATCACTCGAATCTTTATATGTGTTATAAATTAATGTTTTTTGTTGTTAAATGAATAAAGTACTTTATAACAATAGATGATTTTTCTTCTACAGCGATCTTTCACATAACTTTTTAATAATAGTTAATAAATATATATTATATCAATCATTATAAAAAAATCATTATAAATAAAGAAAGTACTACATATAAAATGTGCCTATATATTGAAGGTTTGTAACCCCTGGTTAAACGACCGAAAGGTCATTGTCCGTTTTTCTCAATCGATTTGGCACATACTAGCAATCTATTTGGGTTAAATAATCAAATTTTACCTCGTTTTTTGGAAATTATAATTTTCCGCAAATTAAGAGTAGCTGTACTTTAGGAAATATTTATCTTTATTAGCGGATGGTAATTAAACAGTTAAAACTCGAAACATGTTATTTAATTTGTACTTGTAGCATTTAAAGTTACATAATACACATTGTATACTTTATATATTATATTATAAAGGTCTAAATATATATGAGTGAAATTAATGAGGTTCGCATACGCACTGGCTTAATATGTCAGTCCTTGAATTTTAACGTTGTCTGAGTAAAATTTGCGGACTTGGTATTAAAAACGGTATGGTTCTTGATCTTTCAATTATTTATTATTACCTCTTAAAATTAGCTTACATGTAAATTAAACTTTAAATTCCTTTGATAAAGTTATAGTTCAAAGAAAAACAAAACTTTTTGAAACGAAATTCCTTATCGGACGGTAAGGGTTTGGCGGATGGGAGCTAGGCGACAAAAAGTGTAAGATTTTTTCTTCACTACCCGTTAAGTTTTTATGTGTCATAGTGTAGATGGCCTTGGCGGCGAAATAAGGAACTGAGACGATAAAGGCAAAACTGATCTTTGACCGGAGAGATCCATGTACAGATGTGGACTTTACAGATGTAGACTAAAAAATAAGTAAAATAAAATGAAAGTATTCGCTATCAATATTCATACTTTATTTCAGTCACTGATCGCCTAGTCTTTCTAAATCAACATCGCAGACTGAAGACGATTAGGTCACAGTAAACACTGCGATCGCTGAAGCGTGGGATATGGATGTAAGCGGCGCTCATTCAATTTAACGCCCGCCTCCTCGTCTTAAGTCGCAATTAAGTACAGTACATACAGTTTATCGGCTCATTGCGAACGCAGCTGCTAAATGAAGTTAGGTATTAAAAGTTTTTAGGAGAGCAACATTATTTCTCATTTAATGCCAATAGGATGCTTAATATTGTTGTTGAATACCAAACATTTTTAAATCAGCATATAACAGATAAAAAGTATTCATTATTCATCCATCCATCCATTACCTACAGCCCGTTAAGCTCGCCGCTGAATGGCTGGGGGCCTTCCCTTAAAAATTCTTATAAGGGTAATATTTGCCATAGTTCTGGCACGTTTGGCAGATGGGTTGGCAACCGTAGTTTTTTAAGTTATTAGGAAGACGCTATTATTCCCCTCTGTCGCCTCTTACGACACCCAAGGGGTGACATATACATAGATGGATATCCTTACACCGCCACTACACGGTCATTATGTGATAGAAAAATTATGAATTTTCTATCACAAAATTTAGTTAAAGCTATTAACTAAACCTTTTAAGTTCCCTATTCATAAAACTATGTGATAGTTTGTGCTCACGGTTCATCATACCAAAATTTTAATCTTACGGTGTATTTTTTTTTAATTTTTAATCATAGAGTAATTAACTGACACACCAGACACTTGTATCTTTTTAAAAATTGTGAGCAGGTTTACAAATTGAGTGTAATTCTCTTATTGGCAATGAAGTTATTGATAAAAAATGCTGAAAGAACTGCAGTACATTTAAGGATAACTCACAAAGAGTAAATAATATTAGATTTCGTAGATTTGAATTTATCTTACTATTAAATACATTTTATGCTTTAGTCGATAAGAATTGAACTTTTCAAGCCTTTCATTATCTTTCCTATGCACATGAATTTGACCTACTGTATTGGCAACCAACAGAACATTTTACTTATATTTCACGTGGCGAAAATAAGCTGTGAAGTGGGTTGGTAAAGTGCAAGTAATAATAAAGTTGCCTCAAATAGACGGGGACATGCAACTGCGCTCTCAACAACTGAATGTAATAATTTAAGACTCTCTCCTAAGCTTAAACAATTTAAGATGGAAGTTTGAGGATTTAAATTTGAAACCGTTCGTAGGTTAAATTTGTAATAAAAAAATTTCGCTTTTAAAATGATATAGGTGCCATGACTATAAAACCATACATTTTTTTATTTTTCTGTTTTGCCCTGCTACCTCATTACCGACTATCGTAAATAACAATTAAGGAAATTCCAGAAAATTCTTGTGGTTCTAAAAATAACGGAATATCTAGCTCTTATATTATGGCAAACATAATTTAGCCATAAGTGTACAGGACGGCAGTGTTTAGGGTACGTTAATGATCTGTGGACGCGGAGAAACTGATAGAATGACCGCTTCACTGACCTACCTCCATTTGTCCTGTATTACACTGCCTTTGGTCAGAACTTAGTTATTTTTTTAAATAATAATAAATTTTCCATATGATAGTTTACCGTTATAGCCAATATATAGTATGTCCACTGCTGTTCAGCAACCTATGCCTATGTTCATAGACCTCCCCTATAGATTGTTTCATACGGGGGCAATTTGCCATAATTGTCACGCTTGGTAAGCGGCTTGGCAACCGTAGTTTTTTTATTTATAGTCGTTATTAGGAAGACGCTGCTGCCCATCTCCTGATTTGTTTCTCTCTGTAGCCTCTTACGACACCCACGGGATGGTATGGCGAAGTGAAAATTCTTACACCGCTACTGCATGATTGTTTAGTAATATAAAATTACTTGTAATAGTTACAGAGTATTTAAAGATTACACCAGATTACAAAATATGAGGATTAACTTGGTGGCGACGAGCGCATTCATATTGTTCACCGTCGTACAAAACTGTGGCGTTTTGAAATAATAATTGTAGTGTAGTTTTTCTAGAGCACTTCCTCATTAACTAGAGCGGACGCGGTTCTCTGCACCGCTCATTCAGTAGTTCTTGTGGAGACAAACGCTCTCGTTATGAACTCACTGCGCCTAAAGGAGTATATAAAACTGAACAACAAATACACGCCCACGCTTATAAAATATAAGTGAAACTGTAAATTATCCTTTCTATAAATAATTTTCAAATCCAAAGAGGAATGCAGAAGAACCATACGGAATCAGAACCCTCAATATTTTTCTTTTATCTACTTCAATCTCAGCAACGTGCCTCTTAATAAGGTCATAAAATTTTAATATTAAATAGTTTCATTCGTAAAAATACATCCGTTAAATAAGAAACATTCCAGTGATAACATAAACTTTACAAATATCTAAGTACTTATGTTATAAGGCTCTTGTTCGGCGAGTCACTTACCCAGCCAGTAGACTTTTATATATTTCTGCCGAAAAGCCAGTGGACAAGTGGTGCGGTTTGTGGGGTGAAAATTCGATGTAATTACAGGCTGAGAGCTATTTCATCTTTGTCCTCCGTGGCGTCAACGCATCTGTTGACTTCTTCTGGAGTTGATTACAGATTTGTGCACAGTTAGTTGGTTTTTCACTAAAATGATCTACAAAAATGTAAAAACTTCATGTAGAGATTTTGTAAAGGAGTAAACTTGACAATAAGAAAAGCCTTTGCAAATTGAAAAGATAGAAATCTTAGCATGTTCTAAAGCCTCTACATACATAAGTGTCCGCTTTCATGTTCAAATTGCTTTCTATTAGACCAGTTTTAATTGCACTATATACACTTGTACGACGGCGTTGCCATCTTTAGTGTTTGTTTTGCATATATGGATAGGACTTGAATCTTTAGAATAAGTTTGTTAGTATTGTAAAAATCATTTGAAATAATGTAACCGAACAATTGTTTTATATTAACGCGAATACTACATTCATAAAATCACTGATGTGAAACATCGACTTTCACCTAGTCTGTAGTCTGTGATAATATACAGGACCGCCCCCGCTGATGTAATATTAGATTTGATAGACCACAAGTCTTCGCAAGAAACACTTGTTTTTATTTCAATAAAAAGTGACTGGGTGATACAATCTACATAGGAGTATTACACTACAAGAACATATAAAATATAAGCCACTCCAAGATTTACAGATGTACCAAGATGACCAACGTAAAATATGCTGCTATGTTTCGTATGGTGAATGTAGAGAACTGGATATCCTTTTTTACTGGTAATGAGGCATTTTGTTTTAGTCCTCAGGAGGGACAATGCATCGGATGTCTATGGGCCACATCATCCATATATCATTACGTGGAATGTGTGCCCGTTTGTCACACTTATTCGTAAAAAAAACGTGTGTGTTTACTTATGTACACACGTAGAAAGTTATACTTCTTTAGCGTAACAAAACAAAAATAACTAAAAATAGCTACCTTAAATATAGTTATCAGTTCCCACGAAAACTGGAGAGACAGTTACCCAATGAAGTTGTCGCTATGGCGCGCGCATCGTAACAACTTCATGGTGTCGTTTTTAACTGTCGGTGTGCACGCGCATCAAAAAAAATAAAAAAAATCACTCATAACTTTTCCCAAACGCCCCAAAAGAAGTATAATTTCAAAAATATTCCAAAGCTGACGCTATGGTCCAAATGAGCCGGGAGAATATTGCAAACAGTACCACCACGCAATTTTGTCGAGCATCCGTGCTTTGTTAAGCCGAGAAACGGAGAATAATACTATGTCAATATAAGGTACAGTTGTGGTAAAGTAGACCAATGCCCTCTGTTTTGAAGAGATCTGAAATCGAGAATGAAAGTATTTGTTTGAGTTATTAACTAGTGACATGCGAAATTAAAATCGGTCGGCGACAATTCTACTCACGTAGCATGATGACTTACTGCTAGTGACAATTATAGAGCTCTTTATGTTTTTTTGTAATATTTTATTTTGGTGATAACTAGGGTGAAATTAGCTTTTTTCCATCTGACAGAAAGTGGGTACTTGATTTCATGCACATATTCAACTAAATTCAGACTAAAAGGGTTACAGGTGCAATATTAGTTTTGAGGATTATGGACTTGTCACATTGAAGATTGGATGATTGCTGCGTCCTCCGGTCCGGTGAACTCGAACTCTGCCCGCACCCTATTGAACTCGTGTCGCATAGTCAGATCGTAATAACATTTTGACCGGACCGTAGGACGCAGAACGCATCCAGTGTGACCAGTGCATTAAACTTAAATTTTAATGTTCACAACCTGTTATACTACTGGATATCTCTCTTATCTTTAAATAATAAGCACGGCAGTGCAGTTGGTGGTAGAAATAGATGAGATTGTAAATAAAATAATAATGAAAATAAAATAATGTAGTCTGTCTGTAGTTCCTGAACTGTTCTGTTGCGGTCCGAAGGTAATAGAGAGCTGCAGTTATCCATTCAATTCAGTAACCACTTAACATCATGTGGACTGTAAGTTCATTTGTGACTTTAGTTCTATAAAAAAAAAGAAAAAGGAAGATATCAATATTTTGTCCCACTACGATGCATCAATCCACGACAACCAACTTTGCTTTTATGTTCGCGGTAAATGACATATCCAATGGAAACAAAGACTTCTGTAGGTCCAAGTTGTTGATGCGAAGTGATGCTAACCCAATTAATGTTCACAATCCTCTCTACGTCTCTACACGTACGTGGTAAATGAACTCGACTCGACTGAAGAAGGACCAACAGAATACCAGCGTAAAATAGCAGCTAAATATTGCTGTGATTCTTATGGCTGCAACAAGAACTATAAAACCATATTGGGTGATAACTAGGCATTCCGTCTTAGTCTTCAGGGGTCAACTTATCTCCATTTTGATTATTTCAAGCTTACTTCTACAAAAGGAAGAAAATATGTTCTTTTATCTTCTCTTTTATAGGATAAGGGTGACAAACGAGCACCCAGTCCACCTGATGATAAGTGGTTGCTGTGGCCCATACTATACCAGAACTATAGCTGCAGCATGGCTCTACCACGTATGAAATATTATCATACATGGGTGGACCTTTTCACACTATTTCTGTATATTTCTTGCATTATCTGCAGTCAGAAATTTGCTTTCACCGGTTTTGTCCTTTCCTCTATACATGCAAGATGAGTTGTTTCCATTAAAGGACAATGTCCAAAATCGCCCTGTGTAATAAAAACATCGGACATACACGATAATTAATTTTCTATTTTATTATGTTAGTTGCAAATACTTTTATAACACGGACTAGCTGCATGCAAAAATGAACATTAAAAAGTATTCTACTCGACTAATAACATAGTCGCCGCCATCTTCGCCAAACATCATGTGGTGTCGAAAAATGATTAGGGATGTTCAATTGATTGTAATCGATTTTTGAATTTAATGAAATACATTTTGAATTTATTTCGAATAAAGTTTCAAAAAGAAGCTACAATAAAAATATAAAATTACCATTTCTTTATATTCTTTTATATTATTCCCTAAAAGTACTTATAATTTAAAAAACCTAACGATAACTTACGAGTTTACAACAATTAATATTAAAAAAAAAACACCTATCGTTACTGCATTAATTATAAATGTGTTCTTTAAAAAGAGCAATATTGTAGACTAGATACAGACGTTATTATTGATAGTGTTACAAGTGTGGAAGAAGTAGAGACGTACGTGTTATTATAAGTAAAGTAGGATATTGTCATACTTGTTATTGTATTAATATTATCGTATGACAAAAGATGATGTATGATATGATGTGTGTTTGTAACGTATGGCTATAATAAATCTTAGGAAATAGGTAATCATAAATCGTATCGTATTTGGCACTTCTATTTTTGATGTCACTAAATGGTCACTTTTCAGTCTCTCGTGAAAAAATACGATCTACGAATACGATAATTGGATAGAAACATCATTAAATTAATAAACATAACATCACGCTTGTATTTCTCAGAAGGAGTAAGACTGTTATGTTATACGTCCCATTTAATAGAGGGTGCGCGTATTGCCAAACACCGGAGACAAATCCAGACTCCGTGCTACTACTAGGAACATCAAGTTATAAAAACCCAATTATAAATTGCCGGACCCTGGGATTGAACCCAGAACAGAACAGTTTTTCTGTCTGTCACAAGGAACAGATGTTCCAACTATGCAAAAGTATTTCTTGAATCGTTTGAAATATTCTTGAATAAGTCCAATTCGAGAAGTTTTTGGATCGATTCATTGAATCGATGGAGTGTTCTAAGGCGATATTATGACATCGGATAAGGATTCTTCAGATCTATATCGGTCTGGAAAATCGATTATTTTATTATAAACAATCGATTAAACGATTTCAAATCGACATGCCTACTGTCATATTTCACTCTGTCAAAATTACATTGGTTGGCGTCGTTTGCTCTTTGTAATTGTATCGGTGTTTAGGTGACTTTCGGGACTATATATTGATAATTACGACTTGGATATTTTAACGGACTCTGATTGCTTTCAAGAACGATTTACCTTGCTGTGATTTTCGGAACTGTGTACTACCCAAACGATAACCTAACATTCATAAACGGACTTACGCACACGCAATGTAAAGTGTATTTTGTGTAAATTGCGGCTCTGCTGGTGGCTCAATGTTGTTAAAAGATGAACAGAGAAGCAATTGTGGAATATTGATGTAATTGCATCGTTGTACGCAGAACCATCGGTTCCTGCGCCCATGTTATGACTATCATTTGGTACTTGAGCTTTTTTAGAGATCAAAATAATATTGACATCCCTGCACAGTTTTTAGACAATATTCTAATTTCCAATTAAGAAGATGAACAATATACATGAAATTAATCTGTGTTTTATTTCTAATTCAAACATAATAAGTTAATGTAGTTGTAAAAACAACTTATACTACTAATTAGGTACTAAGTCAGTAAGGCTGGTTTCATAGTCACGCGTTTGAACAGCGCCGTCCAGACGCACACGCTTGCAAATGCACTAGGTAGTATTAAATTATAGTAGGTAGTATATTATAGTCGATAATATTCACCCTGTTCGACGGCATGTCTAGCGGCGTGACTGGAACCAGCCTAAATCCTATACATTTTGGTACTAGGTATCTCTCCGTACCGTATATGTTAATGACAGCATCTCAATGCTAACAGCCATTACATACATACATTTTTATTTTTACATTAATACACAAATATTATCTCTCACTTCGAAACCAATCCTAAGAAGGCAGGTTTGTTAACTAGATTCGATGCATTTATACGTTGCACTTACATACACTTAGGCTTTAGAACAAAAACTGCATACCTAATTGTCTAGTTATTACTAAAAATAGCTAAATGTTTTACGACATCGATTTTCAGTTTGTAAAAATCACTCAGATCTATGAAAAACCGTAATATTCGTGGTTCGATTATAACCTCAAAATCTGATACTTTTTTGAAATATATCTTTTATGCAGCTAATCCGCTATAAAAATAAGATCATATATGAATTTACTAATGATCGACAATAAAAAACATAATTTTCCGATGCTCTTGGTTCCAGGGCGAACAATGTATGGGAGCAGAGCAATGTCCTTTAATAGGTCGAGGAAGTTTTTTTTTCGTATTTTGTTTGTATAAAATTTAAGAAAAATCTTTCCACTGTTTACGTATAAAATCTGTTTTAGAGTTTGCAGGGAGTCGTAATGCATAAATGAAGTCACTAAACTCTTTTTATTAACTTTTTTGGTATAATTGAATAGAATCTGGTGTTACTTTTTATACGTGGTAGAGCAATGCTGCAGCTATATTAGTAGTATAGTTGTAGCACGAATGGGTCAGCTCGACCGGGGAAGGAACACACCCTCACAGAATACCAGCGTAAAATAGCAGCTTAACACTGCTGTGTTTCGTAAGGTGGGTGTGGAGAACCGGAGACCCTTTTTACTGGAAAAAGGGCATTAAATTTACTTCTCACGGGTGACAACGCATCTGCATTTTCATTCTTTATTGAAGATACATGGAGATGATGGGTCACAGCAACCACTTACCATCAGGTGGACTGTGTGCTCGTTTGTCACTCTATCCCATGAAAAAAGAACTTCGCGGAAATTCATTATAATAAAGATGTTAAAATTAATTAGTTAAGAAATGATTACCTTTATAAGAAATTATAAGTTATACAGCATAAACCTGCACTGGTTGTTGAATATTTAAATAATTGTCATTTTAACATGGTTTAAAATCACAGAACATGTCTGGACCTCTTTAAAAATTCTTCCTAATGAAGTTTCCTCCTCGCTATACGTCGAAACAATTTAGTTAACAAGGTCTCTTTGTAAAAGGCAAGGTAATTCTTGATTTTATTGCATTTGAGTTTACTGTTAAAGTAACTTTACGGCAAAGTCCTTATTCGATTGATACGTCAATTACTACGCTCGAGCTCGGAGCACTTGGATCGAGTGGAAAAGTAAGTTTCGATGAATTTAGTTAAATATACGATAGTTACTTATAGAAAATGATATAGTTACTTACAGAAAATGATAATTGTGAATAGAGTTTTTTTTTTAATAGGATAAGGGTGACAAACGAGCAACACAGTCCACCTGATGGTAAGTGGTTGCTGCGGCCCATAGACATCTACATCTATCCTCTATTAAAAATCAAAATGCAGATGCGTTGTCACCTGTGAGGACTAAGATGGAATGCCTCATTTCCAGTAAAAAGGGTCTCCGGTTCTCTACACTCACCATACGAAACAGCAGCGTAAAGCTGTTATTTTATGTTGGTATTCTGTGAGAGCGTGGTCCTTCCCCGGTCGAGCCGACGCATTCGTGCTACATCTTTACTACTAATATAGCTGCAGCATGGTTTCTACCACGTAAAAACGTTTTTTAAATCCGTATCTTCACCCTAAGAATACTCTATTGTGGAGGCCGTTTACGTACATAAATGATTATGTACCCGGATAAATAATTAAAAAATCTCAAGTAAAATGTTGATTTAATAATTATAATAATATATATTCATATATAAAGTTTTTATTTCTAAATGACTTCCTTAGAAAAACGCTTTTTTATAAAATTATACTGACTGTTATAAAATTATATATGTGTGTACGACTACATCTAGAAGTTATTTCAAATACAGAGATGTGGTTTGATGATCGTGTCCCATGTAGGCCAGGAGTACCATGGCCGGTGAGGTCATTGACCGACGCCCCTCTCCCTACGCATCGTCTTTAGACCCTGTAGTACCACGTTTCTCCAATCTGGGTCATTGGACGAGTCATCTAAAGAAGTTTCACTATAAGAAACATGATCGTTCGTTTCTTCGTTATGTGTTAGAAAACTTTATCTCACGTCCGCTTTTCAAAGTCGCGCAATTAATTCTCTTAGTATGTTGCTTTTTAGATAACATATGGAAATTTTGCATGAGGCTAGTGAAAGTGATTTCAAATGACAAGTTCTTATTTGTCTGAAACGTAATTTCTTCTTTCGGCAATGACCACATAACATTTGCACGTGGTAGAGCCACGCTGCAGCTACATAATACATTATGGTTGTAGCACGTATGGGTCAGCTCGACCGGGGTAAGACCACGCTCTCACAGCATACCACCGTAAAATAGTAGCTTAATGCTGTTGTGTTTCGTATGGTGAGTGTAGATAACCGGAGACACTTTTTACTGTAAACAAGGCATCCATGTTAGTCCTACGGGGTGACATCGCGTCTGCATTTTCATTCTTAATCGAAGTTAACTGTAGGTATGTATGGCCACGGCATCCAATTACTATCAAGTGTACTGTGTGCTCGTTTGTCACCCATATACTGTAAAAAAAACTTAATTTAATTAGTTGTAAAATGTAGGTCAACGATCACAGTCAATCATTAGAAAATCGATAAAATTCATACTTTTACATTTTAGTTCTAAATAATTTTAGAATCTGTGAAATATCAATTTCTATGATACTTAACTAATAAAGAAAACACATTAGGTATACTTAATACACGAAAAACCAAAGTAGTGTTTTTGTTTCTTTGTCCTATCTTATATTTTGATGTCTATATCATGCATTCGGGATATTCCGTTTATCCACCCTAAAAAGTAAAGTAAAGTAAAGTCTACTTGCAATCTAAAATCTTATTGCACTAATAATAGGGTAAAATATTACTTAATGCAATAAGGCACAGAATAAATAAAAGTACAAGGTAAAATATTTAAGTTAATTTACCTTAAGGTGGATAAACGGAATAACCCATGGATTCTACGTTTACTCGTGGTCTTTGATCATTAATCATTATTGAAATATTAATAGACTGCAGTCGTTGCCTTTTTTATGCGTAGATCGACTGTAATTTCATTCCCTCTTTTTCTTTCTTTTTCTTCTCTTTTATTTTTTAAATAACGGAGGCAATTTACAAATTGTACAAGGACAAACCTAATCCGTGCGCGACCCGAACCGGCGGCCCTCACCGCCGAAAGTCATTGCTATTTGCTAAGCCACTGCGCCGTCTTCCCCACTCTTTTACATTCTTACCAGTCCGTTGATAGTCTACTTCTCGATCGATCTCCTCTCTTAAATCGCCAACACACACATTTCTATTTAGCGGGTGTAAACTAAAATTGAAGTGTACTGTTTCACCGTGTCCACTACGGCGTATTATAGGGATTACAATCGGCTTCGGTCATCGGTTGTTCACTTTCTCAACTGACCTGTTGTAGATACTTATCTCCATAAAATGGACTCCCACTATAGAATATTTCCATGGATTATCCTTACATCAAACATTTGCTGGTGCGGATAATATATGTTCAGATGACAGACATTATATATTTTAAAAAGGAAATAACAAATTTGATGTGTTATAGTATATATAGTTTCTGTTATCACAATTAAATCTTAGAATAACCGAAATGTAAGACGAATATTTTCAAAAGAATAACATTAACTTAAATGATATTTGGTATGCCGTATACTCCGCAAATGAACAATTATTAATTATAAAGGATATTATAATTTATGAGACATACTGACGTTCTGATCAAATTAAAAGGGATTATTGAATATAAAAATTTACTTTTATTATTTCGTATTTCGGGAATTAATTTTAGGAATTAAATTTAGGAGTTCTAACCTAGTGACAGGACACTAAGATTGTCTTAATATTGTTGTTCTGGTATTTCGCCGGCCGCCGCGGTTTCTAGCTCGGCTCGCGCGTTGTGGTCACCACTCACCAGTAACCTAAAGCTCCTCCTGGCTTCGCTCTTCGTCGCACCTACGAGTATATAAATATGTTTTAGACTATCCATTAAAATATTATTTGCTGTTTTCTATCTATAAATAAAAGAAAATTATATTATTCGATTATTATATCACATTAGTTGTGTATAAAAAATATTTCAATTCATCGATAAATCAATAGTTGGTATAGTTTCTAAATTTTAGATAAAATAAATCGAATACAATATAATATTATACAGACGTTTGTTATTTTTTATGTCGCCTATGCGCAGAGTGCGGTATTAAACATCAACAATAATAAGCAAAATATTTGTCGTACAAGTTAGACGCACCCACTGGAACTGCAGAAATTATTTTCGGTCGAGGTTATGTTTTGCAGTTCTTATTTTTTAAACGACTTAAGAAAAGATATTAATTATTGGACTTAATTTTTTTACATTATTACGTGTGCAATAGAAATTCCAATCAGATTCGGTGATAAAAAATAAAGTCGGTTTTTATTGTTTAGTAAGTGGTACACTATACATAAGACACATAAAAAAGCAATGAATAATCCTAGATAGTAGATTTTACACTGGTGTTTTGTTAAAGCATGGATATACCTCGGTCGAGACGACCTTTACTTGCTGATTTTATCTTTCCTCTATTACATAAAAATTTATATTTTAAAACTATTTAAAATTGCAAAACTTGAAAGAAAAAAGAAAATTAAATATTTAGTAAAAATTTGTTAGGTGTTACTTTCGAATTAACTACGCGTGTCCTATCTCTACAACGATATCGAACTGGTTTGTGTATCTATTTCGTAAAACAAGAACAAATAAACGACAAATTATGGTTGTTTGAGTGCTTACTTATATTAAAACTTGTTTGGAAATAAAAATTTTGTAAAGTAATATTATTGGCGAAATTAAATTTGGTAAATAAATTCAGGTTATCAGCTTCGTCATAAAAAAGGTTGAGGTCTGAACGAATGCCAAGCTCCATAGCAGTTCCTTAAGTCACGTTTCAATTGATTTAAAAGATGATTTAAGAAAATTTAAGGAAATTTAAGGGAATGGAAGGAAATAATATAAAAAATAGGTTTTTCATATATATGTTTTGGTAGGAATCATTCATTTTTGAAAAGCTTTATCCTTTTTTAAATTAACTAAATACAACAACGTTTTGTCTTGAAGAATTAAATATCGACAAAATATTGCTGTGGTTAGTCTTAAATATTCGAAAGTAACTTTAAACTTTGTCGACACCGAATAACGATATGTTGTAGTTTTCAGTTTTTTCCCTACTATGCACCTAACGTCGTACACCTTGATGCCAAATGTTAAGTCTCTAAGTCGCCTAGAAATTCTCTAGATTTTGGTGATAAAACTCGTAGTTTTCAGACTATAATAAACTCAAGACCTATACCTAATAGATATAGAAAATTATATTTGTGTAGGTCTTATAGTTTTTAAATAACACAATTTTAAACATTGCACAATTGTTTATAATTTCCTGCATATTCATTATAAATTTAGAAAAATATTCAAATGGTTTTTAAGCATTTTAAATCTTTAAAGTAAAGCATGTTTCTATTCTAACCAATGACATAACACTATGAAAATTCTGATTTAACCCTTGTAATATCTGTAAATTGTTTTGTGTCATTAAAGCTTTGAGACAGCTGTCATTGTGAGGAACACGGCCGAATTCACGGGTTTAGGGGAAAACGTATGGTACATTTTTCCCAAACTGTATGAGAGCAATTCGAAGTGCAATTTGTTACTGCCAGTCCGTTAGCCAAAACGATTTTAAGAAAAACCTCATGTTTCTTCTTTTCAATTCACGTTTTGGTTTCCCTGCCTTAAAATCTGTAAATCTTTAGAATGGGCTATGAAATAAAGGTATTTTAACATTTAAACATTTAACATATAAACGAATTAATTATCATTCTTCGCTTGTTTCATTAAATAATGTAACAATTATCTCTATATTATGTAAAAATCGATTGCTGTGCGTTAGTCTCGCTATGATTCGAAACTGGATCGACCGATTCTGATGAAACTTTTTGTGTTTTATGTGGGTCCCTGGATGATTTAGATTCACAATTATACGCGGTAGGTGACACTGTTGTCTATATCCAGAAATAACCTGTGCGCAGCCGTATCGCTAGTAGGTATATATATATATATTCTGGTTTATTCGAACTTCGTTACCTTTTTTTCTCATTATTAGTTTACTTTTACTGCACTACCTCCCATATGTTTATCTTAGCCTAATGTTTGACTGGGAGAGAATGCCTTAAGGCATTAAGTCCGCCATATGTACTATTTTTCTTTTGTGCATAAAAGTTTAACTAAATAAAAAATAAATTTGCAAAAAATTTATTAGGTACAGCTATTAGCTAATTTATTGGGTAAATTATTATTATTATAAATCCTTTACTTTTTATTTATTTTATTTTTTACAAATACAAAAGAAAAAGTCTATGTATACCATTAGGTATTGGTATAATAAGTTTTGCGGCATTAAATTTTATCGGCGTTTACACTAATGTGTTGCCGTGTGGTCGCTGGTCGCGCCGTAACAGAATCCATTATAACACCGTTTCGTTCCGTTGGTGTCATAAGACACAACGATGGCATATTAAACCAGAACAATCTTATGACTTCCTGATAATGAGATGGCAATGTACCATCTCGTTTACTCGAAACGTAAAATACCCAAACCAGAGATAAGCTAAATATAAATTTGATCACCAGAGTACCTACATACGCTACTTTAGACTTTAAATTGTAACCGTAATAGGAATGCCATCAAAACATAACTTGTAAAAAAACCCAGTCTCGCAACTCAGTTCTTCTACCGTAAAAAGTTGTGAGATCCATGTAATACTAAGTCAGTTAATTTATTCAGTCCCTACTTAAGGGTCCTTCTGTCTCAAGTTATTACGTAATTAGCTAACGTAACAACATATTATAGTGACCATATCAATATTAAAAATCTTTTATGTTTTAAATAAATAGCTTGACTTAGTCATCGCATGAAAACACAATGTATCTCACAAGTAATACATTAAATTAAATTAGATTGTTTAGTGCGACTGCCAAGTTAATCTATTTATTTAAAACGGATACGATTTTTTTATTTAGATATTCCCATTTTGTTTTCTTTTATGTTCAAATCATGACATTTAGTAAGATATTCTGTACTATAAGTTTTTATCAATACAATTTTGCTGGAAAACAAACTGTGGTTCATTTTTTAACCCGTACTATTCATTTTTGTATAGTATGGGTAACACACAACAGTTCACCTGATGGTAAGTGGTTGCTGTAGCCCATAGGCAAGTACATCTGTCCTGGATTAAGAATCAAAATGCAGAAGGCGTTGTCACCCCTGAGGTAGTCCTCACTTTATTTGTAAGTAGATGGAATGTCCGGTTTCCAGAAAAAAGATCTCCGGTTCATTATACTCACCATACAAAACAAAGCACCATTAAGCTGTTATTCCACGATGGTATTCCATGAGAGTGTGCACCTCCCTGGTCGAGCCGACCAATTTATGTTACTACCATAATAAAGCTGCAGCGTGGGTACACGTATAAATTAATTCAATTAGCTTTGCGTAATATTATTTAATTACTTTCGCTTATTATGGTTAAATGCTTTAATATGAAACTCGTGTTATAGAGTACTTAAAAAGTCATTTTCCCAACGTTCCGTGACGCGACTTCTCCAGAACATCCGGCGCTGTCGTCTCAATAATCTCACGCTACTTGACACCCTTGTGTGGTCCACACACGCTCATTGCACAGCTAGGTATATAATCTTACGCCGCTTTTTTATGCCGCAGTTTTATGTTAAAATCAGGTTTTTTATTAAAAAGCTAGGCTTTTAATCAAGAACCGGAAGAAGACAAAATTATTACTTAATCTTATAATTAAGCCGAAAAAATCCTATTTTATGATCAAAAACCTGAACTTGTTTAGGTTTATGATAAATTTAAGCTTAGGTTTGGTTATTTTAGGTAATGATATCAAATTATTAAATGCAACATACATTAATTTTATCATAAATGCAAATCAGTCTAGGTTTTTGATCAAAAACTGGATATTATAATGTTTATGATAATATAAAGTAGTAATTTATCCTTTTCAGGATCAAAAGCCTAGGTTTTTGATAAATAACCTGATTTTACCATAAACGAACTACACATATAAGTACGTATTATTTGGTACTATTATTTATTCTGTGGTATTATTCACATTGGCTGAAATAAAACTTCACATTCACCTGTTAAAAGTGGTGATATCGGAGCGTTCATTAACCTGCGGTTTTCTGGTTCGTAAATTACGACAAATCTACCAGTTCTTTTATTTTCATGTATCATATGTACGGAAACATTATACTCACATAGTTATACAATAAATAAATGTAGATTGTAGAGCAGTTTTCGTTGTGAATGTGGTTTTTAATTTAACTACACAAATATTTTTTTTCCGCATGTATGTTTTTTTTTATAGGATAAGGGTGACAAACGAGCACACAGTCCACCTGATGGTAAGTGGTTGCTGCGGCCCATAGACATCTACATCTATCCTCTATTCCAAATAAAAATGTAGATGCGTTGTCACCCGTGAGGACTAAGATGGAATGCCTCATTTCCAGTAAAAAGGGCCTCCGGCCACCTGCACTCACCAAGCGAAACGCAGAGGTAAACCTCTACTTCACGCTGGTTTTCTGTGAGGTCGTGGTACCACCCCGGTTCGAGCCGGCCCATCCGTGCGACAGCAAAATCTGTCGCGTGGCTCTACAACTGTTAAAAACTGTTGTTTTGTTTTGTGTATGTAATGTAAAAGATTACGTCACATTTTCTCGTCACGAATTCCTCAAGAGGTAACCTGTGAGGTAGGCCTATGTTCAGCAGTGGACATTTTTAAGTTGTAATGGATGGATGAATGGATTATGAGGGAACTGTCGGTGGAGTATTTTATTAATACAACCCAATCCACATTATCGTTAGTGGATGCAGTGTTTCAAAGACAAAATGTGGACTCAACAAATGTTGCAAAATTCCTAGGTATACCGAATATTAGTTGACAGTAAGCTCACTTGGAAACCTCATTCCGAAGGTGTTTGTGACAAACTGAGCAAGTTAGCTTTTGTGCTGTATTACCTATATTTTGGGGAAATCGTAGTGAAAGGGAGGAGATTTTCAGGGCCCAAAAACGCTGCATAAGATCTATGTCAAATCTAAAATTTACAGACAGCTGTGAGTCTATGTTTAGGTCACTAAAAATACTTACCTCCCCGTGTTTATATATTTTGGAAGTTGCAAATTTTGTTAAAACGAATTTAAATTTATTTCCGTCACTAACCGATATTAGGACTCGTTCAGGTCCTATGAGAATACAGTATAGAAACTTATTACATACTGGTAATTACAAAACAGCACTAATTAGAAAAAATATCATGTCAATGGGGCCTGTAATATACAATAAAATTCCTACAAGAATATTGAGTTGACTGAATAAATATTAGAAAAATGTTATTTTTATTTATTTATTTATTTTATTTATCTTCACGCACAATCCCTGACGGGGTAGCCAGAGAGAACAGATCGCCAAGTGTCACGATCCTTACATACCTCTTTCGCTTCTTTCAGATTCATTATCTTCTTCATACATGCACGTCTAGGTATCCGAGTACTCTTGACCCTCCCCTCTTCGAGCAGTTTGCTCACATGGTCTTCGAAAGTTAGTCTCGGTCTACCTCGACACCTTTTAATATTAACTTTCGCGCTATATATTTTCTTCACCATTCGGTCTTCACTCATTCGCTCAACGTGCCCAAACCATCGAAGCACGCCTCAATTTTTGTGATAAGGTCATCTTTCAAACCTGCCATATTGCGAATCTCTTCGTTTCGCTTCGGTCAGCCATGGTGACGCCGCACATTTTACGAAGAGATCGCATCTCCACTGCATTCAACTTGCTTTTATGCTTCTTCTGGCACACCCAGGTTTCGCTGCCATATAACAAAGTCGGTACCAACACTGCGTTATGTATTGCAAGGCGTGCACTCTTCACTACGCCTTGCCTTTTGACTAACGCAGTCAGGGCACCATTGACTTTGTTCCCGGCAGCGACACGCCTGTCCACATCTAAATCACATCTTCCATCCCGGCTAAAAGCACTCCCCAAGTATACAATTTCATTTACCTGTTCTAGACATTCCTGATTTACCCATATTTCACACTTCGTTCTCTCTTCGTCCCTTTCAAATACCAGAACCTTAGTTTTATTAGCATTCAAACGGAGACCTTTAATTTCACATTCCTCTTTCATACACGTAACTAATGCCTGCAGTTCTGCCTCTGATGGTGCAATAAGCACTGCATCATCAGCATACAGCAGACAATTTACTTTTATGTCACCCAATTTCACACCCAAACAGCTATCTTTCAGCTTCTGTAAACAGCTGTCGAGATACAGTATGAACAGCCAGGAAGACATGACACAACCCTGTTTCACGCCCGTTTGGACGCTAAACATGGGTGACAGGTCATGCCCTACCCGCACACAGGCTTTACAGTTACAGTAAAGTGACTGCACAGCCCTTAGCAATCGACCATCCACACCGTACCCCGGCAAAAGTTCCCACATTTTCTTCCTTACAACCTTATCAAATGCTTTCTCAAGATCCACAAAAGCACAGAAAATCTTCTGGTTAGCAGCCAGAAGCTTTTCCGTGATCATGCGTAGAGAAAACATTTGATCCGTGCATCCTCTTTCAGGATTAAATCCGCATTGTGCCTCCCATAGAAATCTTTCCGATTTCTCTTGCATCCTACGTGTCAAAACCTTCGAGTAAACTTTACTTGCTAAACTGGTCAAGCTGATCGCCCGATAGCACCCGCAGTCAAAATGTGAACCTTTACCTTTATATAAAGGCACAATGACTGCGGATCGCCAATCATCCGGGACATCCCCCGTCCGCCAGCACAAATTGCACAGCAGATAAAAGCTGTCCCAGACGCGAGGCCCACCATACTTGACCATTTCAGCAGTAACTCTGTCTAGTCCCGCAGCCTTACCACATTTCAAACTTCGAATCGCACGTTCAATCTCTTTCATACTGATGACCTCAGTGTCATCGAGGTCCAGGTCTGGCGTACCAGTCACGGCGTCATCCCCGGATCCCTCACTAAGATCATCACACGCATACATTTCTCTATAAAATTCGCTCCATCGCTGCATGACGTCCGATTTTTCTGTGAGGACGTCATTAGTTCTCGAAAGCACTTTGTTCATTCTTAAGGCCGTCGCACCACTTCGGGTCCTTCCAACATCTTTCCAGAAGAGTTTGGAGTTCTCCTTAAAGTTGTGCGACAACCTTTGGTCCGCTTCCATTCTACACCTTTCACGCATTTCCTCAATCAATGCTTTCGTGTGAACTTTCTGCAGCTTATATCTTTCTTTCATCTTCTCTCTCATATCCTTATCATTACTAGAGGCCAAGTAGTCTAACCATGCTTTCTTCTTCTTCTCTACAGCTTCTTTCACTTCATCATTCCACCATGCATCTCTTCTTTTACTACTGCCTCTTTTTATTGTTCCACACACTTCTTCCGCTGCACTTACCATACCATCCCTAAGGTTCTGCCATGTTCTTTCCACACATTCATTTCTGCCATCGATGGTGTCAAGCTTTTCGGCTACCCTCGCATGATATTTGTCCCTAGTATCCGCTTCCTGAAGCTTCCAGCTTCGGATGCGACAGACCGACTGTGGTTCTGTTACCGCCGTCCGGTAGCGCCAACCCGCGAACAGACCCCTAAATCTAGTAATCACTAGATAGTGATCCGTTCCCAGGTCAGCACCCCTGAACACTCGCGTATCCATCACCTGTTTTCGCAGTCGGTCATCCACCAGAAACAAATCGATCATACTTCTCTCATTCTTTCTTTCTCTAGTATACATATGGATTTTCTTGTGATTAAACATAGTGTTTGTCACAAGAACACCCTTTTCCTTGCATACCGCCAGTATAAGCTTGCCAGCATCATTAACCCTTTTATCGCCAAACTTTCCAAGCACCGACTCGTACCCTGGTCGAGCGGTACCAACCCATCCATTCAAATCACCACATACAACAATTCTTTCGTTTCCCCTAGCCAAATCTAGAACTTCTCTTACATTCTCCCAAAACTCCTCCAGCTCAGCCCTGGACGACGAAGCTACCGGCGCATAAACAGCCAAAAGGAATAACTTCGTCAGTCCCAATTTAAAGCGAACCCAGAGAAGTCTTGAGTTCACAACCTTATATTCAGTCATAACATCGACCAACCGAGACGACAGCAGCACCCCCACTCCCTGGCGGGCGCTCTCGCTCTCCGGGACTCCGGACCATAGAGCTAACGCCCCGCCAGGGAGCTCTTCAGTACCACTGCCCTTCCGTTTGGTCTCCGACATACACACGACATCTAATTCTCTTTCTTTCATTATTTCAATCAACTCATTCATCTTATCTTTCATGCCTCCTCTAACATTCCACGTGCCAACTCTGCACTCTGTCCTCCACCTTCCGCCGTGTCGGGCTGTGCGTGACGGGTGGCGGTCCCCATCGCCGCTTTGCGCGCTGCATTCCACACCAACGGGGACTAGCTGGTGTGCGTCGCCTTGGGGGGACGCCCTAACCCTCGTTGGCATGGGTGCGCAGCTGAGTAGAATTGCAGCCCTGAAAAGGGCTGGCAGGGGTCGCGACGAGCACGCTTCTACAATGACCCAAATGTTATTATTGTTTAAAATACTTTTTAATGATAAATACATTTAAAAATAGATTAAAATGACATAAACGAGAATTTACATTATATATGAATGACATATCAGTAGTTAATTTGCTATCAGAATTGTATCTTTTAGTTTTTATGACTTTGCATTCCGTAAGGTAGAATGTAGCGGAAACACTTAGTAATGAACCATATTATACCTGTACCTACATTGTGGCAAATAAAGAATCTGAATCTGACACTGCAGATCAAATGTTTGTTTACCAGTAAAATGGGTCTCCGGATATAGTCACTCATCATACGCAATATAGCAGCTTTATACCTACGGATATTTTGCGCTGGTATTCTGAGTGATCCTTACTTGGTTGGGTCAGGGCATTCGCAAAAATACAGCTTTAGCGTGGCTTTATGACACGGAAGACTATAAAAAGTTTATCATTCTTTATTGTAATCTAGGTTGTAATCTATAAATCTCAGTATTTTAGTTTAGTTTATGAGAATATCTTTTTTTGTGAATATTCTTTGCTTCGTGGTGTGCAATCCTATCTACTGTGCAGAACTCAGCTAGGAGCTATTAGAGATATACGTCATCTCCAATTACCTCAACCTCTGGGATTCCCACCTAGTTTCATTATTTTTCCATGTATTTACTAATGATTTTGTAAAATAACTCAGGTTTCCCTGTAGTGTATATGACGATAACCTTAAATTGATTAACTTCATATATCTATCTATACAAATAAATAAAATTGAAGTGTATGTTTGTAATGTTTTTCAACATGGTAGAGCCATGCTGCAGCTATATTAGTAGTATAGTTGTAGCACGAATGGGTCGGCTCGACCGGGGAAGGACCACGCTCTCACAGAATACCAGCGTAAAATAGCAGCTTGACACTACTGTGTTTCGTATGGTGAGTGTAGAGAACCGGAGACCCGTTTTACTGGAAAAGAGGCATTCCATCTTAGTCCTCACGGGTGACAACGCATCTGCATTTTGATTATTTGTTGATGATAAATGTAGACGTCTATGGGCCGCAGCAACCAGTTACCATCAGGTGGATTCTGTGCTCGTTTATCACCCTATCCTATAAAAATGTTAAATTAAAATTTAAAAAAAATGTCTGTCTGTCTGTCTATTTGTTCCGGCTAATCCCCGAAACAGCTGGACCGATTTCGACGAGACGGGCTCATTCATTCATTAAAACCCTAAATTACACGCGGGCGAAGCCGCGGGGAACAGCTAATTAAAGATAAAGACATCTCGGACCTGCTACAAAAGGATATAAAACTAACTGTGTCCATACCAAATAACCTTAAAATGATGTGCTAGGCTAGAAGGTATCGGGAGTATAGTCGAATGTTGTATTCTAACTTTAACCGAATTGTATACGTAGTAGAGCCATGCTGCAGCTATATTATGGTTGTAAAGTCGGACGGAAGGACCAGCGTATACCTAACCTATATTAAAAAAAAACACTACTTTTAGTACACAGTCCTTATCTTAACCATTATGCTCTTGCCGTTTCTCAAATAAAATATTATAAAATAGGCAATTAACAGCCTTAAATAAGCAGCCTTTGACCGAAGCCGAAAATCTTAATACATCAAAAAATCACTGAATGAAAACAGAATACAATAGAATAATTTCAATTCATAGATTATAATATATAGGCCTCGCTCAAGGAATGCCACAGAACACGGCCTGATCCATTTGCATCCATCGACTTCCTGCATGTTTCACCAGATCGTCACTCCATCTAACGAGGTTAGCACTCAGGCTACCAGGAAAACAATGTTCTTAAACGTACAAAAATGTTTTATGATATCTTTTACTTGTAAGAGTTACCTGGCATAATATGTAGGTACTGGACGGCAATATACCTTAACGCCAGACTGTAGCCCAGATATCTTGTTCGAGGACGAAATAACAAAACATTTCAATAGAGTTCATTTCACGGTCAACAAAGAAATTTCGAAATAGTATTTTGGAATACTGAATACTCTGTTATTTAGTCACCATGCTACGAAGTACATTGGAAAAAAATTAAGAGTGTACAAAATAAATTTTTCAAAAAATTATCATTTAGTGTAGAAAATGGTCGCATCTAACTTTGTACGAATCACGACTCTAGTTTAATGTCTTTAGAAGAACAACATTCTAGTTTAATGTCTTTAGAAGTGCGACGTAAACGACAATATTATCTGTTCATGCTCCATAAAATTATCCATTCGAACATTGCCACAGGTGCCTATGAGTACGCCACTTAAATTAAGGGATCTCTGATGCGATTTTTTAAGTACCTACTACATAAATATAAACAATTCTTGGTATCTTATATTTTCTACGAGCTCAATATTTATTTATACGTATTTTGTTTCAGCCAACGTAGCCGTTCCTATGATTCCGAGGAACATGAGCGTGGCGCGTGTGAGTGGTGCGAGTACGCGCTGGTTATCACGTTGGCCTGCATCCTTCTTATCGGTGTCTCCGCCCTTACTATCTTCTGGATATTCTTCTACCGAGAGGGCTACGCCTGGGCCGATGAAATCCCCGAGAAGCAGTTCAATTTACATCCAACGCTGATGGTGGCCGGATTCATCACCTTTAGCGGTTTCTGTAAGTATTTTTTTTTTATAATAGGGTTATATCAAATATCGTCAATTTCAAACAATCACATCTGAAATGTATAAATCATTTTTTTAAGCAACCCGTAAAGGCCACTGCTTTATATGGGCCTCTCCCTTTGTAGGGAGGATGTATAAATCGTCACGCTTGTGCAAGCTGATTAAAGATTGCAGTACCAGATGTTTGATACCATTAACGCTGGTGCCTATTGCCGGTGTGGGTATTTTACGCTTGATGTAAATGTGATGGTTATATTGTAATCTATAGCAGATATTCCTAAAGTGGGTTCCGTGGAAATGTCACCAGAGTTCCGCGAAATCATTTATATTGCTAGTTAAATAATTTCACATTGGTACAAATACGAGGGTGGATTGAAAAGTACTCGGCCTAACACAGATCCATTCAATTCTAAAAATCAAATCTACCCACATTATTTAGTTCAGTTCAGACTAGTTCATTGTGTGAAGTTCGAAACGTGTGCGATAATTAGTTGTGATTTTATAAATTTATTAACAAAGTAATCGGACATAATTTCCGCGAATGGAGCAAATCGAGCAGCGTGCCGTCATTAAGTACCTCCATAAGAAGGGGCTATCATCAAAAGCCATCCATGATGACATGGTCAGTACATTAGGCGATTGTGCTCTGTCATATTCATCCGTCAAAAAATGGATAGCAGAATTTAAGCGTGGTAGAGAGAGTGTGAAAGATGAACCCCGCTCTGGAAGGCCTTCGACGTCAACTACTGACGAAAATATTAAAAAAGTACTTGATTTAATAATGGGAGACCGCAGATTAAAAATTAGAGAGATAGCCGAGATTATAGGCATCTCTTATGAACGAACTCAAAACATCATTGTCAACGAGTTGGGTTTCCACAAGGTGTCTGCGAGGTGGGTTCCGCGACTGCTTTCAGTTGAACAAAAAAGGACGCGATTGACTATTTCACGCGACTGTTTGGAGTTATTTGAAGCCGATGCAGATGATTTTTTGAATCGTTTTGTTACTATAGACGAAACATGGGTTCATTACTGTACACCGGAAACAAAACAACAATCAAAACAGTGGAGAAGACCTGGTTCACCACCCCCTAAAAAGGCTAAGTCGATTTTGTCGGCAAATAAGGTGATGGCTTCAGTATTCTGGGACTCGAAAGGTGTGATTATGATTGATTATCTTGAAAGGGGTCAGACTATAAACTCTGATTACTACTGCACCTTACTACGTCGTTTACGAGAGGAAATAAAAGAAAAACGTCGAGGAATGCTCAGAAGAAAAGTCCTGTTTCATCAAGATAACGCCCGTGTTCACACGTCAGTACAGTCAATGGCTGAAATTCACAACTGTGGCTTTGAACTGTTACCGCATCCGCCGTATTCACCTGCTCTGGCACCATCAGATTTCTTTCTGTTCCCTAACCTAAAAAAGCACTTGGGAGGTCAAAGATTTTCGACAAACGACGAGGTCAAAGCAGCTGTAGACGCATATTTTGACTCTAAGGAAGAATCATTTTTTTTCAACGGTCTAAATGCTTGGAAGGGGAGGTGGCAAAAGTGTATTGAACTTGATGGTGATTATGTAGAAAAATAAAAATATAACTGATTTAGTATGTGTTTATTTTCTTGGTTAGGCCGAGTACTTTTCAATCCACCCTCGTATTATTTTGAATTGGCGCAAAACATGTGATGAGAAGAACAGAAAAACCCATTACTGTTATATAGATACGTAGATAGTTAGCGAGAATTACATTATAATTTTTCAATTGAACTGTCTTGATTTGTAATCATGTGGGATTCCATAAAAAGGGTTTTAGTGAGTATTCCATAACCTTAAAAGATTGGGAACCCCTGATCTACATAGCCCATAATAGCCTCTTACGACATGCACAGGAAGAAGTGGAGTTATGACAATGCCAATGAACTGCAATTTTAGTGACGCATGTTTTTCAAAACTACTCACGAGTATCCGTATACAGTCGGGCGTTGTGAACTATTATGCAGGATTGACGTACCACAGAGTTTACTTGCCAATAGAGAAGGTAGGCTACTTATTCGTAATTCATACTAACATACCCATGGTGGCAAGATAGAATATAGAATTCGAGACTAAACGAAGATATTATTTTTTACGTGGTAGAGCCATGCTGCAGCTATAGTACTGGTATACTTGTAGCACGAACGGGTCGGTTAGACCGGGGAAGGACCACGCTCTCACAGAATACCAGCGTAAAATAGCAGCTTAACCTTGTTGTGTTTCGTATGGTGAGTCTAGAGAACCGGAGACACTTTTTACTGGAAAAGAAGCATTCTATCTTAGTCCTCATCGGTGACAACGCATCTGTATTTTGATTCGTAATCGAGATAGATGTACATGTCTATGGATCACTGCACCCACTTACTATCAGGTGAACTGTGTGCCCGTTTGTTTCCCTTATCCTATAAAAAGAATATTCGTTCGAGGTTCGAGTTCAAGCGAAATAAACTCTTAAACTTGATGTACGTAATTCATTAATCGAAACATCAATTGGATAATATTAAGCAGACAAACTTCATCCGTGTTTCTAGTTTATGTGGAGTAAGATAGCCATCTATAAGAGTCCCATTGTAGGGTTTGAATCTTTTTTTTTCGCCCATAGGGTAATAAATTGGAAAATATTTCACCACAGTATTTAAAATTTGCTGGCACCGCTCCTTACCGCTTCAGAACTATCATGGCTCACTTGTCGAAAATATCAATTTTTTTGTACTATTTACTATACCATAAATTAAATTATGTATATTCGGTAGGTGTAAACAATATGCTGTTGTATACAAGACTATAGAAATTATTTTCAATAATATTTTTGCAAATTCGCAGCGGTTCTTCTGTACCGCATTTGCCGGTGCTTCAGACGCATCTACGTGAAGTTGCTGCATGCCATCTTCCATGCGCTGGCGTTCCCGTGCATCGTCATCGGTTTCTTGGCAGTGCTAGATTTCCATAACAAGACGGGAATCAAGAACTTCTACTCGCTTCACAGCTGGATTGGCTTAGTGGCTATGGGACTGTTTGGAATTCAGGTAATACAGTAAACCAAAATATGGCATACGTGAATTATATCAAAGGCTACTCAAAGTCGAAATCGAAAATATTTTCTTGTTAGCCTTCAAAGAAGGTCCTTTGAACAACAAAATATACAATAGGTATTAAATGTGATACTCGTATCTCTCCTGAGAAGAACCACAAAGAAACTTATGCAATAGATAGGTGTAGTTGCCAGTACGAGGCTGCCACTCTAGAAACTCTCATCACTATCGCTTGCAAAGTTTTCAAAGTTATAGCCGGCTCATTGGCACCTTTTAATGATTTCTTATGTTTACGATTATGCGAATACAAGACATCGAATTAAAATAATTCTTCAAATTGTATTGTGTTTAATTATTTTTGTATTCCCGACGCTTAAAGTGCTTTGCAACACCCATAGGACAGAGGTGTTCATATACCTCAACTTTTTATTCGTAATTTTTGGTCCAATCTACGCAGAGTAAACCCACAGGATCTTAAAGTCTTAACTGCAAAATATTATACACGATTAAATCCGTACAAAAATAGATTCATTACTGAAATGTATGGTAGGACTTCTTTTATATCTAAGAGTCTGTTTGGGTAGGTATAGTGTTATTATCTCATGATGGCAGGGAGGCTAGTTAGTCATCATTGTACTATTAGCGCGCATGCATATTGTTATAGTATATGTTCGGGAGTCAAAAATTATTAACGAGTACGTACCGCCGAGCGAAAAGTAAACAGAGAAAAGTTTTTCGTAATCATTTGAGAAAATAATGAATGTATCCTTTGCTAATCAGCAGAGTAAGTTTCGCCTGCAATCGTGAGACAAAACATCTATACCTAACACCCTCTTACCTATTTTTGCCGTCAAACAGTACTACGTACGTACACTTCTGTATTTCGGTCTAAAGGGTATACTCGTAGATAAAGAGCCAGTGCAATTGCAGGCTGAGAGGGTGTCCATCAAAAACAAAAAAAAGCAAGCGTGATTTTTTTTTAATTCAAAAAATGATCTTAAATTTATATAGCCACATTAATATTTCCCACTCAAGTAAAGTCGGGGCGATTCACTAATAATTTATAAAAATACTAGCTGTTCCCCGCGACTTCGCACGCGTGTAATTTAGGCTTTTAATTTTTTTGCGCGGAACCCTAGTTCATTTTCTAAAAACAAAGTAGCCAAAGTTACTCCTTATAACATCAGCTATCTGCCAGTGACAGTCCCATCAAAATCGGTCAAGCCATTTCGGATATTAGCCGGAACAAACAGACAAACAGACAGACAAAATTTTTAAAAACTGTGTTTTTGTTATATGTACCGTACCGTAATATACACTTACATTTAGGAAAAAGCTGGTATTTTGACATTACAAACAGACACTTCAATTTTATTTATTTGTATAGATGACACGTTGCTGATTCTTTTCCCAGTATGCAGTCGGCTTCTTCAGTTTCCTTTTGCTGTTAATCTGCAATAAAGGCACTGCTGGCTTCCGTGCTTCTCTCGTGCCAGTTCACGCAGCCTTCGGTATTTTGACTTTCGTACTCGGAGTGGCGGCCTGCTTGACTGGACTTACTGAAAAGGCAATCTTTACCCTTGGGTACGTATTTAAAGGAACTATATCGGTAAATTGTTTGAATCGTAAACTATCTAGATAATTAAATGGTTTTCATCTATTTTAGTCTTGCATTCTTCTGAATGATGAATTTTGGCGTGCATGTCTTTGTAACTTATTACTAAAAAAAACATTATTATTATTATTTTGCTACAAATAGTATTGATTTTTCAACTATAAATAGAAAGTAATGCTAAATTATCAATTAATTTTAGTTAATAAATATATTATAATAATTAATTCATATCATACATGGTCCGTAATAGCTCAGGACATAGAAGCTTGTCATTAACGTCAAAGTACACGCCCACAACCCCGCAACCCCAATTTGACTGCCGTCAGCACCAATGAAATAATAAAATAAAATTTTTAAGTGCTGATTTGTTAAGTGCTCGTTGATGAAGCGCTGGCATCAAAGCATTGTGATAGAATCTGTTGCTAAAGAAATAAAAAATTCGAGAACATGATGTGAAGTCCACCAACACGCATTTGGGCAGTTTGGCGGAATCTGTTTTGCTCCACAACTCCCTAGAAATGAGAGGAGTTCTGAGCCCAGCACTAGGTTATATTATTTACGCTGTTACTCCTTTCATTAATTGTTTGATTATTATAGTTTGTTGCTTATTTGTTTGTTACCGCTACCTTTCTATGTTCGTGGTATTTGCTTACATGCTACATGTGTTGTGTGCGATGCTTGTATGTGTGCGTATCCACAGTGCGGAGAGATACAGTGGGCTGCCCGACGAAGGTGTCATCATCAACGCAATTGGAGTGGCGTCAATTGCAATACTCGCTGTCATCATGTACATTGTATCGAGGGACAAATTTCGTGTAGCATCGTCTCGCGAAGACCACATACGAGTTTCAGTTGATCTATAGATTTAAAAACTACGAGGCATAGTGTCACAGAAATGAAAACAAATACACAAAGATAATTAAAGCGAAGAGAACTAATATTTGCAAGCAACTAATAGCATGTTACTATTTTTGAACAGTAAAAATGTTTACATAGCTGTTAGACTATTGGCTGGCTACCTAGATGTAGTGTGTATTATATTTTTTTATTAAAAAGTTTATTTACTTTAACACTTCCACTGTCTGATTTTCAGACACAATAGTAAGACAATAGCAATGACCTATATGTAGTGCACGGGACAGCGAAAGGGTCAATATTAAAGTGTTTGCGTATAGAGAGCAAACATTTTTCTTGTTTACTTTATTAAATAAAGAAACGTAATTAAAATTTTACCTAAGGTTTGGCAAAACGTAAAAGTAAATACAAAATGCAATAAATTAATATAGACATTTTTCATATGGTTTATTATTTATCATTATATAAAATTAGTTATTTGATATTTTCATTGTATATTCTTTTAAAGTATGTAATATAAAAACATCTAAGGAGGCTCATTGAAATATAGGGTTTTGGTCTGTATCAGACCAAATGACGTTACAATTATTATTTTATAGGATTAAAATTACAAGATTAATTGAAGTGTTTCATTTTCCTTTAAAATGATACCTAAGATAGGTATTATTTAATATTAAAATAATTATAAGTTGATTTAACTTTTACTTATATATGTGTTATATACGGCAATGCATGCATAATTTACCTGTATATTTAAAATAGCTTTTTGTAAAAAACTGCTTTACAAGCTTACAAGCGTGCATGTCTGTATGGCGGTCACTTCATGGTGGCGGTAGTACCTATAACTTTTTAATGTTCTTAATACAGTAAATAGTTGTCAACTTAGTGTTTAATTTTTAATTATTTCTAAATATTAAACTGCACTAAGACGACATCGTTAAAATCTGTTCTTTAAAATTAATATCCCCATTCGAGCCGAATTCGATCACGCAATCATTTCACTATCGAACTGAGCGGAAGGTATTACCTAGTTTAGTATTAGTTATCAATTACACAGGACATGCCTATATTATATTAATGTCATAGGTGTACGTGCAAACATAAAATCTCCCACTCGTCCTAAACCGCGTCTCATATAATGGCTATGTGAGAAAATTGGAGGTAATCTAGGGTGCAGTATCTTAGTGGGGAGAAGGGAAGGGAAGAAAGTGCTTTTGTACGAATGTGACTTGTTTTGTCTTGATTGTAAGAAAATGCCCGCACACATCTTTCTTCTTTCTTTGTTTCCTTTCTTTAACAGGACATATAAGCTTACTTGTGGATGCACACATATTACGCCTTAAGCCATGTTGTTGGTTGTAAATGATTTTAGATGCATATGTTGTGTGCTTGAATGTTCTGACAATGAGACAACGTAAAGCCGGCTATATATTTATGTTGGCCGAGCCAAGGCGAACACCAACTTATAGTCCATTTGTCTAGCCTCGGCATTGCTGGTCGACGCTCGCCTAGCTGACCGAGTGCAGGCGAGCGCCAACGTGTATACAGTTCGTTTAGGGTGCCTTGTCGCCACTCGGGAAACTCGGGATCGCTCGGTACGATTCCTCCACCAGTCCATATTATTAGGACACCATTCACTCATTATATAAAATTATTTCCAAAATTATTTTTGAACGTGTAGGTAAACAGTGGTAGAGCCACGTGGCATCTTTTGCTGTCGCATGGATGGGCCGGCTCGAACCGGGGTGGTACCACGACCTCACAGAATACCAGCGTGAAGTAGAGGTTTACCTCTGCGTTTCGCTTGGTGCGTGCAGGTGGCCGGAGGCCCTTTTTACTGGAAATGAGGCATTCCATCTTAGTCCTCGCGGGTGACAACGCATCTGCATTTTGATTTGTAACAGAGGATAGATGTAGATGTCTATGGGCCGCAGCAACCACTTACCATCAGGTGGACTGTGTACTCGTTTGTCCCCTTATCCTATAAAAAAAAAAATTGTAGTTAGTGTAGTTTAGTCAATATTTTATTCAGATTTCTTTAGCATTATTTGTAAATGTGTACTTTTTTCTTGAATCTCTGCATATCTTATAGTTTAATAATAAAAACATTTCACCTATTAACGAATTACTCCCTAATGTTGACTAATTACTCCTTAATGTTTCTACTAATGACTTTTACAATACTTCTTTTAGTACCTTATCTATCTATATATTTTTCATGACATTTAAATAATCTATCTTTACTAACGTATCGGTGAATGAATTACTCTTATAGTGTATAAAATGCCATTATTGAAGTATTATGTGTATAATATATTATTATACTAATGTGGGGCATGCGGTGTGCAGGAGCGATACATATGCGTCGATGTCACAAGAAGCGATAGTGATCAATGCTATTGGGATGTCGGTGGTGGCTGTCGCTGTTTTGGTGCTCTATACCGTGCGCGGTACAGGAGGCTACCGTCTGCGGAAAGTCTCCGCTCAACATCCAAGTTAAGCTATCATCTTCGAAGACCTCATCACAGCCGCCGTTTAGTTAAACAACTATTCAAACGTTTCCCCAGATAATTATGCGCGGTACAGTGGCCTCCGGGCCAAGAACACAAATAAATGCGCTAATGCGTCTTATATTATGTTTAAGTTTCACTATACTTTTGTAACATATGTTTGCTGTCGAATGCTTACGAAAATGTTTCTGACGATACTCAAACAATTCAAGCCAAAAATGTACATTTACAGCAATTATTTGTGGGGTTGTATTGTTGCTAAACTTTATTCATTGCCCATTGAACGGAAGTTTTTAACTTATATCAGTATTTTCACATCTATTAATAAAATATCTTTAATTATTTATAGCACAATAATGTATGTACACACAAAATCCCGTTAATTAACCTATGTCCGGTATAGCGTTGATAACCCTACTATTTTAAGGGTAACCGAATACTATAATTCCATAAAAATGTAGCAGGCGAAATCACTATATTTCAATATAGGCTGACTATGGTGTGAGGCTGTTAATAAAGGCTCAAAGCAGCAAAATATATTCCTGTCATTTATAACATTAATTTGTTGTGGCGTTAGCCTCGAAGTAACCCTAGTATGGTGACCAAATTTCTTTATATTATAAAGAAACAACCTTTTGAAAATTACATTAATTTATTTGCTTTATTATTTTAATAATGTGGTTGTGTGATGCTCCATTTTTCAAAATTTAGAATAATTGCTGTGAATTGATTCCGTCTGCGATTTCATTTTTAATTAAATTCAATTTAACAACTATACTTTCGTATAATATAGATTTATTTATTGTTATTGAATTGGAAATGATATTGTATTAGATTACGGAATAATATGATACGTAAGGAGTAAAAATACAAATACTTCATTTCCATTTCAAGTAAGTACATTGTACTCGCTGTTCTGTGGTACCACATAAATGTTAGCACACTAGACTTAACTAATAAACGGCGTAGGTATAATAACGGCTAAAGGTTTATCAATTCGAAGTTTACACCATATGGCATTTAGTTTCAGTTGTATTACCTCCAAATAATTATTCTTGAACAAATAATGTCAGTGGCCATACGCATATTTAGGTATCTACTGATTTTTTGTATCGACTTTATATATTATGTAGTTTACAGTAGTTAAGATATTTAGTGATAATTTGTATATACATTTCAATTTAGTATAATGTGCGAGTGTCTGATAGCTGTAGAATGTGATTGATTTGTAGTTGATAACATTCGAATATTTAATAATTATTGGTAATTGTAACGATTGGTATTAGAGAAAGTTGTAAAAACAGGCCATGTATTTGTCGATTATAAAGTTTTAAGATGCACCATGTCACAATAATCAAGCACGAAAAAGATCAAAGAGAAATTGAAAAAAGAAATCGTACAATTTTTAGAAACTGGTATTATATGAAAAAAAAATTGTATGTGTTCATGGACGTTGCCAAATTCTATATAGTCATCTGGCCACATATTATTACTGTGTATTACGTACATAACTAAGTGTAGCATGTTTATTGATAATAATTTTAGGATAATGCTCAATGTGTTTATACGAGGGGTATACCTTTATATTATTTCCTTGTGTAGAAAATTGAGTAAGTTTGCTATTTATTAAATAAAGTGATTTTTATTCAATTTTGATATAAAACTGCATTCCAACTAACCTATTGGGGGGCTTATAACATTTATTTTTAAATATACAATCCCTCTAAGACTGCCTTAGATCGTATCTCCATTAAATTCAGGACTTCGCAACACACACAATCACTTTTGTATTCCAGTTGTTGAGGATCCCTTTAAAATATCGGGGCCAACTTTACCATAGATTTCCAATTTATAGAGTTGTAAATCAAAACGTCGCAACACTTTTTAACAGCGCTATTCACATGAATATCAGTATTTTATAACGATTGATGCATTGTAAAATGCACCAAGAGAATGAATAATATGGTACCTGTTTATTATGATTATTAAGATGTTATAAATCAATTTGTATGTTTAAATGAGTTGGAGGCAATCGGTAACGAACGATTGTTTTCCTTGCAATTTTATAATCATTTTCGAAATTTGTTAATCGTGTAACAGAAATATAATTTCGCTATCCTAGTTGAGTTGGGTACAGTTGTATTCGTTATTATGAATTTTATCACTGTTTTACATTTTTAAATATTTATAGGTAAAATCATAATTATACATTAAATACTTGTATGTAATTTGTTGTTTCATTTTTGTGATGACTACCTTTGTTAGCTCTACAAAAGGAAAGGTCTGCCTTCCCTTAAAACTGTTCACGTAGCTATGGAAAGAGCTACTAACTTTGTGGTTTGTCTGCATTAACTGAATCAGCCTAAATAATTAGTAAGCTCACGTGGTATTGGACTGACCATATAATACATAGTTCGTATAAACGGTTATTGGTTAAGCACCAATGGTTATCGTGTATACGTGGTAGAGCCATGCTGCAGCTATTAGTAGTATAGTTGTAGCATGAATGGGTCTGCTCCACCGGGGAAGGACCACGCTCTCACAGAATACCAGCGTAAAATAGTAGCTTAACACTGCTGTGTTTCGTATGGTGAGTGTAGAGAACCGGAGACCCTTTTTACTGGAAAAGAGGCATTCCATCTTAGTCCTCACGGGTGACAACGCATCTGCATTTGATTCGCAAACGAGGATAGATCGAGATTGTTACGCCGCCATCTGTCGACGGTAAACAAATGTCTCCGGCGCTAATTCCTGTAAACTTATAAAACTGATGAGGTGAATGAAAAGGGGTGATGAACTCTCTTATACTACTATAACATGTATTTCAGCTATTATCAGATATTACCTTGTTATGTCAAGGGTTTTAGTTAGTAAAATAATAATACCTTATGGATTTTAAAAATAAAATGCAATGATAATTGAATATAGATTTATTTACTTAGATCACCACAAACTATGACAAGACTAACTTTATTTCTTTATCACTATTTTAAGACAATGTCGTGAATAAACTATTAACAATTGTTGATAAATAGAAAATAGACAGCAGAATGAATATATTCTTATACTTAATGTTAAATTTGGTAAAAGTGCATAAACGTGTATGTGGAGTAATATTTTTCAGACTCAAACTTGAATAGTATTTATAAAATGTTAAATGATACCGGAGCAAAGAGAATGAGACTTGACTCGCCCCATGTAAAGCATAAGATTGTATTATATAAGTACCACAAGCAACTCTGCAATCTATTTCAAACATAATAACATCTTCCCTTAAAACCGTAACGCGAGTTATTTGATACGAGACAAAGTCAAGCATTTTAATGGTTTCTTGATGTAATTTCGAACGATTTATTTATAATAACATGAGATAAGATTTGACTGTATCGTTACGCATTAATTTTCATCAATACAACCATTTCAGTTTATAATCTACATAGGTTCCTATTTCTAATAAATATTTTTAATTTTAAAATGGTAAGATAATATATATCACATTTCTTTAAAAAATATTTATTAAATTTAAATTTGAATAGCTACAATTTAACTGCCATAGAATTTTAAAACACGATCAAAACTGTATCTAACACATTCATTTAATTCATACTTCAAATAAACGGTTTAATATTTTATCACTTTAGAGATCTTTGAACAAACATGTTAAGTAAATACATTAATACAGAAAAATATTTGTATTAATTTTACGCTACATTCTTACTGCGTTATATAAAAATAAAACAGTATTTAAATACGATCAGGAAAAAGTAAAGAATTTAAATAATAAAAAACCGCAGTAGTACTGTAGCACCAGTTGTTTTGACAAATTTCACGCATTATTACAATATCGATAATAGTAAGACGCTGCAAACGTCTAACCCTTTTACTTATCATAAACCGAAATATTAAGTGTTATATAGCCAATAAGTTAAAATTATAACGAATACATACTTTTGTATATATTTTTTTAATTTAACGCAGTTTACTATTCATTGTATTTTAAATATACCTACAAGTTATATTTTAAACATCGTTGAGACGTAACACATTATTTACATAAATTATCGTACAAAATTTGGCTTTAATTTTGAGCACTTTTAAGTAGATAAACATTATATAGGCAAACAAGCAAGACAAATACATTCTAGAACGTTAAATTTTTAATAAATATATAAACAGATATATGGTACCTGAAATTAGAATATACTTATTACTACACCGGGTGTTTGTGAAACGCTCTCGAAAACGAAGACAGACTATAGTACTAACATGATGGAGCGTGAATAAAACTAATAAAACGTTGTGAAAAGATGATTTTTTTCCCTCGGGATCGATTTTCTTTCTGACCCATCAAAAGTATTGTTAGTACTATCATCTGTCTTCGTTTCGGGAGCGTTTCACAAACGGTGTAAAATGCCTAAATTATGTTTATGATAAAATGTGTAGTTAGTATATCAAATGACTAGGTTCTTTCATAGGTTTAATTGCAAATTATAAACACAAATAATATTGTCCCGCTGTACGCATATTTGTCTAGCACGAAGCGTGCGGATTCGGTAGACAAAAACTTTACTTATTTGAAAGCTATCAGGAAAAATATCAGGAAATTATGACGCAATAAAAGTTTTTAAATATAAAAATGTAGCCGATAAAGAATCTGATTTAAAAACATGCCTTTCATATAAACGAAAAATATTATATTGTTATCGCTTAAGAAAACTCGAACGTAATCTTTTTTCCTCGGAGATTAAATTATAATTTTATTTTGTCGATAAATTTATATTTTATAAATTCATTCGATAAAAAAAATATTGAGTATTACAAGGATGTGCATATTTTTTTCCGAGCATAAACCATTTCACGAAGTATCAATTGTGGCTTATCGAAATAGTGTCTTAAATACGATATCTTGTCCAACTTCGCTTTAATGTTTAAGGTGCAATCTTAAAGGTCTCTATCCACTACAAAGTTCTATACCATGATCGTAACCGTTTCGGCACATAGAAAACATGTTCTTGTTCTTCATGTTCAAATTAATATGCAACAACGCCCCCTAGATCGTTCCGTCACCGTCCAACACCGTAGCGCGTCATGACCGGACCGGACGAATTCACGATGAAAATAATTGACGTGTACTGTTAAAGTTACAGCCTATATACGTCCCACTGCTGGGCACAGGCCTCCTCTCATTTCTGAGAGGGGTTCAGGGCAAGGAAATGTCCGCCACGCTGCCCCAATGCGTGTTGGCGAACTTTACATGTCTTCGAATATTTTTTTTATTTTTCAGATATGTAGGTTTTCTCACGATGTTTTCCTTCACCGCCAAGCAGGTGGTAAATCAGCACTTAAAATTGCATTTAACAATTTCAAAGGTACCGGCGGGTACTCTCTGTGAATGACAGACAACGTTATCAAACCGCTCTACGCAGACGAAAAAGATGCAGTGTAACCGCGTATGGTCACAGTTTACTAAATAATAACAATCGTTGCCAGTTGACTTATAGATAATTTTCTAATAGACACCATATAAGTATTTTTTATATATTATATAATTTTCACAACTACAAAACTAAGCTCTTGCGGACGCATCCTTGCAGAACTGGCATCATTGTCGTACACATATTAAACGGGGATGATACGGTCATTGAACGGTGTTTTATACGTTCTAGGGGGTGTAGTAACAACTGCCGTGTTTTTCTTCGCGTCTGATACGTTAATTGCATATTCATACATTTCATGGTATGAGCCGTTGTAGTGTACCTTAAAAAGTCAGGGATCGTGGATTCGAATCCGTCAATCGACTATTGTCTTGAACTTAATACTTTGCTTACTTGGAGTGGCTTATGCGGATATTAGTATTGTTAAAGTGAACTAGAATACTTCAACAAAAAATTGATGTTTCAGTTTTGATCATTGTTAAACGGTAATGACTTGCTTCGATTTGTTTGTATTCTGTTACGTATCTAATTTTGCTATAAGAAAGTATAAATTATCTTGATTATTAATAAGCTTCATGCTTACTTTGTGAAACTTTTTTAATAACGTCCATATGCATCTAAGCATCCTTTAAAAGAAACGTACATTATGTTATTTATAAGTATCATTTACGATACCGGCAGATACGATATCTATAAAAATAATAATGCTATTTAATTTCGGATGCTGGAGAATCTAAACTTATTCGTCACCATAACACTAACATGTTGGATATTGTTGGTTTTAGTAACAGGCAAGCAATATTGTTGACAATTTATAATATGTTATTTTATTAAATTAAAATACATGTAACATGCATTTTATGGATAGTGGAATATAATTTAAACTACATCCAATGCACAAATTTTACCTAAGTATAATAAATTACTTCATAATATAGTTCATGTAGTAAAATATCTATTCACCCTGAAATGTTGGTCGACATTAAAATATTTGATCTGTGAATATATTTTAATATAAAATATATGGTAATAAATAGGTAAAACTATTTCGGTAGCATGCAATATCTATTTATGGTTAAAATATTCTAAACATTCTTATAAACTTTTCTTAGTTTCCTTTGTAACATGAAATAATCAAATATTTTGACAGTAAATATACTTTAATTATGAACGCCGACTAGCAAAATATTATCTTTATAAGTACACGTGCAATATGTGCCTAAAGCAATAATGGCAGCAATCAAACAGAACATTACATTACTTTTATATATTATTTTATATATTTTTTTATATTAACTTAACCATATTTTTTTAATTTTATTAAAAAAAATTAAAATTTTATGTGATTTTATTACCTCTTACTGACACTAGCCGATACTAAAGCTAAGCAAAGCGGGGTCTTTGACAATCCTCTTACTCCCCAGACAATGCAGAGGTAATAAAACCACATACAATTTGCATACAATTTTTTTAAATAAAATAAAAAAAATATTAATCGAATTAAAAAAAAAAGTTATTTCTATACGTTTGAATAATGATCCTGATAACGTAGTTAACGGGAACCACAGGGTTTTTGTTACATATTGTATAACATATTTACCAGTTATAATATTATGTTTCAAGTTATAATGGTGAAAGTGAACCAAAACATTATTTATACCAAATAATGTTAACATTTTCATCTGTTTCAATTTTATAAAATATTATTATTTTGTGAAGTTACATGTTGTGATAAAGATGTTATTTATATAAAACAATTGGTTAAAAACCATATCTGATTGTGACGATTATAAAATGATGATGTTCTATGTTATGTATAATCAATACAAAATTATTTATTTGCATCATAAGTAAATGTAGGCCGATATTGCTAAACGGAACGGTGATTTTTCATTACTTTTTTACTGCTTAAAGCATTAATTTAAATCTATGCATCTTTGGTGAATAAATGACACATTGATCTAAGGCAAATCTAAAATCTAAAAGTACGAAAATAAAATATTATATTAGTAATTACTAATTTAATTTAAAACTCCGGGGTTTTAATTTTAATTACGTTTGTTCAATTAAAAACTAATACTGGGGCGTATAATTATAATATATGCTTCACCTGTGATATTTGTAAATGCTATGCAATATATGTAAACACATCAGAAGGCATAGAAAACCGCTAATGTAGTGGGTAATCCGCTTGCTAAAAAACTAAGGACAAAGTCCGAGTGAAATCGGCTGTTCGAATTTTGTGCAATTGATCAAAATTTCGTATAACTGGTGTATTTCGTAAAAGGTTCTGTGCCGTAGCATTTCATCATATGAGTAAAATATTCCTCCTATCGGATTTTTCTATTCTGATAAAACTAATTAGCTCTCCTTTATCTTAAGAATACATAGTACTGGGCAAAATATATTAAAAGCAACACCACTGATTTAATTGTTAACGAACTCTTGCTTTAATTTATTTCAATTTACGATCATGGAGAAACTATATTTGAGAATTAATTAGAGTTTAGCACGATAGAAGGCGATATATTTTTTAAAGATGATGATGATAATTATTAGCGATTTGTGTAATTTAATGTCACTGATGCTACATAAATTACATTGAATCTACCTAAATAAAATATACATACACAAATTTATAGATATAATACAAAATATTCACATAGACAACACATAAAAGTACGATTTACGGAGAGAAACACACTACTAAATATATTTTCTATACATATTTCACTCTTATACATAAATAAATGCTTACTGCTGGTCACTACAGCTGTGGAATGAGTAACTTTAATTAAATACTGAGTAATACGTAGGTCGTAAAACCAAAATTGTATCCATTTTACGAAATGTAGAACCTGGATGATCAGTTCGGATATAGGCAATTTTTCAAATTTGTCAGTTGCATATTCAACAATCAAATAAGAACGCTGATAAAGAAATAATATGGTAGAACAAGTTCATTCTTCTATATTTCTGTAATAACACTTATATTAATTTTAGCCGAATGTTGAAGTTGTGTATCGCTAGCAACGCAAAATCGGGAATTTGCATTTGGAAAAATCCAAAATTAGGGGCTTTTTAGGTGCTAATTAGGTGCCAAGTTTAAAAATTAGGTGCTCTAAAATTTTCACCGCAACGAACTGTTGAAATTTGCGTTGCTAGCAAAACGTCTCGCTACCAACGCAATGAAGTTATTAGATATACGATAAATATTAATAGCAAGGAATTAAGTGCTAATTAGGTGCTGCAAGTATACGCAATAACAAGGCGCCCCTAATAAAAATAAAGTCGTTATTCAGAACATAGCAGATGCAAAATTCAGATTTCCTGAAAATCAAAATAGAATCAAAATTGCTTTAAGAAAAAGTCCAAATTAGGGGCTTTTTAGGTGGTAATTAAGTACCAAGTTTAAAAATTAGTTGCTCCAAAATTTTCACCGCAACGAACTGTTGAAATTTGCGTTGCTGGCAAAACGTATCGCTGGCAACGTAATGAAGTTATTAGATATACGATAAATATTAAGTAATAGCAAGCAATTAAGTGCTAATTAGGTGCTGCAAGTATACGCAATGACAAGGCGCCCCTAATAAAAATTAAGTTATTATTCAAAACAAAGCAGATGCAAAATTCAGATTTCCTGAAAATCAATATAGAATCAAAATTGCTTTCAGAAAAAGTCCAAATTAGGAGCTTTTTAGGTGCTAATTAGGTGCCAAGTTTAAAAATTTGTTGCTCCAAAATTTTCACCGCAACGAATTGTTGTAATTTGCGTTGCTGGCAAAACGTATTGCTAGCAACGCAATGCAGTTATTACATATACCACAAATATTAATAGCAAGGAATTGAGTGTTAATTAGGTGCTGCAAGTATAGGCAATGACAAGGCACCCCAGATAAAAATAAAGTCGTTATTCAGAAATTTATTCGGCAAAGCAAATGCAAAAATCAGGTTTTTTTGTTTGTGCCATCTAGCGTCTATCGTACTTACCACCTTGAGAGTTCATCGATTTTGATTCGATAAAATGACTAGAACTATATAACGTTACAGATGGCGCTATTCATTACAAAGCAATATTTACTTGAAAGAAAATATTCTTTCAATTTAGTACACTAAAGTTTAGGCTTCACATGTCTAAAAATAAGAATTGTAACATTTATTTGGTTGAAAATTATATTAAATAATATTATAAATCTATAATATTATTTAATATAATTTTCAACCAATTTTCAACCATTATCAAATATAATCATATTAAATCTGAAAAACAAAAAATGCCGTTCATACCTTATAGTAAGGTAATGGTGGTTTTAAATCTGATAATTTCCAGAATATTACCGTCATCTACATGCGACCTAAATAATCTTTCAGCACCTAATTAGCACTTAATTTTTAGGCACTGATAAAGAACAAAAAATACCGTTTATACAATATGACAAGGTAATGGTGGTCATGGACCCTATAATTCCCAGAATAATATCTTAATCTGTATCGGGTTTCGATAATCGCTCAGTACTTAATTAGCACTTAATTCATTGCTATTAATTATGGAGTGTAGAGTACAAGGAGAACCATCTTATTAGGGGCGAAAGTTGAAAAAGTGTCCTACTATATACTGAAATTAGTGGTTCTAAAACCTACCACAATAGCGCTGGCGTCTGAAAAACTACGATATGAAGATACCTGTGTGAAAGGAGTGAAGTCGGCTGAATTGAAATATTTTAAAAATTTCATGACTGGAGTAGTTAGTAAAATGCCAGTATACAAAATATCAACTATTTACGTAGTACAAAACCAAGCGGATTGGTCGCTCCTTATTTATTTCTCCATCTTATTTTTTTTTTTAGTTTATTTATTAGATCAAAAGAAAAGAATACATGTATAGGTCTAATTAACATCTAAAAACCATTCTAATTACTTTTGGCGCTTTTTTTTAATTTAACCTATGCTACTGCAGCACCACCCTTATTGGACACGTTTTTAGGGACACTTTTCATTATACTATAGAGATGGTCCTCCTTCTCTCTACACTCCATACCACAGAACACAATTACTCATATCAAGAGCTCCATACCACAGAACACAATTACTCATATCAAGAGACCATTAATATTTATCGTATATGTAGTAACGTCATTGCGTTGCTAGCGATAAGTTTTGCTAGCAAAGCAAATTTCAGTCAAACGTTGCGGTGAAAATTTTAGAGCACCTAATTTTTAAACTTGGTACTTAATTAGCACCTAAAAAGTCCCTAATTTGGGCTTTTTCTAAAAGCATTTTTGATTCTTTTCTGATTTTCAGAAAACCTGAATTTTGTATCTGCTTTGTTCTGAATAACTACTTTATTTTTGTTAGGGGCGCCTTGGCATTGCGTATACTTGCAGCACCTAATTAGCACTTAATTCCTTGCTATTAATATTTATCGTAAATCTAATAACTTTATTGCGTTGCCAGCGATACGTTTTGCCAGCAACGCAAATTTCAACAGTTCGTTGCGGTGAAAATTTTGGAGCAACTAATTTTTAAACTTGGTACTTCATTAGCACCTAAAAAGCCCCTAATTTGGACTTTTTCTTAAAGCAATTTTGATTCTATTTTGATTTTCAGGAAATCTGAATTTTGCATCTGCTTTGTTTTGAATAATAACTTAATTTTTATTAGGGGCGCCTTGTCATTGCGTATACTTGCAGCACCTAATTAGCACTTAATTGCTTGCTATTACTTAATATTTATCGTATATCTAATAACTTCATTACGTTGCCAGCGATACGTTTTGCCAGCAACGCAAATTTCAACAGTTCGTTGCGGTGAAAATTTTGGAGCAACTAATTTTTAAACTTGGTACTTCATTAGCACCTAAAAAGCCCCTAATTTGGACTTTTTCTTAAAGCAATTTTGATTCTATTTTGATTTTCAGGAAATCTGAATTTTGCATCTGCTATGTTCTGAATAACGACTTTATTTTTATTAGGGGCGCCTTGTTATTGCGTATACTTGCAGCACCTAATTAGCACTTAATTCCTTGCTATTAATATTTATCGTATATCTAATAACTTCATTGCGTTGGTAGGGAGACGTTTTGCTAGCAACGCAAATTTCAACAGTTCGTTGCGGTGAAAATTTTAGAGCACCTAATTTTTAAACTTGGCACCTAATTAGCACCTAAAAAGCCCCTAATTTTGGATTTTTCCAAATGCAAATTCCCGATTTTGCGTTGCTAGCGATACACAACTGAATGTTGACATTCAATTTTTATAGGACAGCACAGTTGAAGACGCTTTGGAAATTTCGACTTCGATTTAGTATCCTTTTGAATATTTAATAAATATTATTTATAATAATTATCATGACATGGAAATATTTAGATAATGGCAACGGATATTGTGTAGGGTATGCATACAAAAATGTGGGTTTCAAAGTTAGAGAAGAAAAAAGAACATTTCTAGAGAGCTTCGATAAAGCTTTGATCACATCTTTTCTCTTATTAATTAATCTACATCGATCACTATTAAAAAACTAGATACAGAATCAGTGACAACTAATGTCCTTACCGAATGAGCGCCCACTCGAACATTTGGGTGTGTTTTTACATTACAATACAACTTTAGGCCATGCATTTAAGGTTGAATTTACATTAATGTATACTTATTTTAACTAAAATTACGTCAAACAATTGGCGACAGTTTTTAGAGAAATTTTCCATGGAATTTTGTGTCTAGTTTTTTTAATTAGTGATCGAAGTTAATCTATCACAACATTTCGTCCTGTTTGTGTCATTAAAATTATATATAAGGAAAATATCATCAATCTGGCATAAAATCTTCAAATTGTATTGCGATTGCTTGCTTTATCATAGAAATAGAGGTAAATATTTGAACCTTTTCATAAATCTTTCTAACTAAAATAATCTAGACATACCATTCATAAAGGAGTAAAGGTAAGAAAAAATAATTAACAATTACTAATTGCGTTATACTACGCATAATATGTTCGGTGGGTCTGTTCATATAGGCTAGATGACACTCATGTCAATTGAATCTCTACGAACTATCAAAACGAAACAGGGATTACTGGCAGCGATAAATCCGATGAAGCTCTAAAAGCCAACTGGCTAACAGCAATGACATCACAGAATTAAGACACTGACACGTCAGTTAGTAGTTTCTTGTAGTCAAATAAACCTTATATTATATTTTTTCAAACAATAACAATCTAATTTAATCTAGAACAGAAACTGGCCAAGTTATGACACTACTCAAAGCAGCAAATTCAAAATATATAAAGTAGTGATTTATTATTGATAGTGACAAGTACACAATTCATTAAATATTTGGTAATATTTATCAGAGGTACTGTTACTTAAACGCCAAAAATTATAATTAATTAACCTTAAGCCATGAAATACTGCGGGAACTCGTTAAAAATTGCTCGAACTAAGGCCTGGTCATCTTTGCTGACGTCACCCTCTTCGCAGAAGATGCGCGCGAAACAGCGGAGTAAATCGTCACGACGATGCAAGTGTGCTCCGTAGTCCGTGTTACGTATGATACCTTGCAATACTTTCAGATATTCATGACGGTGCTGTAATGTGAATTTCATATAACTATTTAATACTGTTATACATTTCACTCCTTACAGCCTGTTTAAAGTCTACTCCCAAATATAGGTCTTCTCCACAGATAGCACCAGAGATTCGATTTTGCCACGTTGTAGCTATTTGCCACGAGTAGCAAGCGTTGTTATTATTTTCAGTTGTAATCAGAAAGACGCTGCTACCTACTTTCTGGTTCAGTTTCCCTATGTCTCCTCTTACGACTCCCGTGGAATGTTATAGGCAGATTGAAAATTTATTTACCGATTCGTAAATAATTTAATAATTTGTATATGATATCAATATTCGCAATGTTTTCTTTTCACATTTTATATTGCAAGTACTTTAATTTATAACTGCAAATTTATAGTCAAAAGGAATCCAATATAAAATGAAAAACTAGGGCACCATTTGCTATAAAAATCTAGGGGCACGAAAAAGTTAAATCCGACACTGAATACTTTATAACAGTATTAAGTGTATACTCCAAACACAATACTGTTATTAAGTAAAATGATAGTCTAGGATATGTACCCAAAAATAGGGTGAATAGAAATCGCGGTGTGAATAGAAACAAATCTGGTTATTTGATAAAGTTGAATCTAGGTTTGTCTACAGCTCGAAGACGTCTGTTTATTTCTACTGTTTATTATTTGCCAACATTTTTCCTCTATTTTGGCAACCTTTAAATTAGTGTCAATTTTGATGACAGTAAAGAAAAAGGCGGTTATTATAAACGTGTGAGTACAAGTGGTTTTATGTTGTGTAAAGCTTTTAAATAAACATCAAGTTCTTCAGTGTTTTCTTATTGCAAATTTGTTAATATGGAGAGTTAAGTTTCTCATCTATTATTAATACAAATGTAAAACCAGGATACTGGTATTTTTTTCTCGAATTCGAGGTTTATAGATACGACTGAGGGTTGAATAAAACTCCTTTGGGGTTAATAGACACGAAGAAAGGGGTGAATAGATACGAATGAGGGGTTATTAGAAACGTAAAAGAGGTTAATAGAAACATGATTTTTAGGGTTGTCAAAACTATTCGCACCATTTATTTACTTCATAAATTAATTTAGGAAGCTAATTGAAACTAAAATAACCAATGTTAAAGGTATTTAAATGTCCATTTCTATTACAAATGTTATATTTGGATATTTGCTTTACAATAAAATTATTATGTCAATTGCCTTTTATGTATAGTGCTTACATGATTTTATTAATGAGTAATAATGATTTTTTATCCTGCCTCGTTACCTACTTCTTAAAATAACGAAATTTACAACCAAAAGGCATAGTAGTAGCATAATTAGTGTTATATAGTTTAACAAATAATAAAAATAAATTTTATTTTTTTATTTTTATTATTTAATAAATATTAAATATGTTCATAACTATGTAAACAGTTGCGCGCGTTGACGGCGGAGAAAAAATAAATTTAAAAAATCTCAAACATTCTGTCCTTTTTATCTTTTAAATTCAAAATGCGTGGTAATGCATTATTTTAACTGATTTTACTGCGCACGCACATATTCATAAGGGTTGATCGGTAAGTTTTGCCTATGTTGTTTCCCATAAATTACATTCAAATTGGAATAATCTATACAATTAAATAAAATTGAAGTGTCTGTTTGTAATGTTAAAATAACTGCTTTTTACTAAATGCATATGAAAGTATATACGGTGCTAATAAAAAAAAAACAATTTTTAAAATGTTTCTGTCTATTTGTTCCGGCTAATCTCCGAAACGACAAGACCGATTTTGACGGGACTTTCACTGGCAGATAGCTGATGTTATAAGGAGTAACTTAGGACACTTTTATTTTTGAAAAATAATTAAGGGTTCCGCGCAAAAAAATTAAAACCCATGAAATCGTAGTAAATTCCACGCAGGCGAACTCGCGGGGAATAGCTAGTTTTAAATAATAGTAGAATCCTTATTTACTCGTATTTTCCAAAACTGCAATAACGGTATATCATTATTTATATATTTGAACTGAAGTTTAAAATTTGGCTACTCTTTGAAAAATAACCTTGTATATTATGTAATTGTTTAAATATCAGATTTATTAACTAATACATAACTAATATTTTTTTTATACTGACAATTTTGATTTAGTTATGTTTTCTTTTATTTGACTCACAACCTACATACTACAACAAAAGCAAATTTGACAACCCTATAATTTTTTTTCTATTCACCCCTATGTGGTATCTATTGACCCAGGATTCCCGGTAAATAGGAATAGCCTACTTTTTTCTAAAATACAAAGAATTTAAATATTTTTAAACCTTTGAAGCATTAGTATTTGATAAAGTACAACAAGACTCACAACATCAGTTTTAATATCAACTTGTATACAAGATATGTAAGAATAACAGTGTAGAAGTTGAAAGTTGTGCCTATTCACCCCAATTTACAGTACTAATTTGTCCAAATACCTATCCATGTATTTAAATAAAACTAGTTTTTACGGATTTTATCGCGTATAAAAAGATATGTTGAACCATCTATCCAAGTTTGCCATAAAAAATGGTTTATCTGATTATTCATTCTTCGTACACGTTTTTTTTTTCATACATTAACAGTTGTGATATTTTTTAAAAATTGTTTAGCTAAGTAGATATTGTTTTGAAACAAACATTACACACTGCAGTGTAGCTATTTTGAATATGACGCCACAAAATGGCGGCAGAACTTGTCACGACAATTACAAAATATATTATTAGAATCAGGTGTTACTTTGCGGAAAACCGTTATATTAACGATTTAAAAAAATAACCGTCTAAAATCGAGAGAAGAGGATGCCTCGTGTAGAGGCGAAACACGTGTCGTGTTGTCAACGGTGGTGTATCTTTCCTAGTGTAGCGGTGTTGGGAGTAGTGGTGCTGGGATTAGGAGTGCAAGCAATTAAGGGAGGGCGGGAGGTGCTCTTAAAACTAGGTAAGATACATCATTTTATTTTATTAGGCGGATCTTTTATTACGCTGGTTAACTTTTTAACATCGTTAATTTAATTTTGTAGTACATTCATGCTACTTACGGTGTCACCAGGCGATAAATCAGCAAGCTGCCGCACAATGATATCAATGGCCACTTTCACGTCGTTGGTATAGAAGTGTTCGGCGGTCTTTTTGCGGCTGAACAAGTCGATAACCAGTTTGAGTACCGAATGAGCTGGAGCTGGTTCATGGTCGAATATATGCACGGGATCCTCTATAAAAGCGATGAATAATGTTTTAAATAGTTGCATATATTCAATTACGCGATTATCATGCTTAAAATATAATAATTAAAAAAATAAAATGTTTGTTAGGGTCAAATATTGCAACTGAATTTTAAAGCAGTTATGCTCAACCAATTGAGCTGAAATTTTGTACACATGTTTCAATATAATATTGGAATGTCAAACGAGCTAACCGTAACTTCAAATGTCTTAAAGCAAGTAGTTACACTGGTTCTCTAGTGACCCACAACAATATATTATATTCGTTTTAGGTGTAGAATAAATGAGTAGTCGAAATCAGGATCTTACGCCATTAACCTCTAACAAACACACCAGTGGATGTCCTGCTAATTGGTGGCATAAATAATACACCGACATATCTCACCGACACTTATATAATATGATATGTAAAATAATCTTTTTTATTCAACGTCACGATACCTATATCGTGGCGATAATACAGAACTTGCTTAGGCTAAATTACCCTATTTTATTTATTAAATGTGGCAGGTAACAGTTGATACACTGAATATTAAAAACCAGAGAAAATGGCAAAGCGCTAGCTAGGTTAACTATGAAAGAATTGTGAACCGAAAGTTGTGCAAAAATTTCAATATTTTTCGCGTGACTGATAAAGAAATAATAGAGAAATGCTTTAAGTTACTCGCCATAACTTGAATGCGAACCGGTATTACAAATAGAGATCATATTTCTTTTATTCAAGATAATTTCCAGGATTGACTAGCAAATTCAGCTACTCAAATTAAGAGATGCTGCAGTACAAATATAGAGTATTATATTTTTATCCAAATTTTGTTGATGTTGCAATAATAACTTCAGGCTATTATAGACAATCCTGATCGGCTTAAAGTTGATTTTCCCGTACATAATCTGCCATTCGAACAACTAAATGACGTAATAATACAATAACAATCTATTGATTTTAAGCGTTGGTTATGGTAAACGAGAACGACGCCGCGCAGTGCGGAGTACCCTCTCCCACTTCAACGCGCTTGCTTTTCGCCACTGACGCATACTGCGACGGAAAAGAGAGCATTCTAGACGTTTTTCATACGATTATGTGTCCGGCACTCCATGCCGCATACCGCAGCGTTGTGCGTTACGATCAAGAGATGAAAGCTTTAAATAGTTATTCAAGTAACAACAGTTTTACAGTGGTAGAGCCACGCGGCAGCTTTTGCAGTCGCACGAATGGGCCGGCTCGAACCGGGGTGGTACCACGACCTCACAGAAAACCAGCGTGAAGTAGAGGTTTACCTCTGCGTTTCACTTGGTGAGTGCAGGTGGCCGGAGGCCCTTTTTACTGGAAATGAGGCATTCCATCTTAGTCCTCACGGGTGACAACGCATCTACATTTTGATTTTTAATAGAGGATAGATGTAGATGTCTATGGGCCGCAGCAACCACTCACCATCAGGTGGACTGTGTGCTCGTTTGTCACCCTTATCCTATATATAAAAAAAAGTAGAGAAAAATATTAGTAATTTAACAAAATGTATTTATATATACCTCCATAATGCATATGTGTATATTATATAAGGAATATTTATGCATATATCTATTAAGTAGCGACATGTCAGCTCGTTACAATATAAGCCTACAACTAACAGTAAATTAGGCTGTACTGCGCCTATTTGTGTCATACGTGTCACGCCCACTTTGAGCTTCCTCTTCTTTTTAAATATTCCGTAAATTGAGATAATGATTTCACATATTTTAGGCGAATACTACATATTAAATAAGACTAATTTTACGAACGCGCTGCTGCCGCCGCAGATACGAACCGATGTTTCGGGCGCTTTACAGCACCCATCAACATAGGGGGAGGGGGCTGAAGTGTTAGAGGTCCTGATGTCATAGTTAAAAAGGGCTACCTTCAACTTTTTTTTTAAATATTTAAATTATTTCCCTTGTAACTATGAATTAAATAAACTTAAAATGAAACGCTAATGCCACTGCCATCTAATAATGTCTGTTGATAATTTGAGATAAAACAATTAAATCAAATGAATACTTTAAAACCTCACCTTCACGATTCAGCAACAGAAGAACCTTCTCACAGAAAGTCTTAGCATTGTCTTGAGTCTCTAAAGCGTTTAATAGAAGATTTTCATACGGGTTTTCGAACTGTAAGTTATAGGCGAGTAGCAACGTGAGGAACAAGTCTGGAATCTGTTCATCTACATCTGTCTCTGGTGGGTTCTCAATCAGTTCAAGCAAGAACTGCGCAAACTCAACGCCAAGTTGTTCTGAAATTACATGGCGTTTAGATATATTTTTATTACTTGTATAAAAAATAATTGGATTCAGTAAAACAGCATAAACATATTAAAATATTAAATATTTGGCCAAATAGCCAAATAATCAAACGACCTGAGAGAGTATAAGGAATTATTATGATTCACTAAACATTTTTTCAACAAACAGTTAATAAAAACTTAATAAGCATACCAAAGTGTGTCACTGGTAATTTGTCGCCCATAGAGAGGACCATAGACAAAAGTAGTGCGGAGTGTGATAGACGGCTGACGGCGCGGGGATTATCGCGCATGTCGCGCGCTATCTCGGCGGGCAAGGCCGACAGCGCCAGTGTCGCCAGCGCAGTACGCTCCAAGCCGCACATCACACCGAATGCCTGTAAACAATACCATAAATTGCAAACATACTATGAGTGTGACATGTTTATAAAAAGTGTTCAACACTGATATGTTTTTCACAAAATAAGGTTCACCAACCACCGTACAGTACACACGGTGAGTTGATGTTTTGGCCCATAAACATCTAGAGCTAACCTCGAATAAAACTCAAAATGACGAAAAGGGTTTCTGGTTCTCGTCCCTCGCATGGTTATTGGTAACGAAACAATGCACGTTAGTCTTTAAGGTTAATGCATCTGCATTGTGATTTTTATCCGAGGATAGATATAGGTGTCCATGCTCCATGGGTTACAGTATCCACTTATCATTAGGTGGACTGTGTTTTCGTTTGCCACCCTTACTTCTATTAAAATACTTCTGCTAGATATGGAAACTTCAAACACGTTTGGCGACGCATCTGACGTTCCGCAACTATAACACCACCCATCGCCTAAACTAGCAATACCAAAGTTCAAAATATTGCGACTACCAATAGTAGAGTTGATGTAACGATGACATGGATTGACATCACTATACATTTTAAGTCAAATTAAATTACGAAACAAACAAAATTAGATTCGATATACGTAAAAGCCAACTATAAAGAGCGTATAATTATCATCATCAACATCATCATTACAGCCCTTCAAAAGTCTGTGGTTGAACATAGGCCGCCTCCAAAGAATGCAATAAAGCATGGTCCTGAGCCGCCTGCAACCATCGAATTCCTGATTCTATTACCAGGTCGTCACTCCACCTAGTGGGGGCCCGCCCTGCATATCACTTACGGGTACGAGGCAGCCTACTACACCACATTCTGAAGTAGGTGTCAAGACATAGTATAGAAGAAATAAAGCCCCGACTTCAGATTGTGATGAGGAATTATTTTATCCTTATTTAAATAAAACTAATTTTACGGATTTTATCGCGTATTTTAACTTATTTTACATTCCCGACGTTTCAAGCACTTTACAGCACCCATGGTCATGGGGGGGGACTAAGGTGTATGACGTCCCAATGTCATAGTTAACCACGGCTACCTCCAGATTAAAAATTATTAATTTTTGTTCCGATCTACGCAGTATGAACTTACAATATCATGAAGTCTTGCAGTTGTATGCTTGGGTTGGGATTTAATTTTATTAGTGAGAAGCCGTCCTACATCGGTAAGAAGCTGCCACTCTTGAAACCTCTACCACAGCTCAAATAAATTAAGTCGATTGATATAGTGATTTAAAAAGCGACAACAATACTCTAAATAATACCTGCAGCAAGAGTTGTCGTAGAGGCCAACGTGTTTCCATCTGGTAATACTGGACCAACGTGGTCACATAGGCGTAGCGATGGCTGCTTAGAACATGCTGTGAGATATTTACATCGGCATTTGACTGTAATATAAAAAATGCATTAAACTTTTAATGGTATTGTAATTATTAAATGAAACTAATTTTTACGGATTTTATCGCGTTTAATTTAACTTTTTTATTCCCGACGTTTCGGATGGTTACGGGTGGGACTGAGGTGTTTGACGTCCGATGTCATAGTTAGCCACGCTACCTTCAGTTTTTGAATATTAATTTTTTGTCCCATCTTCGCAGAATGAGCTTACAGTATTTTGTCTTGCAGTGGTATGCTTGGGTTTGGATTTAATTTTATTAATTATAGGATCCCAAGCAGATGGCAGCACCCATTCATCTTCTCTATTAAAATTAGGATTTTTTTTTTTAATTTCAATAGCCTCGCAAATCATCCTTGGTAGGAATCAGTTTGTTTTGCGAGGATTTGTGTTCTATCAAATCTAATGTAATGGCGGGGACGATCTTGAACATGTTCACACACTGCAGACTTCCCAGAACGTCGGTGCTTCAAGTCAGCCATATGTTACTGTCATCATCTTTCTATTAAAAGCTAGCCAAGAATAAATTACAAGATTCAATTATTCACTTATGCGGTGTGGCGGCTCGTGAGAGAATCCATCAACCCAATTCATCTTATCAAATTTCAGAAACATCTTATTGCCTTATGAGTGGATGTAGATGGTGGAGAGAATAACCATCTTGTTTACGTCAGTCGTAAAATAACTAGACTGGCAACGGGCAGCAGCGTCATACGTGCGTGACATCTGGTACTGTGATCGTCAGTCTACCCACTTCTATTTTATATAGATTGTCAATCATCCTACCATCCAAACCTACGATTACAGAGAGCCATGTCCAGCAGTGGACTTTTATAGATGATGGTGATGATGATTATTACCTTATACTCATACAACAGTTAACAGTGGTAGAGCCACGCGGCAGCTTTTGCTGTCGCACGGATGGGCCGGCTCAAACCGGGGTGGTACCACGACCTCACAGAATACCAGCGTGAAGTAGAGGTTTACCTCTGCGCTGCACTTGCTGAGTGCAGGTGGCCGGAGGCCCAATCCCCCCCCCCCCCATTAACATGGTAGCGGAATTAAATAAGACTACCCCAGGAGGGTACCAGCACCCCTGGAGAATCCCTCGCTGAGCATCCACGACCAAACAACTACAAGCTCGGGGCAAGCGGAGCTATAAAACCAAGGTGACCTCTGTCACACTATCTGTGAACTTTTGCAACATCAGGGGACTTCATTCCAACTTTAACGCTGTCCATTACCATCTAGAGACGGCGAAGCCGGCCTTGCTCTTTTTAACCGAGACTCAGGTGTCCTCTCCGGCTGATACTTCATATCTCTCCTACCCGGGGTACAAATTAGAACTCCTTTGTGCCCCGGGCTGGAGTTTGCATACACGTCAGAGAGGACATTTGTTTTCGACGCCTCGGCAGTCTTGAAGGTACGGACCTGTCCATCCTATGGCTGCACGTAGACGGCGACGACCATCCCCGCATCTACGGGTGCCTCTATAGGTCCCATAGCGGTAATGCCGACACAGACCGACTCATCGACCACGTCCAAATGGCTGCAGACTCCGTGTTACAACAGGTCCCATCCGCAGAAATCGTGATACTCAGTGATTTTAACGCCCACCACGCTGAATGGCTTGGTTCTCGTTTAACCGATCATACGGGTAGATCTGTCTACGATTTTGCCTTGGCATATGGTCTAACACAACTGGTTACTTCGCCTACGCGGATCCTAGATGTGGAGGATCATGTACCTTCCCTGTTGGACCTTATGCTGACCTCTCATCCGGATGGATATCAGGTTTCTTCGGACCATTGTCTGATTCGGAGTACGGTGCCACTCACGCTCCAATCGCAGTTGCGATCTGCAGCTTGCCGCCGTGTTTGGCACTAGGTCGGCCATTTGGGACGGGATGCGGTCTTTTTTTGCATCCTACCCTTGGGGGCGGGTTTGCTTCTCGCCGGAAGATTCCAGCGTTGTTGCTGATTCTGTTGCTGATGTGGTACTTCAGGATATAGAACTTTTTATTCCATCCTCTGTGGTGCCCATAGGAGGCAGATCCAGGCCATGGTTTGGTTTCATGGTTCACGCTATAAGCAGGAGTGCTACCGGGCCTGGGCTGACGCATCAACGTCTCGGGATGTAAACACCAGCGCTCTTAAAAAGAAGTATAATTCCGCCTTCAGGTCCTTCAAGCGTCATTGCCAAGGCAAGGTCTGAGCACATCGGCAGAATTGGAGAGAAGCTAGTTCATCTTCCTTCGGGAACCCGTGCATTATGGTCTCTCGCCAAGGCTGTCCAAGGGAACTTCTGTCAGCCATCTCTTCCATCTCTGAACAGAGAGGACGACTCACTGGCCCATGCAGCAAAGGAGAAAGCCGATCTGTTGAGCTCTCTTTTTGCGTTCAACTCGACTCTAGATGACGGGGGGAACACACCGCCGACCATCCCGCGATGTGAGTGCTCCATGCCGGATGTGCGATTTACACAGCGCTCGGTCCGCAAAGCACTCTTCGCCCTGGACGTCAGCAAGTCGAGTGGGCCCGATGGAGTCCCTCCCATTGTGCTGAAGACGTGTGCTCCGGAGTTGGCACCGGTTTTAACGCGTCTTTTCCGGTACTCCTACTCCCAAGGCGTAGTCCCGAACTCATGGAAGACAGCTTTGGTGCACCCGATCCCTAAAAAAGGCGACCGCTCAGACCCGTCCAACTACAGGCCTATCGCCATCACCTCCTTGTTCTCCAAAATAATGGAAGCCATTATAAACTGCCAGCTCATGAGGTACCTTGAGGACCACCAGCTGATTAGTGACCGCCAGTACGGTTTTCGTCGGGGTCGATCAGCTGGTGATCTTCTAGTCTACTTAACTCATAGATGGGCGGAGGCAGTAGAGTCCAAGAGGGAGGCATTAGCCGTTAGTTTGGACGTAGCGAGGGCTTTTGATCGGGTCTGGCACAAAGCGCTTCTTTCGAAGCTTCCTTCCTATGGGCTTCCCGAGAAATTGTGCAAATGGATCACCAGTTTCCTTGCTGATCGGAGCATCAAGGTCGTAGTAGACGGTGCATGCTCTGATTTCAAGCCTATCAACGCTGGTGTTCCACAAGGCTGCGTGCTATCACCAACGCTGTTTCTCCTGCATATCAATGATATGTTGCTAACTGGTAGCATTCATTGCTATGCAGACGACAGCACTGGTGATGCCTTATATACCGGCCGTGCCAATATTTCTCGGGAAAACGTCGCCGAGTACCGGGACAAACTTGTGTCTGAAGTCGAGTCTTTGCTTAACAAAGTCTCGGATTGGGGCCGACTAAATCTAGTCCAGTTCAATCCCCAGAAGACACAAGTTTGCGCGTTTACCGCTAAAAAGAACCCCTTTGTCGTATCTCCTCAGTTTCAAGGCACTCCCCTTGCTGCCTCAGCCAGTATCGGAATCCTTGGCGTCGACATATCGAATAGTGTGCAGTTTCGTGGTCACTTGGAAGGGAAGGCCAAATTGGCCTCTAAAAAGCTTGGCGTGCTCAGCATAGCAAGACAGTATATCATGCCGACACATCGCTTGCAACTTTACAAAGCGCAAATTCGGCCTCACATGGAATACTGTTCCCATCTCTGGGCAGGGGCTCCCCAGTGCCAGCTCCTTCCACTTGACCGCATCCAGCGCAGAGCGGCTCGAATCGCCGACGACCGGGCCCTTTCTGATCGGCTCGATTCATTGGCAGTGCGGAGAGATGTTGCATTCCTTTGCATTTTCTTTCGCATCTACCATGGGGAGTGCTCTAAGGAATTGTTCGGATTAATCCCAGCCGCCAAATTCCATGAACGCACATCGCGGCAGAACTCCCGATGCCATCCACACCATCTGGATGCTTGGCGGTCCACGACTGTACGTTTTACTAGGAGTTTTCTTCCTCGTACAACTTCTCTGTGGAATTATTATCCACCGGCGATTTTTCCGGACCGATACGACTTAGGGAAATTCAACAGCTCACACCTTTCTAAAAGGCCGGCATCGCAGAGCAATTCCCCTGGTGTTGCGGTTGTTCATGGGCGGCGGTAGTCACTTACCATTAGGTAAGCCGCATGCTCGTTTGCCCCCTCGTGTATAAAAAAAATACTAATACAAATCAAGCAAAGAAAAATCGTGATAAAATCTCTCGCGAGTCGCGAATCTCTCTAAAAGTTACGAGTAAAGCCAAGTAAGTGTATATTTATGAAATCTCCTATGAAAAATATTTTCTCTTAAATCAGTTAGGTAGGGTGAATGGAATAGATATTTTTGAAATTATATTTATTTACAAACTAGTAAATCACCGCGACTTCGCCAGCGTGTAATTTAGGGTGATGTTGCGCGGAACCCTAATTCTTTGAAAATGTGTTTTTGTTATAAGTACCGTATATACTTTCATATGCATTTAGTAAAAGGCTGTTATTTGGACATTACGTTATAAACATACACTTAAATTTTATTTTATTTGTATAGAAGAATTATGAACGAAGCATGTTCTCGTCTTAATCTGAATTTAGCATTTTAAATTCGCTCATCTCTGCATCACTATCTGAGTAGTCATCATTGTCGTCATCATTACCATCAATGTTGCTTTCCCTTATAAATATAGAACATAGATTTATGTAGGTATTTAAAAATATTCCACTGTCTAGTATCAATATTTTAAATAAATTTATAAAAAGAATCATGAGTTCTATAGATTTGGTAATACTTAAATAAAGCGAAAAAAATACGTTATTAATACACAAATGAATTTTATTTGCAAGCCGTACTATTCAAATAACAGTTAACAGATCGCGGTCATTTGAGGTCGTTGACGTTGCTATTCTTATTTGAATCGCATTGTAAATCTCTAAATTAAAGGTTGAGAAAGATTCAGAACTGGCTATTGCAATGCCATAGAAAACACAAAAATAACCAAAGCATACCATAACGGAGATGAGTTCAAGCAATTGTGTCTGTATGTCATGAGCGTCATCATGCAACGCCCACCCTCTCTGTTGGGCGTCGTTTGCTGCTTTTGATAAGGAATTTAAAGCTGTCATTATGCGTAAAGCGTCAGGCGCCGCATCGATAGCGTTTTTGGGACAAGTTATGTTACTGTTAGCTTCTCGGAGAAGTGCGTCAATAATGGATCGTGCAGCACCGCCAGGGAGAAATTCCTGAAATATAAGAAAGAAAATTATTTAAAAATACATATCACCCCAGTATATCAAAACATCCTATACTGTCTGACCAAAGGTCCTGTCCTATGTTTTTGGCCGAAGTCGAAATCGAAGCTGAAGGCTCAATTGTGCTATAAATTTTACCACTAGAAATTAAATTAATATTTTCCTTTATATTAGTAAAACCAGAGTAACCAACTAAGCCCAACGGAGCAGTCAGCTGAAATGGCAATGGGCCATATAGCTAAAAAAAAATCTACCAACAACTAAAGATGGGGAAGAAAGGTACTCGTGTAACGGCGTCCTAACGGCAAGCTAAGTGTAGGGAGGCCAGACACTAAATGCTGTGACGACTATAACGAGGATGTAAGAGAGTATTTAAATGCAGGTAGCTTAGGGCCATGCTTTGTGGCATTCCTTTGAAGGCCTAAGTTCAGGGGTGGACTTGTGATGGGCTGTAATAATAATGATACAAGAAAGCTCACTTAATCTAAATTTATTGCTTTTTAATCGAAACATGACACTAAAAATATAAATAAAAAGCTTTCGAACAAATTTAAGTTTAGTTAAATATTGCTTCGATCGAAAAGCGACGGCATCGCTTGCATATATGTTATGCGAAGCAATGCATCAGTACATAACATATAATATGCAAACGATGGGCGAAGTCATGATCTTTTAATACCAGCAAACATTGGTTCAGAAGATTTAAGGCTGTAAATTACGTTCTATCTGATCAACATCATACAGGACAATAAATATAGAAGAATTAAAAGTGCTCATAGACATGGATCCCAGTTTCACTTAAACATTGTTTGGTAGAGAAACTTCAGTGCTCTCATACTACAATAGAAAACAACGAAACGCTTTCGGAAAGTAATGGTAATCATCAATTTATTTGCCACAATAGCTGGTGAAACTGTAACATCAGTAGAGAGACAACATTATAGTTCGGCCGTTCAGAGAATGCGTTCCTGACACATCGCGATTGAACTGACGACGTAACTTTGTAACGTGCTGTGCTAACAATAACAGGCAATAACAGTATCGTAATCTGTTCTTATACAGTTATACTTTATAAAATAATACGTTTTGTTTTTCTTTTTAAGAATTTGAAAATAATGGACTATAAGATAACATTTATTAAATATAAAAATAAAACTACGACCAAACCGAACGCGCGAAAGAAAGTAGCATTTTTATATTTAGGTTGAAAATGGTAACCCCAAAAGGCGTTATGGGCCGCCATTTTGTGACGCTAAAACAGTCTTCTGTTGTCGTTTCGTGCGTATAGACCACGTTCTTCAAGTGTTTTCGATCTGTTTTTATTTGATTACCCGGCTTTCGTTTAATGGACTGTTTCTGCTTTTCAAACTGATATCGGCCCTAAATCGGACTTCGATTGTGTTTTGTATTGCGTTATTTTTACCTATGGTGCATAATAATGCCTAAACGTGGACAAACATTGAAAAGTGGAGCCCGTGAGTTAATCATCAAGCTGCAAGATTACTTTGAGCGGGAGCGGCAAAATGGCGGACCCCTGTTACCTGTCGAACAAGTACAAGAACGCGTCTCTCAGGCGCTTGGAGTTAGCAAACGAACGATAACAAATATTAATAAAGAAAAGTTCGGCTCTACTGGCACGGAAGATAATATTTTACGTACTCCGAAGAAGAAACGTAGAACTAAACCCGTGACAGATATGACACCTTTGACGCCGATGCAATCAGAAATCATATTTTTTTTTTATAGGATAAGGGTGAAAAACAAGCACACAGTCCAACTGATGGTAAGTGGTTGCTGCGGCCCATAGACATCTACATCTATCCTCTGTTACAGATCAAAATGCAGATGCGTTTTCACCCGTGAGGACTAGGATGGAATACCTCATTTCCAGTAAAAAGGGCCTATATATATGGTTACTATTCCAGATATGAATATCTCAACAGGAAGAAGCTTTTGGCATCGTTAAGAGAAGCTGGACTGTTTAGTGGGGGTATAACTGCTTTAACCAAAATCTTAAAAGATATTGGTTTTTCGTATAAAAAAACAGACAAAAGAAAAATTTTATTAGAACGATACGACATAATTTTAAAACGGATAAGTTTTTTGAGAGAAGCAAAAAATATTGATAACTGGGATAATGTCGTGTTCATTGACGAGACACGGCTAAACGCCAATCACACGGTTTCCCGTTCTTGGACGGATGATACACAAGCGTCGACGTCGAAAGTACCAATGGGTAAGGGGGCCCGTCTGATAACATGCCACGCAGGTTCTGCAAAATACGGCTTTGTGGAGAACGCGTTACTGGCATTTCAATTAAAAACCACAAATGAATACCACGAGGAAATGAATGCCACTTACATTCAAAGAGTGGTTCCAGAACGTGCTTTTGCCCAGCCTACCAGAGCCTTCTGTAATATTCATGGAAAATGCCTCCTATCACTCGGTTCAAATACAGAAACCACCTACCCAAGCTAATAAAAAGAAGAAATGGTGGCTTGGTTACAAGCAAAAGGCATTGACGCGAATATGCAGATGCTAAAACCAGAGCTAATTAAATTAGTTAAAGAAAATAAAGCGGCAAATGTGCGATACGAAATCGATGAACTGGCTCTGGAGTACGGTCATCGCGTTCTAAGAATTCCACCGTATCATTGCCAATATAACGCGATTGAGCTAATCTGGGCTCAAATAAAAGGTTACGCCGCCCGCCACAATACTTCCCCGCCATTCAGCACAAAAAAGATAATGACCCTATTAAAAGAAGCCTGCGGGGAAGTCACAAGAGATGACTGGGCAAAGGTTGTTGAGAAGACTAAAAACCTGATTGTGGAACATTTTGACCGAGATATCAGGATTGATTCTGTTATTGACAATAATATAATTATACATGTAGGCGAAGATGATGATGAAGACACCACCTCCTCAAGCGAATCGGAGTCTGATTAATATTCTGTACGTACATTCAATTCAATGTACTTTATTGCATAGAAATACAGATTGTAACTTTGTAACAAAGAATAAATAAAACAATTTTATTATATTAATATTACCTTTTTTTGGTTTCCACTTAAATTACTAAAATATAAATTTTAAATGATTCCGCCAATTTAAAACGAAAATAATCTTAAAAATAACGCGGCGGTTCATTTTGGAGGAACGTTAATGAACTCAGTGTTATGTTGTGCCCATCATTAGTCGTGACTAACTGATAGGTGTCAGGAACGCATTCTCTGAACGGCCGAACTATAGCATGAAACTACAATATTTATTGTGGTAACAATGAGTGACTGCAGGATGTTATTGGTATCGGAAACAGAATAAGAATTTGTTTGCATATACAACCATTTAGAAAGACAAAACTTTGTACTGGAAAGAACCAGCAACTAATAATTGCATGTTTTTTTTTCAAAGTAATATTTTTAATAGATAGATTTCACCATACCCTTAAAGATATTAAGACTGTCTCCACAGCAACTTTTGACATTTCATGACTCAATTGTGTTTCCTTGCGCACAGCTTGAACAATTTCATAAATAGCATTGGGCTTAATGCTTTCACTGCTATCTTGACTGTCATCTTGATTGTCAGTATCAGATGAAAGTTGATTAGGAGGTACATGAACATTGTTTTTCTTTTGATCCTCTTCTACTTCTAAAAATTACAATTTTTACAAACAATATGTAATACGACAATGTATATTAGCAATTTTTAGAATGTTCAATATTCAACATTCATCATCAACATCATCATCATCATTACAGCCCTTCAGAAGTCCACTGCTGAACATAGGCCCCCTGCAAGGAATGCCACAAAACACGGTTCCGAGCTACCTGCATCCGTTGATTTCCTACATGTCTTACCAGGTCGTCACTCCATCTAGTGGGGAGACGTCTTACACTTCGCCTGCCGGTACGAGGCTGCCACTCGAGAATCTTACTTCCCAATCTCTAGTCGGTTATTTGAGCTATATGGCCAGTCCATTGCCACTTCAGCTTACTAATCCGATGGACTATGTCGGTTACTCTGATTCTACTGCGGATATCCTCGTTTTTAAGTCTATCACGTGGAGAAACCCCGAGCATAGTCTTCTTCATAGCTCGCTGAGTGACCTTGAGCTTCCTCATACGGCCAGCAGTGAAGTGGTGGCCCTGACCTATGGATCCATAGGTCATCACTGGCAACACATGCTGGTTGTACAATCTTGTTTTGAGATTTTGAGGTATGCCTGACGAGATGTGTCATAATCTCCCGAACGCTGCTCAGTCGAGTTAAATACGTCGATTGACCTCTCGGTCGAAGTTGGACTTATCTAGACGGACTATTTGTCCCAACTTCAAGCTTAATGCTCCCAACAACTACTATACAGGTGTGATATGGACGTTACACATGACTATTGTTTTGTCCATATTCATCTTAAGACCTATCCGTTGGGAGACACTAATGAGGTCATTGAGCATAATGCTTAGGTCCTTCAGTGATTCTGATTTCTGATATAAGGACTATGTCGTTGGCAAATCGAAGGTGAGTGATGTACTTGCCATTGACGTTAATACTGTATCCTTTCCAGTCCAGTAGCTTGAAAACATCTTCCAATGCAGTTTTGAGGATATTACGTCACCCTGCCTTACACCTTTCTGCAGTTGGTTAGGTTTCGTCCTCTGGTTCTGTACTCGGCCATCGTAGCCCTACTACAAGTACAAGCACTTCAGCACTTCGACATACCGACAGTCAACTTGGCAACGCTTAAGGGATTGCAGCACCGTCCACATTTCGACGGAATGAAAGGCTTTCTCTTAGCCCACAAGACAAAGAAGACAAACAGGCCGTTTATACTCTTTGGTCTTCTGTAAAGTATGTATGTGATCTATAGTGCTAAAGTCTTTTCGGAAACCGGCTTGTTCGGGGGGCTGGAATCGTCGAGTCTGCGTGTGAGAAGATTCGTAATGACTCTCGAAAACATCACATAGACTCAGAAGGGAAATCGGTCTGTAGTTCTTCAATAGAGCATTTTCGCCTTTCTATGATTGCCTTATAGGGAAGATTTTTGTCATACATAGTTGCCATGCTTGGCAAGCTGGTTGGTAACCGCAGTTTTTTATTTTTAGTTATTATTAGGAAGACACTGCTGCCCATCTGCTGATTTGTTTCGCTCTGTCGATTCTTAAGACATCCACAGGATGATATGGAGTAGTGAATATTCTCACACTGCCGCTACACCGCATTAGTAAAATTAATTAGTTTTTAAAATTTTCTTAAAAATAATTTCTAAAAATGTAATGAATTATTATTTGTCTATAAATAATTACCTCAGATCTCCATATTATTTCATGAGCGAATTTTCTTTTTTATGAATGAGTAACATTATAATTAAGAGAAAAAAAATACAAAAAATAAAGGAAATAACTAGTCTCACCTAAATAGTTACAGCCTATTAAGAGTTCACTAATGAACATAGGCCTCTCCCTTAGATTGACTAATAAGGATATTTGCCTTAGTTACTACGCTTGGCAGGTGACAACCAGTTTTGTTATTATTTTGTCTTATCATCAGGAAGATATTGCTGCCCATTTCCTGTTTCATTCCACAACCACATGATTATATGGGGTACTGGTTCTATTAGGTATGTACCACACCAGTCGATCAATCATACCATTGATCGACATGTAGCAATGTCGATCGCTTGATACTGGTTGATAAAACATTGTTCAATCATCAATTCTTCGTTCAAATCTCTTAAAGATAACTTTATTACATTTGCTTTATTACTAAAACTTATATTTTACACAAGAAAAAATCCAAAAATAAGAACATGGAAGTAATGTGATGTTTTAAATGATAACATCCCGATCCTACAATGTAACACTGAGGAAACTAATTAAAAACAAGTAGTATAAATAGTTCAAACAAGCACCTTGCTTATAATTCAATTGTTGTTGAAAATTCAGAAACTCATCACTAAATATATGTTAAAAATGTATTACTGGCTGGTAAATTCAATTATGAAATTATAGTACAATTTGTTTTCAATATAAACTTCTATATTTTTTTGCAAGAAAGTATATAACTATAACACTGAGAAAACAGTGAAACATAGAAAGTAAAAAGAACAAAGCAGTTTATAAGATAGTACGAGGGCGGCACTGAAAATTTCGGGAATCAAGGAAGTGACACAAAATTACTATTTAAAAATGTATTTATTGCTTTTCGAAGTATTCTCCGCGAAATTTGACACATTTTTCCATACGATGGAACCAATCATTGAAGCAACCATTCCATTCGGAAGTTGGGGTCTCCAAAATGGCCGTTTTGTAGGCGTTCACAGCTTCTTCAGGTGATGAAAATCTCTGTCCAGGCAATTTCTTTATTTTAGGGAAAGTATAGAAATCATTAGGGCTTAGGTCGGGGCTGTACGGCGGATAGTCTAATAATTCTATGTTTTCTTGCTCTAAAACTCTTTTGTTCTGTGTGTGGTGTGAGAACTCGCATTGTAGTGATGGAGGATGATGCGACGGTTGCAGTTCTCTTTACGGAGTTCAGAAACGACCTGTGGCAAACAAATGCTAGCATACCATCCTGCATTAACCGTTCTTTGTCCCTCAAGAGGAATAGTCGTAACTTGGCCGGTTTTGGAGACAAACGTGGCCACCATTTTTTTTGCAACACTCGGTAAATGAACAATTTTTGTTGGCTTTAAATCATTTTCGAACACCCAAACTCGTGACTGGTTTTTTGTTTCGGGTTCGTACGCGTATGTCCAGGATTCGTCACCTGATACGATGTTGTATACAGCATTTGAGGATCCTGCGTGGAATCTTTCGAGAGTTCTGACGCACCAAGTAACGCGAGCAGCTTTTTGCTCTTCACAGAGCGAATGCAGTATCCATCGGGAAAACAACTTTTTTATACCTAATTGTTCATACAAGATTATTTGTACTCTTCACAGAGCGAATGCAGTATCCATCGGGAAAACAACTTTTTTACACCTAATTGTTCATACAAGATTATTTGTATTTGACTCATGCCAATGTCTAAAGTTGCCTGAATTTCACGGTATGTCATATGTCGATCTTCCTCAATCAGCTTACGCACAGCATCAACGTTTTCTTGGGTGACTACAGTTTTTGGACGACCTTGACGGGGATCATCACTGAGCTTGACACGTCCACGTTGTCAGCAAACCAGCGATAAATTGTGGTTTTGGATGGGGCTTCATCACCAAATGCAGAAATCATCCAGTCAACTCACTGTTTTTGTGTTAAACCACTTCGAAAGTCATAATAAATCATCGCTCTATAATTTTCTCGAGTCAATTCCATTTTCTCAACAACTAAAGTTTGACAAAACCTTGTGACAAGACTGAGTCTTTTTTGAAATAAATAAATGGTATTCGATTTTTAAAACCAAGGAGTTTTCAATTAAAAAGATTTTAATATGACAGGAACAGTGGAAATATTCCATTCCCGATACTTTTAGTGCAGCCTATGTATAAGCGAGAAAAAAAAGTGAACCAGAATTACTTTCACAAGATGTTTAAATTTAATTACTCATTGGTTCTATTATTTTAGCATTATATCCCCTCAACAGTAAACGCCATTGTAGCTATCTATCTACTACCCAGGCCAAAAAAGGTTCATAATTTAATTAATTTGTGTTTTCTTGTATTATATGGGAATAATGTCACAGCTTATACAATAAACTATAATAATAACATTTTTGTCACCTAAGTTTATATTATAATATAACATTAGTGCTAAAAGCATAAACATATTAGAAAACGTAATAAGAAAAACGTAAAAAGTAATAAACTCATTTAAATATAAAAAAGTATATTTAAAATATTAAATTTACAACAAAAAGTGCATGAAAGCATAAAACTATCTGCAAATATTAAAGATAATTTATATTTCTCGATACTGTGATGTTTTCAGCAAATAATAAACAAGAAAACACTAAATAGAAGATAAAATGAAAAGAGCTTAATTGGGGTTGATTTAATTGATGATTTTCGACTGGCGATATCTTCAAATTCGTCAACAAATTACAGATTAAAAATTATTTGTTATCTAGCTTTGTCCATCAACAAGCCTTTCCATAAATACAAACAGGTTATGAAACCAGCAACACAGTGATTTAATCGACATCTATGGCATCTGTATGGACAGTCTGGCATCAAGCCATCCTGGCTGTTTTTACTGTTCTACAGATATTATCACAGAAGACAGATTTTAATCTTGAGGAAACGAAATAGAAACTTATAAATTTAACTTACCTTGTGAAACACTGTTTTCCGTTTTAGTTGGAGACAGTGGTGGTTCGTGTTCTTCAGTCACCTGCTGCTGTGAAACAATTGGTCTCAAGTCAAATGATGGTGAAACTCCATTTGGAGGTGTGGAATCGTCCCAGCGTGGTGGAGGTTTTGGTGCTGGAGCTTTCTTTGACTGTGGTTTAATTGAAAGTTGAACTTGTTTTCTTTGCTCATTTAATCTAGCCAATGTTTCTTGTTTTTGTGATGACATTGTATTATTTTCATTGAGATTATTAATACAATCATTCAGAAATGCTAGAAAAAAATCCGGTTCAACCTGCAAAGTTGATACAAATTTTAATCTAATGAGTGGAGGCAATATAGCTTGTTATAAGGTAGAATTATTATGTTGATTAGTACACTACTAATTTTACCTGGACTGATGCTACATAGTTCGACGGAACGAAGCCAACGTGACCTTTTCTATTAACAACATGCCACCAGTTCCGCTGTTTGGTGTTGGTTTGATGTAGAAAAAAAAATTCGCCTTCTGTAAAACTTAAGGTCTTCGCTAACGTGGCTTCGAAATCATATAGAGCTTTAAGCATATTATATTCTCCTGGAAAAATAGTTTTAAAGGTATGTAATATTATAATAACATTGAAGTAATCATCATTCTAAGAATTTAAAAATGTTATACAAATAGATAAAAGACTACCATTACTATTAGATCCGTCTCCCATCTTTAGGCACGAATATAAAAGCGTAGTTTTCGCGGTTTTCTTTAAAATAATTATAAATAGTAATAGGAATGTATGTAATATCCTATGTAAATTTTTATATTGTAGCACAGACGAAATAATGTGCTTCGAATTCGGGTATTTATGAAATCAATTACAAAATGACATTGACATTTCTCTTCTTGCTTTTTTTATAACTGTCAATACGGCTCTGGGTTGTAGCTTTTCTGAGCCGGAAGTAACATTGTATAAATTATCCTTCATAGTACACTGCTTCACAATATGTTGATGCGTCACATTGTGAAGCCATTGGGAGATTTTGAAGACAACTTGAGCCAGCAGACAGCTTACAGTTGGTGATGGTATCTCAAGGCACCTAAGCAGACAGACACCTTATCTTGAGAATCACATCACCATCAGAGCACTTGTTTCACCGTTTCCACTAATTGTTCACATGCGCAGACATTTAATACACAAAATTTCACCACTTTAACATATCAAAATCCACTTCAAACCATTATTTAAATAATAATACAGGAGCAGCAAACCACTGCCGGTCAAGTTCCCGTCAAAACTACCTTTTCTTCTTGCCTTATAGTTCGGCCGTTCAGAGAATGCGTTCCTGACACCTATCAGTTAGTCACGACTAGTGATGGGCACAACATAACACCGAGTTCGTTACCATTCCTCCAAAATGAACCGCCGCGTTATTTTTAAGATTATTTTCGTTTTAAATTGGCGGAATCATTTAAAATTTATATTTTAGTAATTTAAGTGGAAACAAAAAAAAAGGTAATATTAATATAATAAAATTGTTTTATTTATTCTTTGTTACAAAGTTACAATCTGTATTTCTATGCAATAAAGTACATTGAATTGAATGTGCGTACAGAATATTAATCAGACTCCGATTCGCTTGAGGAGGTGGTGTCTTCATCATCATCTTCGCCTATATATATAATTATATTATTGTCAATAACAGAATCAATCCTGATATTTCGGTCAAAATGTTCCACAATCAGGTTTTTAGTCTTCTCAACAACCTTTGCCCAGTCATCTCTTGTGACTTCCCCGCAGGCTTCTTTTAATAGGGTCATCATCTTTTTCGTGCTGAATTGCGGGGAAGTATTGTGGCGGGCGGCGTAACCTTTTATTTGAGCCCAGATTAGCTCAATCGCGTTATATTGGCAATGATACGGTGGAATTCTTAGAACACGATGACCGTACTCCAGAGCCAGTTCATCGATTTCGTATCGCACGTTTGCCGCTTTATTTTCTTTAACTAATTTAATTAGCTCTTGTTTTAGCATCTGCTTATTTGCGTCAATGCCTTTTGCTTGTAACCAAGCCACCATTTCTTTTTTTATTAGCTTGGGTAGGTGGCAGGGGCGTAGCTACCGCCGTATCAGCCGTATCAATGATACGGGGCCCCCGGGCTACAGGGGCCCCGAACGTGTGTAACTAAAAATTCCAAGGACTTCTACGGGACAGGAAAGGCTATCACTATTATCTATAGAAGCAAAGAATTAAAAAAAACTGAAACGTCTTCAGCTATGAATGCCGCCGAATCGTCTTCAGCTACGTTAGTATTGTTCGGCTAGGTTAGTTCATAGAAGTATTAATTGTAAGTAATAACTTATAATCAATATATAATAATTTTAATTAATTCAAGTGTTCCTTTTATGAAATCTTTACTCTTCATTTATTTATTTATTCGTATGGCATTCTTACAATCGTTCACAATAAATTAAAATTAACATCAAAATTATAAAGTTATTCTATCTTTTAATTGCTGAATCCATGGGATAGCGTCGTATTCGAGAGAGAACAGGTTAGTTGGGCAGCCGTGGTACCTTGTGAGTGGGCAGTTTCTAGCTATATGCTTAACATCCTGGACAGCAGCTGCACACTCACACCCCGGTGATTCCCTTTACTCGCACATGGACATGAAAGCATTGCTTCGCCCGCATCCAGTTCGTACCCTATTCAGTTGGAACCAATCCCTTCTTGGGAGCGCAAAACCAGCAGGTTTAAGTGTAGGGTTGATGGTAACTCCCATGCTATCAGGGAGTTTTGCGTTCCATTCCTGCAACCACTCAGCAGATGTGTTAAATCCGCCGGACACGAGTTCACATGCGGTCTGGTATGGTGGGTTACGTGACTTCAGACGGTGGGGTGGCGGATCAGTAAACTCCGCGTGAGCTGGCAGGTTGGGATTTCCGTAGATCTTCTGGGACTCTCGTAGTAGTATTTGTTGTCTTCTCAAATGGGGTGGGCTTATATGGCTTAGCACGGGGAGCCACTGCAGGGGGGTACATTTTAAGGTTCCAGATATGCATCTCATGGTCTGGTGCAGCTGGATGTCCACATACAGCACATGTGCACTATTTGACCATACTGGTGCACAGTACTCTGCTGTTGAGTACACCAAACTGAGACCGGTTGTACGCAGCACATCGGCGCTGGCCCCCCAAGTGGTGCCCGCTAGCCTGTGCAAGATGTTGTTTCTGGTCTGGAGCTTTTTGGATAATTTATCCATGTGCGGAGCGTACGTGAGACTCCAATCGAGAGTCACGCCCAAGTATCTCGGAGTGGGGTTGTAGTGCAACATGCCTCCAGCAAACTCAATGTGGGCTCGTATTTTGCCATTTGGTTAACCAAGTGAAACGCAGTTACTTCGGTTTTGACAGTGTTTGATACTAAAGTATTTGTTTCCTAAAGTATTTGTCTAGTATGCTTAAGTCCTTGTTAAGGATACCTTCGGATGGGTTGAAGGTTTCGTGTTGGGAAGCTAGTGCTGTGTCATAAGCATACATAAATTTACGACTCTACGTTTCAGGTATATCATGTAAGTAAAGATTGAAGAGCAGCGGAGCCAAAACTGAACCCTGTGGTAATCCATTGTTCAGCTTTTTGGTACGACTTTCACTGTCGCCAAGGAAAATCATGAACTCACGGTTCCTAGGCATGCTATTTAACAGCCCCACCATTTTTCTGCATGGTACCGCTTTCATGAGCTTATAGACCAATCCTTGCCGCCAAACTGTGTCGTATGCCGCTGACAGGTCTATTAAAACAGCAACCATCTTTAATTTCTTTTGAAACCCTGCTTCAATGTGGGTTGTGAGGAACAACACCTGTCGGTACAGTTGCGGCCACAACGGAAGCCAGCTTGTTACACTGGAACTACCTTATCAATGAGAGGCATAATGCGGTTGCAGATTAGTCTCCCCAAAAGTTTGTAGACACAGCTCAGAAGGGCGATAGGACGGTAGCTCTTAGGATTGTCTGCAGGTTTTTGGGGTTTCAGAATAGCAATAATCTTCGATCTATTCAAGTTGCGAGGCAATTTGATACGTAACAGGATATCTGAGAACTTTTTCAACCATTTCCTGCATTTCGGGCCCAGGTGCTTTAGAAACTCATTGTAGACTGCATCGAAACCAGCAGCTTTATTAGGGGGCAATAGTTTCAAGGCGCGATCGGTTTCATCTTGGGAGAATTCTCGTGACAGCTGGTAGTCAATTGGTAGCGACGCCTTAAGCTGTTTAGCGCACTGTCATGTCGCCCGGGTATCATCTTTCCTGCCTTTTAACTCGGGACACCTCAACTATTCTGTTTGCAATCGCGTTGGCTAGTGGAGCAGATCCGCCACGGCAGTTTGTTCCAGTCTTGCCTGCCAACCCATTAAGCACCCTCCAAGCTTTCCTACTGGAAGTTTTAAAATCCATTGACTCTAAGGTATCGAGCCACCTATTTCGACGCCTTTCGTCGAGAGATTTCAGAAGGTCATCACCTATTTCATAGTTACCCGTGCGTGTGTACTCATCAAATGGTTTTCAACAAAGGATGTACGCCTTGCGGTAGCCTCGGAGAATGCTCTTTTTTGCTGTTGCTATGATAAGTTTAGTGAATCTCTTGTAGTTTTCGGCGCAGGGAGTTGTCCATCTGATAGCAGCATCCATGTCAGTTGTGAATTTGGACCAGTCTGCTTTGTGGAGGCCACCGAGGCAAAGGCACGGAGTTTGTTAAGGGGATCTTAATACCAACCTCCACAAGCACCCGTCGGTGCTGGTTGTTCGGGAAGTCTGAGAGAATTCTTCGAGTGGTTTGTTCGATTGATGTCACAGGTAGTAAACGTTATGTCTGGATTATAATCCCGTTTCCATCTTGCTGACCGGAACGATCCTCTATCTTTGGCATTAAATACCAGGTGTAGGTTGTTGTTCTCCGCCCATTGCACGAGGTGTTCACCATTTGCATCATTTATGTTATATCGCCAGGTCGGGTGATGACTATTGAAGTCGCCGGCATATAGGCATGGATGTGGGAAAGCGGGGAGGTTGGTAGTCCATGAAGAGTTTGGTGGTTTGTATTACAATGGTAAGGTTATTGATCTTTATTGCAGAGGCAAATACATCGGGACCCCAAGGCAAGTCTCCGCAGCGAAATGTTTAATACCGTCTTTAACAATAAGTGGCCATGTCATATTGCGAGTGGTTAATTGAATGAGCAACGTACAGTCCCGGGATAGCACCTAGTTTATATAGATCCTGTTCATCTCTATCGTGAGTTTCTTGTAAAAGGAGTACGTCTATGTCATTTTCTAATAGAATCTTACTTACTACTTCGCATTTAGCTTGACTAATACTTTCTATATTAAGTTGGCAGATTCGGGTAATAGATCCAATATCTCTAATCCGGTGGCTCTCCGAGGAGAGCTGATCGCATTGAGGCATTTCAAGTGGGTAATTAAATGCTATAATAATTCTTTGAACGACTGTGATAGTGCTGTGAGGTTGCAGGATTATAGCGCAACAGTACCGCAGCCGGTAGTTTGTTGTTCGTTTAGCGCCACCCAGGGGACACGTGCAGGGTGCGGGTGGCAATTCCTGCAGACGTGAACAACTTCATCCCCCTACTCTTTATTGGGGCCCCCCAACAAATTTTGATAGAGGGCCCATCTAAGGCACGCTACGCCACTGGTAGGTGGTTTCTGTATTTGAACCGAGTGATAGGAGGCATTATCCATGAATATTACAGAAGGCTCTGGTAGGCTGGGCAAAAGCACGTTCTGGAACCACTCTTTAAATATAGTGGCATTCATTTCCTCGTGGTAGTCATTTGTGGTTTTTGATTGAAATGCCAGTAACGCGTTCTCCACAAAGCCGTATTTTGCAGAACCTGCGTGGCATATTATCAGACGGGCCCCCTTACCCATTGGTACTTTCGACGTCGACGCTTGTGTATCGTTCGTCCAAGATTTAAATTAACTCCAAGATATTTGTCTAAGTCATAACTTAAAAATGCATATTAATGTACCTACACGCAAAAACTCATGCATAGACCACATGCTAAGTAATATTATAGACGCTAACGCTACGGTATTACCTTTATACTTGTCCGACCACAATACAGCTCAGTTATTATGTATCCCTGTGCAAAAAAAAAATTGAAAAACCAAAAACTTACACAGTACTTAATAATTTAAAATTAAATTTTTGTACAGCCGACTTCAATATAAGCGACTTCAATACAGGTTATTTAAGAATAACTCAATAACCATTGGTCTGACCTTGATCAAATTCATATGGGACCACACGAGAACTATCAGCTTTCATATAAAAAAAGAATCATCGAAATCGGTTTGCCCAGTACAAAGTTATGAGGTAACACACATAAAAAAAAGCAAAAAAAAAAACATACACTCGAATTGAGTACCGTCGGCAGTCGGCAGAAAAGGACTATAGTTGCGAAAATATTTTCAGATTCAAGGAATGCCTGAAAAGCATCACTTGGTCTGAGTTATACGCAGATATGAGTCTGAACTCTGCCTTCAATAACTTTCATGAACTACTGTGCATGTTTTATAATCTGTGTTTTCCTTTAATTAAAATTAAAGTTAACACTCATAAGAACACACAAGATTGGATTAGCAAAGGTCTAAGAACAAGCTGTAAAACTAAACGGTCACTAAGGTGTAATTATTATATAAAAAAAAACCAGCAAGCAATAAAATCAAATATATAAATTACTCGAAAGTATTAAAAAAATGTATTAATACCGCCAAAAGGATTTCGCACATAAAATATATTAATAAAAGTAAAAACAAATGCAAAGCGACATGGAATATAATAAAAAAGGAAATCAATGGCTTAAAATGTGACAATATCATAAATGCAATAAATTTAAACAAAAAACAGTTGACAAATCCTTTTGACATAGCCTCAGCTTTTAATGACCATTTTATTGAATTGACTAATACATATAATCTGACGACAAATAAGACACAAAAAACAACTACTAAGAGCAAACTTATACCAAACACGATGTTTCTTCTTCCAACTAAAAAAGAAGAAGTAAAAAAAGAAATTATGGGTTTGAACAACACCAATTTAGAAGGCTTTGACGGAATCAGTACAAGAATAATTAAAATGTACTGATGAACTAGTGCCTGTATTGACGTATTTAATTAATCTATCATTTTCATCTGGGACGTTTCCGGAAGCATTAAAACAATCTGTCGTCAAACCATTGTATAAGAGAGGTAAAAAAAAATGACGTCAACAATTATCGCCCAATTACTCTTATACCTGTTCTATCGAAGGTGTTCGAGAAATGTATGCACCTGAGAATACTTAATTATTGCAACACATACAACATCATTAATAAAGATCAATTCGGTTTCCAAAAAGAAAAGTCGACAACTTTAGCAATATTTACTCTTGTGCAAACAATACTGACAAAATTAAATAAAGGTTATCTAACAACAGGTCTATTTTTTGACTTGTCCAAGGCGTTTGATTTTGTAGACCACGACCTCTTATTAAATAAACTTGAAACGATTGGAATAAGAGGACCTACACTACAGTGGCTATCATCCTACTTGAGGAATCGGTGTCAGTGCGTCACTGTTAATAAAATCATAAATAGCGAACTGATAACATGTTCTTCTACCTTAAAAAATAACACGTGTGGTATCCCTCAGGGAAGTGTGCTAGGTCCACTTATGTTTATACTATACATAAATGACAACCAGAGTGACGGGTCATAAATGTATCGTATTTGCAGATGACATATCAATAATTGTGACATCAGATAAAAATAAATATAATTCAATACATGACCATGAAAATGAAATTAATAATACTATTGACAACATTATTAAATGGCTAGAGGAAAATAATCTAAATTTAAATTTAAATAAATCAAATTTCATACATTTTAATAAACCCAAACATGACAAACACAATTTTAACCTCAATATCGAAAAGATTAAAGAAATTACACATACCAAATTTTTAGGTGTAACGATAGACCAGGACCTAAACTGGAAATTACATATTGAGTCCCTATGCAAGCGTATCAACAGCTTTGTTTATGCTCTTTATAAAACAAGAAGCGTAACTAACTTGCAAACAGCTATTACCACTTATCACGCGTATGTAGCCTCCATTCTACGAGTACGTTATGGGGTGATGATATGGGGTAATAGTACTGAGAGACAAAGGGCATTTGTAGCGCAAAAAAAATGCATCAGAGCCATATGTGGGATTCCACCGGGCGAGTCCTGTAGAGCATCTTTTTGGAACCTGGGCTTACTCCCGTTGCCAGCACTGTACATTTTTGAAATAAGTTGCTTTGTCAAAAGTCATACTGAGATCTTCCAGAAAGCCAGAGATATAAACTCCAGATTGAAAAGAAATCCGGATAGATTAGTGTTAAGCGTCATTCCGAGATCTGCTAAATTCAGAAAAAGTTGTGTAGCAATGTGTGTTAAAATATATAATAAGATCCCCAATGACATTAAAAACCTCAAAATGAATTTATTTAAATCGAGACTATATAAGTGGCTTATTGAACTAAAAGTGTACGACATTAAAGAATTTATTGACCTTAGGCCTTAATAATTATTGATTTGTTAATATTAATTTTATGAATGTATTTGACCCTTTTTTTTAAATAAATGTAACTTGAAATGTATTTATCATAAACTTAAATTTGCATGCTAATTATAAGCAAAACATGTGTACTTATTTTTTTTTTTTATAGGATAAGGGTGACAAACGAGCACACAGTCCACCTGATGGTAAGTGGTTGCTGCGGCCCATAGACATCTACATCTATCCTCGTATATTTTACTGTACCACCTACAAATACCATGTTTTAAGCAAATAAAGAAATTATTATTATTTTGGGTTATCTTTAAAGTTTTCTCATCTGGTTGGGCAGTATAAATATATAATTGTAAATGAAAATTGTAAACATACATAAATATCAATAAAATAAAATAAAAACATAAAAATACATAAATATATAAAAACCCAACCAGATGGAAGCCCTCGGCAAGGGAGACCAGACGGCCGAGGGTTAGGGGGAAAGGGAAAGAAACCGGCGGACGAAGCGGGCGGTATTGAGGAGCACCGCCTTCTGCATTTGAGCCTGGAGCGGTCCGTCACGGAGTCCCAGTCGCCTCAGATGACCCGAGAGGCTGACTGGGATTAGCCCGTTTGCAGAAACGACCACAGGAATAATTTCAGTCGGCAGACCACCCCACATGTCAGTCACCTCGTGAGCCAGGTCCAGATATTTAGTCAGCTTATCTGTTTCGGCTTTCACAAGGTTCTCGTCATAAGGAATGGTAATGTCGACCAAAAATATCCTTGACTGTGCCCGGTCCATCAGCACAATATCAGGCTTATTCGCAAGAATAGTCCTGTCTGTGATGATGGCCCGGTCCCAGTAGAGCCTGGCACGGTCATTTTCGAGCACGGCTTCCGGCAAGTACTTATAATACGGCAGTTTCCGATCCACGAGGCCGTATTTCAGAGCGAGCTCCTGGTGTAGAATCCTGGCTACTAGATTGTGTCTGTGCAGATACTCAGAGTTAGAAAGCGCCGAACAACCGGAGATGACATGCCTAAGTGACTCACCGGGATGGCGACAAGCTCGACAGATGTCGACGGCGCCATCCTTTAGGATGTATCTCCGATAATTGTTGGTCTTAATAACCTGATCCTGTATCGCACAGACAAAACCCTCGGTTTCCCCAAAGAGGTCACTATTATTATTATTATTTTATTATCACATATATTGTTTGTCACAAAATTATAATATTATAAATATAAATACAATCTATATAAATAATATTATTATTTCGGCTATTATCCACCGCGGTGAGGAATCCTAAGCCATCAGTGAAGTTAGGCATCCAAAGATAGGAACCTTCTTACTATACGCGCCGTATTTAATAAGGCCGATTTTTGTATTAATCCCTTCAGCCATTTGCCCAAACCTAACTTGGACAGATAATCGTCCATATTTTTACCAATAAGCCCATTAACTGATACAACTATTGGTACAATAATAGTAGAATCAACGTTCCACATAGCGACAATCTCATGAGCCAAGTCGATATATTTTATTTTTTTATCATTCTCTGCTTTCACGAGATTCTCGTCATGAGGGACACTGATATCCACTATTATTGCCTTGCGTGTATTTCGGTCTATCACCACAATATCAGGTTTATTTGCCACTATAAACCTGTCTGTGATAATTGACCGATCCCAGTACAGCGTGACACTTCTATTTTCAAGGACTGACTTTGGTTCATATTTATAATATGGAACGTCTTGTTGAGTAAAACCAAATTTAATTGCAAGCTGCTGGTGTATTATTCTAGCTACTTGGTTATGTCTGTGCAAATACTCGCCATTTGATAGTTGTGAACAACCGGAAATAACATGTCTGAGGGACTCTCTAGGGTGGTGACATGCGCGACATACGTCAACTGTGCCGTCCCTCAAAATGTACTTCCGGTAGTTGTTCGTTTTAATTACTTCATCTTGTATTGCACAGATAAAACCTTCAGTTTCTGCAAAAAGGTCACCAAATTGTAACCAGTGTACTGTGGTAGCCTTATAGTACGCGCGCATAACACTTATATTTAATTCTTTAGTCCAGCGCATGCGTCGTCGCACTACACCATCAGTAGCGGGGTCCTCTTGTAGGATGGTAGTTCCTGCAGGTCCCAAGCCAGCCGGTGGCGCTCTTCGTCCCCTCAAAGATGGTACGGGGGTTCTTCTTGTGCCTCTAGGGTTACATTCCATGGATGTGTACTCCTCCGTAGGCGATGTTACGTGTGCGATTGTGGTATTGGCGGTTATTATTATTATTATTAAGAACGGGAAACCGTGTGATTGGCGTTTAGCCATGTCTCGTCAATGAACACGACATTATCCCAGTTATCAATATTTTTTGCTTCTCTCAAAAAACTAAACTAAAACTAAACTAAACTAAAATTATGTCGTATTGTTCTAATAAAATTTTTCTTTTGTCTGTTTTTTTATACGAAAAACTAATATCTTTTAAGATTTTGGTTAAAGCAGTTTTACCCCCGCTAAACAGTCCAGCTTCTCTTAACGATGCCAAAAGCTTCTTCCTGTTGAGATATTCATTTCTGGAATAGTAACCATATATATGATTTCTGATTGCATCGACGTCAAAGGTGTCAATATCTGTCACGGGTTTAGTTCTACGTTTCTTCTTCGGAGTACGTAAAATATTATCTTCCGTGCCAGTAGAGCCGAACTTTTCTTTATTAATATTTGTTATCGTTCGTTTGCTAACTCCAAGCGCCTGAGAGACGCGTTCTTGTACTTGTTCGACAGGTAACAGGGGTCCACCATTTTGCCGCTCCCGCTCAAAGTAATCTTGCAGCTTGATGATTGACTCACGGGCTCCACTTTTCAATCTTTGTCCACGTTTAGGCATTATTATGCACCAAAAGTAAAAAGAACGCAATACAAAACACAATCGAAGTCCGATTTAGCGCCGATGTCAGTTTGAAAAGCAGAAACAGTCCATTAAACGAAAGCCGGGTAATCAAATAAAAACAGATCGAAAATACTTGAAGAACGTGGTCTATGCGCACGAAACGACAATAGACGACTGTTTTAGCGTCACAAAATGGCGGCCCATAACGCCATTTGGGGTTACCATTTTCAAGCTAAATATAAAAATGCTACTTTCTTTCGCGCGTTCGGTTTGGTCGTAGTTTTATTTTTATATTTAATAAAAGTTATGTTATAGTCCATTATTTTCAAATTCTTAAAAATAAAAACAAAACGTATTATTTTATAAAGTATAACTGTATAAGAACAGATTACAATACTGTTATTGCCTGTTATTGTTAGCACAGCACTACAAATATAAAGCGCTGACATAACCTTGTAATAGCGCAGTATAGATTTAGAAAAATATTGTTTACCAAGTTATTTGACACTCAGTTTGGCACAAAATTATAACATTCATTGATTATTGATATAATAATGTTGTTTTAATGCTCATCAATTGTTAAAACGGTAAACAACCAGCAAAAATATTTTTATCGTAACTGCAACGCCATTACAAAGTTACGTCGTCAGTTCAATCGCGACGTGTCAGGAACGCATTCTCTGAACGGCCGAACTATAGTACCGGACCAAAGAATATATAATCAATCATCTACGTTTATACTGGACTTGCACGGTTGTGCTTTTGTCAGTGTCAATCTCTTATAATAATTCATTTAAAAACTTCTTTACAATATGTTTATGCGTCACATTGCAAAATTTTTGGGATATTTAGACGGCAGCACGTAGTGTATAAATAGTCTTTGAATGGCAGTTTAACCCAGGAGATAGTTTATAACGACAGGTATTACAAGGTTACCTAGTACTTCTTAAAGTTTGTGAAGGCAGACACATTAATTTGCTGTTCACATTACCTTCGGAGCACTTATTTCATCGTTACTATTTCTAGTTCATATGTGCAGACATTTAAGATACAAATTTGTATCATCCTCACGTATCAAAATTTACTTCAAACCATTTTTAAGCAATAATACAGGAGCAGCACTAATGTTTTTTGCAATGATCTCAAATTGGAAGAGTTTGTGATTGAATGAATGAATATAATATAATGCATGAATAAATAGAATCGAATACGAAGTAAAAATTGTGGTTTTTCCGAGGTATTCCAACATAAATTATACCTACCTATGTACTGTATTAATTTTATATTTTTTTATTATTTTTAATTGATATAAAAGAATAAAACCAACTAAGAATGCACTTTATTAATCTTTTTCACTTTATACTTGTATCTATTTAATAAATTATAAAAATCTTGTGTTAATTCTAGTGTTGCCCAAATGCAAGAACAAGACAAGACTTAGCTAGTCCTGGTCTTGGCCTTGGTCTTGCAGTAAGAGTCTCGCAAGTCTCGCAATTATCTATTAGCCTATTGCTATTTATCAAACGTTACTTTAGATCTTAGAATAAGTTAACAGAGTAGGTACATTTTGAGTTTGAATTAACATAGCCTTAGTAAAGACCAACCAAATTAATGAATGTCTAAATATTTAATAAGAAATTCGAAAAATCAAATGAGACCGGGTGGGATTGAACCAATGACCTAAGCGATTCGTATCGATACTCTAACCAACTGAGCTATCTACCGTGTCCCACGGCCACGTGAGTCATACACATTTAATAAGCTTACATGTGCTAAAACATGGTTAAAAAATATAAAAATGAAAATTAATGACATTAACTTGACTGTATTTTAAGACGCGTTAGAACCGGTGCCAACTCCGGAGCACACGTCCTCAGCACAATTGGGGGGATTACGTCAGGCCCACTCGACTTGTGGATGTCCAGGGAGAGGAGTGCTTTGCGAACCTAGCGCACATCCGGCATGGAGCACTCACACCGCGGCATGGTCGGCGGTGTGAGTGCTCCATGCCGTCATAAAGAGTTGGACGCAAAAATAGAGCCTAAAAGGTCGGCTTTCTCTTTTGCGGCGTAGACCAGTGAGTCGTCCTCCCTGTGCAGAGATGGTAGTGATGGCTTACAGAAATTCCCTTGGACAGCCTTGGCGAGAGACCAGAATGCACGGGTTCCCGAAGGAAGGCGAACTAGTTTCTCGCCAATTCAGCCCATGTGCTCTGACTTTGCCTTGGCAATAACTTTTTTGAAGGACCTGGAGGCGAAGTTATACTTGTTTTTAAGCATACTGGTGTTTACATCCAGAGTCACCGAAGACGCAGCCCAGGCTTGATAACACTCCTGCTTACTGCGTAATGCAGTCTTATAGGAGCGACCAAACCAAGGCAGAGATCTGCCTCCGATGGCTACCACAGATGATAGAATAAATAGTTCCATTCCCTGTAGCACCAAATCAGTGACAGAGTCAGCTACAGCACTGGGATCATCCGGCGTGGAGCAAACCCGCCCCCATAGGTAGGATGCAAAGAAATACAGCATTCCGTCCCAATCCGCCGACATGTAATGCCAAACACGGCGGCAACCCGCAGAACGCAACCGCGAGGGGAGCGTGAGTGACACCACACTCCGCATCAGACAATGATCCGAAGAGCTGAGAGGAGCATCGATGGAAACCTGATATCCGCTCGGATGACAGGTCAGCAGAAAGTCCAACAGGGAAGGTGTATGATCCTCCACATCTGGAATCCGCGTAGGCGAAGTAACCAGTTGTGTCAGACCATATGTCAAGGCAAAGTCATAAAGAGATTTCCCCGAATGATCGGTTAAACGTGAACTGAGCCATTCCGCGTGGTGGGCGTTAAAATCGCCAAGGATCACGATCTCTGCGGATGGGACCTGTTGTAGCAATGAATCTGTAGCCAATTGGACGTGGTCGATGAGTGGGTCTGTTTCAGCATTACCGCTATGGGACCTATAGAGACACCCGTAGACGCGCGGATGGTCATCGCTGTCCTGCGTAGCCAAAGGATAGACAGGTTCGAACCTTCAAGACTGCCGAGGCGTCGAGAACAGATGTCCCCTCTGACGCATACGCAAACTCCAGCCCGAGGCACAAACGACCCCGGGTAGGAGAGATACGAAGTATCAGCTGGAGAGGACACCTGCGTCTCGGTCAGTAAGAGCAAGGCCGGCTTAGCCGTCTCGAGATGGTAGTGGACAGCCTTTAGGTTCGAGTGAAGTCCCCTGATGTTGCAGAAATTCACGGATATCGTAGCAGGGGTCGCCTTGGTATTGTTGCTCAGTTTGCCCCGAACAGTTATTGTTTTGAGCGGAATTTCGCCCCCCCCCCCGCCCAGAATACGCGGGGCAGCCTGAGCACCCACGCTCGGAAGTGGAGTAACATGGTCGTGGATGCTCAGCGGGGGATTCTCCAGGGGTGCTGGTACTAGGCTGGTGCAGGGATAGTTTTTGGTTTAATTTCGCTACCATGTTGAAGGGGGGGTTGGGGGAATTGGGCCTCCGGCCACCTGTACTCACCAGACGAAACGCAGAAGCAGAGCTTCTACCTTCACGTCGGTATTCTGTGAGGTCGTGGTACCAACCTGGCTCGAGCCGGCCTATACGTGCAACAGCAAAAGCTGCCGCGTGGCTGTATCACCGTTAAATTACAATATTCCTTGCGAGATCAGCATAATTTTTAGACATTAGCATAATTCTTTGGAACAATTATTGTGTGTCGGAAATCAAACAGTGTTAAATAATGTGCGGTGCGGCTGCAACGATTGTATGCGATATCAATAGAAGTCGCCGGCTCTTGTATTTTCTGCCGACTTCCAAAAAGGAGACGGTACTCAATTCGAGTGTATGTTTTTTTTTTTTTTTATGTGTGTTACCTCATAACTTTGTACTGGGCGAACCGATTTCGATGATTCTTTTTTTATATGAAAGCTGATAGTTCTCGTGTGGTCCCATATGAATTTGATCAAGGTCAGACCAATGGTTATTGAGTTATTCTCAAATAACCTATATTGAAGTCGGCTGTACAAAATTTTTAATTTTAAATTATGTACCTTGTACTTCCGAATAGCTGCAAAATTTCTTTGACATGTCAGTATCCGAACTTTGATGATGCCGACAACAAGACGCCGCGCACTATCAAAGTGCCGATGGTTAAAACTGAGGGTGCACTCTTTTTTTTAATGGATATATTCATTCGCTATGTATGTTTATGTTATTATTAGTAATGCGCATAAGTCCAATTTTCCAAATTTTTTAAACATATTTTATGCATCTCATAGAGTCCCTAAGCGTATACCTGAACTCCTATACTCATTGAAACGACACTCAGTTCTAACTGCAAGATGCAAGAGTTTTGCAAGCTTAGTCTTATTCTTGCTCAACCCGTGCACGGTCAGTCTTGGTCTTGGTCTTGTTAAAATTAGGCGGTCTTGGTGGTCTTGGTCTTGCTTTAATGCAGGACAAGACCAAGACTGCAAGACCTAGACCAATTTTGGGCCACACTAGTTAATTACAGCCCGGAGATCTTATTAAAGAGTTTATTTTGAATTTTGAAAGTACTTACATAGTTAAAACATTTCAAGTTAATAATTATTATAAAAGTTAGTAAAAAATTACTGGTAAAAAAGTTTTCATTATTAGTATTATGCATATCAATATAGTTAAGTGTTACGTACTTACACTATAACTGTGGCAAGTCATTGATTGTGTATTGCACATGGATGGAACCCGTCGACATAACACCAGACGACGCTACGGTGGTCCGTAGAGCTTCAAACTAGAAAACTCCGGGACGGACTGCATCACTTTTGGCTAAAGGAGTTCGTGGCGTATTACGCGGTGTTCGCTCAATACTTTTAAGAAGCCCTTGTCAAAAGTCGTAGTCAAAAGACACTAACATCTATTTTGAGCGCGAGTATCACCTGACTACTCGAAGTAAATTGATATCACGCACCCAGAATGGCTATCAGGGCGGCGGTCGTGGAGCTAAGAAACTACCTTTCATTGACGCGGACATTGTCAAGATGGTTAAATGTATTTTTTTAATTAAAAATGCTACCAGTTAGCAATGAATGTTACCAATTAGCAACATATCATTGATATGCAGAAGAAACAGCGTTGGTGATAGCACACAGCCTTGTGGAACACCAGCGTTAATAGGCTTGTAGTCGGAGCATGCACCGTCTACTACGAACTTGATGCTTCGATCTGCAAGGAAGCTGGTGATCCAATTGCACAATTTCTCGGGAAGCCTATAGGAAGGGAGCTTCGAAAGAAGCGCTTTGTGCCAAACCCAATCGAAGGCCTTCGCAATGTCCAAACTAACAGCCTTTTGCTCTTCAGACAAATTGTGGGGAACCCAGCGGGAAACTAGCTTTCTTACACACATCTCATTATGTAATATCGTCTGAATTGCAGTCATTTCGATACTGATAACAGCCCGAATCTGCTCGTATGTCACATGACGATCATCTAATATAATAGTTCGCACAGCTGCGATGTTTTCAGGCGTTACCGCTGTTCTTGGTCGGCCAGCAGAAGAAATAGTGCTAAGCGATACACGACCGCGTCGGAACTCGACATAGCAGCGGTATATTGTCGTTTGACTCAGTGCTTCAACGTCAAAAATCGAAACAAGTTCGCTGAGACATTTATCTTGAGATAAGCCGCGACAAAAATTGTTGTAAATTATGACACGAAAATGTTCACGCGTGAGCTCCATTTCTGTTAACGACGTGTCAACTTTAAACCAACATAGTTTTTGTTTTTAAACATTTTTTTAAATTATTTGATTGTCATTAAGACTCTAAGAGGCCAGTATTCAAATTCTATAAAAAGGTTTTATTGTAACTCAATCCGAAATATTCTATTCCCGTTCATTTCAGTGTGGCCCTCCGTACTGCGATGCCAAAGTTAATATGTTTATTTCCTTCAATTTTTCTCTAAGGAACTCATTAAAATGTATGTTTAAAATCGCCGGGTACGGCTTTCTTTTGCAAAACAAATATAGCTTCGATGTCAGTCGTATTATACCATAGCAAAATTCCATAAGACATCACACTATGAAAGTTACTAAATGAACTAATGTATTTGTCTCAACATTGGTGAGACTTCTAATCTTTCTTACAGCATATGCTACAGAACTAAGTCTGCCTGCTCTATAATTTACATATATGGATGCCCCATCGAAGCTTCGCGTCAATCGCAATATCAAGAAAAACAGTGGTATCCATAAGACTCAACTCCTCCCCATTTAAGAGGACATTGGTATTTGAATGTTTAACATTAGGTATTGTAAATTTAATACTTTTATTATTTATTAATATTTTATACAAGCAATATTTTTGACACCGTAATGTTGTAGTTTCCTGATTAATATCTCATGATGAACACAATCAAAAGCCTTGGAAAAATCACAAAATTACTTAAGGCATCTTGTGAACTCTCCCAGGCATTAAAAATATATTTCATAAGCTCGACCTGCGTCAGTCATCGAGCGACCCCTTGTGAAACCAAATTGATTTTTATGGAATAATTTATATTTATTAAAAAAATAACAATTGATCTAAAATGAGTGGCGTTCATTGTTTCACCAGATTTAAATAAAGCTAATAAAGCGATTTATTAGCTAATATTAAGGAGCCACTACTTAATTTAGTATCTTTATTAAAAGAACTGATCACCTGGTGATTTCTAAAATTAAATATGGAGTTGTAATTTTTCAACCAATGTTCAGTAACACATAAAATATATGTATAAGGTTACTATTTAAAGAGTCGGGCCGAGAGCCGAGTCGGGATGCCTCAAGTCCCGAGCTCGCTTCGCTCGCTCTTGCACCAAATAGAACACCAAAATGTAAACTTTTATAATGGGTGTTATTTAAAGGATTAGCATAGTCTTTGCTAACCAATCGTGAATCTTGCTGATCAAGTAGTTATTTTGCGGATTGACTGTTTATTAGGCAAACTCATATTATTGTAAGCTGCCTATTTATGATTAAACTATCATTATCACGATTATTTACGAAATAAGAATTGACGAATGTTTTTTTTTTAAATTGCAAACAATTCAAAGATTCTTTGAATGCTAACCAAATGATTTAAATGATCTTTTTTTGGCTAACCAAATTTTATTATGGCTTAACATTTAATTACTTCTCTTTAATTATTATCAAGCACTTGTGCATTTTTTTTACTTTTCTTTTTTGTTTAATTAATGTTGTGGTGTGAAAAAATAACTTGAATTACATCGAATACACGTAAACATTATCTTGTATCTATCTATCTAAGTATCTCTGGTATCTAACATAGACTCGTATGCAGTATCAGAGACATGGAGAAGATCAAAATATATGAAAATTTAGACAAAAAGCAACAAATTTGTTTTTAACATAAATGTCGGTTTTAGCTGACATTTGAACCTATTAAGCGAAGTACTAATTATAATACCAGGCATAAAGCTTAACACTGAACGTCGTATGACTGTTAGTACATAAAAAGTTTATATAAATACATAAATACGCACGTTATTTTATTGTTGCGTTTAGTCATTCATTTACTGTTAGGGTAATTGCGGTCCGAGATTGCGGTAGCGTTGAATAATTTATAGCCGTAAACTGGCAAGTTTCTCGTAAGGGAATACGTTCAGATCCTAGTGCTACGTTAGGTAAATACAAAACAATATGATACTTAATGATTTCTTATATTTACGCGAAGACTACATGTAGGGGACTGCAGTGAACTGTGTGATTTTAACTAACTGATTGACTAACTAACTTTGTGACGACTGATGTTATGTAGGGTAAACTATACTAGGGATCTGTTGAAGAAAAGATGGTACTGTAGACGATTATATATTCAAACTATTTACAAGCGGCTTTTCACTAAACTATATATACAGAGGGGAGTCTTCAATGGAGTATTCTTTCTTGCAGTTTTCTCTCTTGAGGTTTTCTTTCTTGATGTAGTATCTCGTAGTGCCGCTGCCGATATGAACGCCGAAATGAACAGCTCACAGACCAAAACGCCCTTCTTATATTTCGAAAGAGAGTGTCTCGGCATGTGAGTGGTATTGTGAGGTATGCCGCGCGCTGATTCGTCGACGGCATCACTTGATATTCGGGTGGTGTGCGGGATGCACGGGGCGCAACGGGGTATGAAGGGGCGACAGGCGGCGGCTCCCCTCGCCGTCCGTAACATCCTCCCCTCGGCGTAGCATGCGAGCCTAAGCTTCTCTCGGGAGGACGGCGATTTTCCTTACAGGTCGCCGCTGCTGCAGAGGCTGTAGATGAGGACCACCAAAGGGAGAGCTCCCGGGGAATAAGAGGGATATTCAAAGCTTCAATCCAAGCAAGCAAGCAATCGCATCCAAGCTGGAGGTGATCGACCATGTTCGTGATGCAGTCAAGGGAATCATGGGTATCATCACCGGAGCAGGGTCGAAACTCAACAAGGCTGAGGTCAACAGGGTGGCTACATATGGGCATGATCTCATTGCAATGATTGCGACAGTGGAGGTCCATATATCTGAACTGGAGTTGGCAGCACTTAGAGCAGAACAGGGGAAGATTGCTGCGGAAGGAAGACTGGCGTAGGTTGAGGCCAGTGCAGTTCCTTGCCACGCGATGGACCCGGCACCGCAACGTTACTACCCGGCCGCGCTGAGGCTGCCGAAGGGGGCCGACCAAATGTTGATGCCAGCAAGTAAAGGCCCAGTTGTCGCCTTCTACCCGGCTGAGACGGAAGGCCCATTGAAGACTGCAGAAGATACGAAGATGGAGCTCAAGAAGGCCGTTAACCCAAAGACCAGCGGGCTTCAGATCGACAGGCTGAGGAAGGTGGGAAATGCGGGTGTCGTGGTCTAAACCACGTCCCAGGAAGCAGCAGAGAAACTGAAGACTGCTGGCCCTCCAACATTGAGGGTGACGGAGCCCAGACAACGTTTACCCCTGGTGGCTCTTAGGGGTTTTGAGGAGGACCCCAAGAATGAGGATGTAATCAGCGGCCACCACGAGCAGAACCTTGCTGCTTGTGGATGGACCGAAGCAAAAGTGGAAGAAAACTGCAGGATTGCTTTGAAAAAGTCCTGGAGAGGTAGCAGAAGGACAACCGTGATCCTTCAATGTTCAGCTGCCTTGAGAGATATCTTGATCGGATACAATCGGTTATACGTCGGCTGGGACGTGGTTGAGCCGTGTGATTACGTGGACGTCACGTGCTGCCAGAGGTGTCAACAGTATAGGCATCCTGCGAAGTACTGCCGATCAAAGGAGGTCGTATGTGGAAAATGTGGAGAGGCAAGACATGAACGTGGTGCCTGCAAGTCCACGGAAGAGAAGTGCGATACGTGCAAGCGATTTGGTAGAACTGACTCTGGCTCGCACGTGACCATGGCGAGGAACTGCCCAGCAAGGCTGTATGCAGAGCAATGCTCCGTGGCCACCACTCAGTACTGCCAATAAGGGCAGCCCCATGGTTAACCAGGAAGACAAGGCACTACGATTAGGACAAAGCAACTTGGGTCGAGGAGAGCTCGCCGTGGCTGAGCTGCCCATCCTGGCGCGTGAACTGTACCTGGACATTGTTCTTGTACAAGAACAGTACTCCCAGGTTGCGGGGATCGTTCAGGTGGGCTGTCACCCGTGGGCGGGCATCTATCTTGCTGACCCAGCAATTTGGGTAGCAGTGCTGAGCCACCTCAGCAACGAATTTTGTGTGGTGTGCCATGTTGACCGATGGGACCTCTATGTGGTGTCAGCGTACTTTAAATTTAGCGACAGCATCGATGACCACCTGCACCACTTAGAGGTCGCCCTGAGTTGCCTTAAGGGCAGAAGGGTGATCATGGGCTTAGACGCCAATGCGCACTCGCCACTCTGGTATTGTGATCGCCGACACTACGTGGGAAGAGGACAAAATGTAGAATATCGAAGGCAGCAAATGGAGGCATTTATTATTACATGCTCTATCGTTGGCAAATATGCCTGACTAGCCCTACACCTTCTCTGGGCCTAGAGGTGAGTCCAACGTGAACCTGACCCTCTCCACTGGGGACGTCTACCTTGCCGAGTGGCGAGTGCACGAGGGGGTCTGCGCCAGCGATCATAATTTAATAACTTACACGGCCACTACCAGCAGGCCGACGACGCGCGTAGCACCCGTTAGGGATCCCCCCTGTTTTCGGGACCGAGGGGTGGATTGGGAAAGGTTCCGGGCGATTGTCAAATTACGAATGGGATGGCTGCACGTAGAAAAACCCGCGGCTCTCCTGGCGAAGGAGTTCTCAGGGGTCGTAATCCGCTCTGCGGAGGAAGGCCTAGGGGAGCGTCGCCCCAGGGGGTCGGGGGGGTATGAATGGTGGACATTTAAACTGGAAAAAACTCGGAATTTGCAATGCAAACTTAGGCGTGCTTGGCAGAGTAAAAGGCGTCTGGGAGGTAGGTCTGAGGAGTTAGCTAGAACGGCTTCCATAGTGTGCGTGCGAGATATAGGAAGATGATGGTGGAGGCGCAGCATTCGCAGCACAGGAAGATTGCCAACTCTGGCAATGAGGACCCATGGGGCCTTGCATACAGGCTGGCCAGCGAGAAGGTACGTCCGCCTGCAAATGTGATCAATGGGATCGCGTTTGCAGGTGGACACCCGGACGGTCTGGAAGCAGCGATGCATAAATTAATGTCTGCGCTCTGTCCGGATGACAGCACTGACTGCGACTCGCCTTACCACCGGCAGGTTCGTCTGCTGGCGGCTTTCATGCCGTCGGGTGGAGCTGCGCCTCCACTTAAGGTTGGGGACCTGGGTGGTATAGTCAAGGCCTTGCCCAACACGGTTCCGGGGCTCGATGGGGTGAGTGCGAGAATCGTGAGGAATGAGTGGATTGCGGCACCGAGGGAATTTCACTCGGTGTATGCCAAGGGTGTGGAAGAAGGGGTTTTCCCCAATGTATGGAAGGACGGAAGACTGATTGTCATTCCCAAGGGTAATGACAAGCCGCTCACCGACGCTAAGGCATACCGTCCAATAACGCTCCTCCCTGTTTTCGGAAAATTATTGGAACGAGTAATTTTAAGATGTGCTCCCGCGATTAGCCGCGGGATATCCGAGTACCAGCACGGATTTTCTCCAGGGCAGTCTACAGTAACAGCGCTGCGTGTACTGCTCAGCACAGCAAGGTATTCTCAGGCATGCTACGTGCAAGCAATATTCTTAGATATCTCCGGCGCCTTCGACAATGCCTGGTGGCCGATGATGATGATCAAGGCCGAAAGGGGTGGATGTCCACCCAACATTTATAGAATGTTGGTGGACTACTTCACCTCCAGGCGTGTGGGCCTCTACATCGGGGACCGGGTAGAGTGGAAGACGTCGACCATGGGATGTCCTCAAGGCTCCGTGCTGGGCCCAACACTGTGGAATGTGCTGATGGATGACCTGCTCCGACTACCTCTGCCCGAGGGAGTAGCCATGACTGCCTATGCCGATGATGTTACAATCTTGATTGAATCGGGAACGAGAGCGGGTATCGAATCCAGGGCCAGAGTCACTCTGGACCTTGTACGGGAGTGGGGGCTAAGGAATCGACTGGAGTTTTCCTCCTCAAAGTCGACCACCATGACTGTTAGAGGGAAACTTTAGCGCCCCCCCGTTATTAAACTTGGTGGGGAATCTATTAAGACTGTGACTAACGTTAAGGTATTAGGCGTGGTTTTAGACTCGGGACTATCGTTTGTGCAACATGCATCCGATATCTCTGAAAGAGCGACCAAGGGATTCGGCAAGATGTCTCGCGTATCTACATCATCCGATCCATTTATAATTAATTTATAGAGGAGTGTTTGTGTCCACGCTTACGTATGCGGCAGAGTGCTGGTACGAGCGTGCAAACATGTACACAGTTCGTAGCCTACTACTGAGATCGCAACGATCCGCTCTTGTATTGTTAAACAAGGCGTACCGATCCACTAGCACGGCGGCCTTACCGGTGCTGGCTGGCGTTCTCCCTGCTGACCTGGAGGTCTTCCGTGCTGGTAGGATGGGTATAGCACGTTTGACCGCGGCCAAAGAGGAGTTGAGCAGACGGAATTGCGATATCTGGACTGAGGTGATCGGCGCCTGCCAGGATAGATGGACGTGTGATACAAAAGGACGTGAGCTACATCGATTTTTCCCGGACGTGGCGTAAAGACTCAGGTATACCTGGGTCTCACCGCACTACCAAACCTCTCAGATTCTCACCGGACATGGATGCTTTCGGAAGAGCCTGAGCGACATGAAACTGTGTGAAATTTGTATGTGTGAGTGCGGTATGTCAGAGGAGGATGTTCACCATGTTCTATGGGAATGTCCTCTGTATTATGACCTAAGAGTGAAAATGATGGATGGACTAATTCGTCCGGTTCAGGGACTAGTTTACTACTCGGATCTCGTCAGCGATGTGGTAAACTACGGACTGTTGCGCGAGTTTGCACATAGGTGGCACGATCGCAGGACAAGGCAGGATGGAAGGCTGGTATGAGGGCCCGACGACGTAGGCGTCAATGTGTCGTCAGCCCCAGAAGGGGGAGAATGACGTTAAACTGGGACAAGGAATAGATTAAATATTTGTAGGGAGTCAAGAAAGTGTGCATGGGAAAGAGCCACGTGCAAGTACCGCGCGCATCTCCCGAGATTCGGCCCGTATGACCTGAGGGTCGGTGGGGCCATGGGAGGTGGTGGGTTGATCGCCGCAGCACTCCGCCCCTGGTCCTGATCCCGACGTTGCGCACCACGCCGTTCGGTCCGGGAAACGTCTTCGTGACGACCCCCCTCGGCCACACGTTCCGCGGTAGGTTGCCGTCCGCATCCACGACGAGGTCCTCTTCTTGTATTTGTCGCTGCTGGGCGTCCCGGGAAGCCCCGCGCGCGACCAGCGTCGGTAGGTACTCCCTCACCCAGCGCCTCCAGTACTCGTCGGCGAGCCTCTGCGCCGCTCTCCACGCCTGACGATCGATGGGTGTGCACGGCGCGGTAACTGGTAGGCCCGATGGTCCCTACAGGATGAAGTGGTTGGGAGTTAATGCCTCTTCGTCATTGATGTCGACCGGTACATGAGTCAACGGTCGAGAGTTGACGGTGTTTTCTGCTTCCGTTAAGAGCGTTGCTAGAGTCTCCTCCCGTGGGCTCTTCTGATGTAGAGTGGCTTCGAGTGCGGTCTTCACTGAGCGCACGAGATGCTCCCATGCGCCTCCCTGGTTCAGCGCGCCCGGTGCGATGAATTTTCAATCTGTCCGCCGAGTCAGCGCGTAGTCCTTCAGCTGCGGTGTCCATTCTTCCATCGCCCGTCGTAACTCTGCGTCTGCTCCATGACAATTTGTGCCGTTATCGGAGTATGTGACCCGCGGCCACCCACGCCTAGCCGCCATGAGCCGCAATGCCGATATTGCCGAGTCCGTCGTTAGAGAGTAAACTAGCTCTAAATAAACCGCGCGCGTCGTTAAACACGTGAAAAATGCTACTCACCGCTTTTCGTGCCGTCGTCCTATCGTAACTATCAAAGGCCCGATTGTCGACTCCGGTGTAAGTAAACGGTCGCGCAAATGCCCCTAACCATTCGGGTGGTAGGTCTCCTGTAAGCGCTAATCGTGGTGTCGCCTTGCGTACCCTGCATCGCAGACATCTCCGCTCCACTTCTTGTACGGTCGGTCGTAGTCGGAGGATATGATATCTGGTGCGTAGGTCGTTGACCACCTTCTCCCAGTTGGCGTGGCTTGCTTCCTGATGTGCCTTTTCTACAAGCAGCTCACAAATTAGTGGCGTCTATTCAGTATAACGGGTCGCATCATCTGGCCGTCCACGTCAGCTGCGTCGATTCTTCCCCTGGCTCGTAGTAATTCCATCTTCCAGTAAGGGGTCGAGCTTCCTAAGTGCGCTGCCGGTGGCCAGGTTCTTCCCCCACTGAAGGTGGCTGATGTCTTCAGCGAAGCTGTCGAGTTCACTGCGCTCCATCCACATCCGCTCTGCCCTCTGGATGTGCTGCAATGTCAGTCCTTGTGCCCTTCTTCATATGGCATCGATGAACTGCAGTACTCGTGATGTGGCCCTGATCAATCTCTCGTAGGAAGAGAAGCGTTCTATATCTGGCAGGTGTGGAGCGTCCTTGGTGTCGCTCTGGTGCGCCACGATTTCCTCCAACTCTTCATCATTCCCTGCCTTCTCTTCCTTCCGGTGAGGCCATCTGTCTTCGTCCTCGTAAAGAAATTACGGTCCTGTGAACCATTGGTCGCTTTGTTTTTTGCTCGCGAAGTGGTCGCTGTAACGCCTTTACTTCCTGCGGCACCTTATACATCGATGTGTTGAAGGTTAGGGCGTCTTCGATGTGTTGAAGGTTAGGGTTCTGCCTGGGCTGTCTTGCCTTAGGCCTACTTCTTTAGGCTTGCGCGCTGGTAGTTCCTCCGGCTTATCTTCCAGTAGGGCTGCGTGATTGGAATTCCAGCCTGCCAAGGTAAAGCCGGCCTTCTGGTGCACTTCTGTAACCTGCCTCGCTGTGTTCACCGCCTCCTCTACCGTTGGATAGCTGTCTAAATAGTCGTCCATATAATGACTACGTACGATAGCGTTAACCGCCAACGGGTGTGTCTCTGCGTGTGCGCGCGCGTTATAATCTCTGACACTATGTGCGAGAAACGGCGAGCTTCTAGCACCGAAAATCGTTGACGTCATAACGTACTCCCGCGGTGGGCTATATCGCTCGTTTCCTCGCCAGAGAAACAATTGCGCGGGTTAGTCGCGACGGTCGATTTTCACACGTAAAAACATTTCCCTAATATCCGCGGACACGGTTATCTCGTTTCTCTAAACCTAAACAGTATGCCCTGTAAGTTCCGTAACAAGTCGGGGCCGTCGAGTAAATAGTCATTAAGACATCTACCGGATGCGTGCGCTGCCGCGTCGAATACTACTCTCGTCTTCCCCGGCTTGTTCGGGTTCTGCACTGCGAATTGTGGCAGGTACCAGCTCTTGGGGTCCTCTCTCTCCGTCCCCTCGGCGTCCCTTGCGTATCCTTTCGCCAGGAGGTTGTCTATCTGGGCTGTATAGGCGTCCCGAATCTCCGGTGACTGGTCCATCTTCCGTTCAATTTTCCGGAGTCTTCGAGCTGCCATTTCATAGCTGGGTGGCATCCGCACGTTGTCGTCCTTCCATGGCAGTCCAACTTGGTATTGCTCGCCGACCTTCTTGACGGTGCGTTAGAATATGTCGACAGCGCGCTCCTCTTCCCGTCGCGGCCTACTCTTCAGCGAAATACCTATAGAATCTATTTCATACTGCCGTTTGAGGAGGTCCGTTAGTTCCTCGTCCTGACTGGGAAACGTTTGGATGTCCCTCTCTGGCCGCCCGCTAGTGCTTGCCACGTGTAATACGGTCTCGCCGTTTTTCCTACACGTTAACCGCGGCACGGGTCCCTGAATCACCCACCCTAGTAACGTACGTGCAGCTATGGGCTGCCTTCGGCGTCCTATCCTCAAATTGCGGGTGTTTATTAAGTGCCAGTTGTCGGCGCCTAATAATATTCTCGGCTTCGCGTCGTCGTAACATACCTCACTCGGCAAGTCGCGTAAGTGCTTCAACCGTAAGCACTCCCTACCCATAGACTGCGAGCCTATTTTTAAATCCGTTATTGTTCGCGCGCTTACATTATAAATTTCACTGCGCGTCTTGCTACGTATTCCTATATTCACTAATCTGCTATTGGCCTCGCGTTGACTATTATTCACGCCTCTAATATTGAGTGGCTTTGTCGGTCCTTACGCTCCTAACTCGTGAGCTAAGTCGTCGTCTATTAACGATATGGTAGAGCCTTCGTCTAGTAGCGCATACGTATCAACTTCCTTACCACGGGGTCCGCGCACGGTAATGGGGCACACTTTCAATAATACAGACGCACTACTATTAATGTTCGACGCGATGAGCACGGTTTCGTCCGGTTTTACCGACGCTTTAGGCGTCCGGGCGTTGCAGGCGTGAATAAGGGCATGATGGAGGGCGTTGCAGCCGTCGACGTCGCACTTCCTAGCCTTACAACGTAGGCGTCGGTGTTTGCTGCTTAAACACCTAAAGCACACCCCATCTTCCCTTACCCACTACAACTGGTCGTCCAGACCCATTTGTGCCAGCTTCTTACATTTGGGGATTGGGTATTCACCCGCACAACACAAACACGAGGCACTTCCGGTGTCCTCCTGGGTGGTGAACGTCTTTACGTCACGGGCCCTATCCTCTACGCGGCGTGTCAACACTATCCTTTACGACGGCGGTGCTTCTCGTCTTACAGGCATAAATAGGCAACTCCTGTGTCTGCTTCGCGGCTGCTGGTCTAAGTCTTATCATGCCTATCAAGGCTTCCGCTAATCGTTCTATACCCCTATCTTTCCCTCGCGGGGTGAGCGACCTACCTCTATCCCTATTACCCTCTAATCTGCGATGTGGCGATTAATCTATACCTACATCATGACACGGCGACGGTGATCTACTATCCGCGTGCCGATGTGACGATCTATCTATACCTACATCATGACACGGCGACAGTAATCAACGACCCGCGTGGCGATGTGGCGATGGCGACCTATGTTTTTTTTATATAGGATAGGGGGCAAACGAGCATGCGGCTCACCTGGTGGTAAGTGACTACCGCCGCCCATGAACAACTGCAACACCAGGGAGGGAATTGCAGTTGCGCTGGCGGCCTTTTAAAAAGGAGTACGCTCTTTTCTTGAAGGTCCCTAAGTCGTATCGGTCCGGAAAAATCGCTGATGGTAATTGATTCCACAAGGAAGTTGTGCGAGGAAGAAAACATTTTCTAAATCGCACAGTGGTGGACCGCCATTCATCCAGATGGTGTGGATGGTATCGGGAGTTCTGCCGCGATGTGCGTTCGTGAAATTTGGCGGAGCCCCTGCCCAGAGATGTCAACAGTATTCCATGTGGGGCCGAACCTGCGCCTTGTAAAGTTGCAGGCGGTGTGCCGGCATAAAATACTGTCCCACTCTGCTGAGCACGCCAAGCTTTTTAGAGGCCAATTTGGCCTTCTCTTCCAAGTGACCACGAAACTGCACGTCACTCGATATGTCGACGCCGAGGATTCCGATACTGGCTGAGGCAACCAGGGGAGTGCCTTGAAACTGAGGAGATACGACAAAGGGGTTCTTTTTAGCGGTAAACGCACAAACTTGTGTCTTCTGAGGATTAAACTGGACTAGATTTAGTCGCCCCCAGTCCGAGACTTTGTCCAGCAAAGACTCGACTTCAGACACAAGTTTATTTCGGTACTCGGAGACGTTTTCCCGAGAAATATTAGCACGACCAGTGCTGTCATCCGCATAGCAATGAATGTTACCAGTTAGCAACATATCATTGATATGCAGAAGAAACAGCGTTGGTGATAGCACACAGCCTTGTGGAACACATGCGTTAATAGGCTTGTAGTCAGAACATGCACCGTCTACAACGACCTTGATGCTCCGATCTGCAAGGAAGCCGGTGATCCAATTGCACAATTTCTCGGGAAGCCCATAGGAAGGGAGCTTCGAAAGAAGCGCTTTGTGCCAAACCCGATCGAAGGCCTTCGCAATGTCCAGACTAACGGCCAACGCCTCCCCCTTGGACTCTACTACCTCCGCCCATCTATGGATCAGGTAGACCAGAAGATCACCAGCTGATCGACCCCGACGAAAACCGTATTGGCGTTCACTAATCAGCTGGTGATCCTCAAGGTACCAGATGAGCTGGCAGTTAATAATGGATTCCATTAGTTTGGAGAACAAGGAGGTGATCGCGATAGGCCTATAGTTAAACGGGTCTGAGCGGTCGCCTTTTTTAGGGATCGGGTGGACAAAAGCTGTCTTCCATGAATTCGGGACTACGCCTTGGGAGTATCGGAAAAGACGCGTTAGGACCGGTGCCAACTCCGGAGCATACGTCCTCAGCACAATTGGGGGGATTCCGTCAGGCCCACGCGACTTCTGGATGTCCAGGGAGAGAAGTGCTTTGCGAACCGAGCGCTGTGAGAACAGCACATCCGGCATGGATCACTCATACCGCGGGATGGTCGGCGGTGTTTTCCCCCCGTCATCAAGAGTCGAGTTGGACGCAAAAAGGGAGCCTAAAAGGTCGGCTTTGTCTTTTGCGTCATGGGCCAGTGAGTCGTCCTCCCTGTGCAGAGATGGTAGTGATGGCTTACAGAAATTCCCTTGGACAGCCTTGGCGAGAGACCAGAATGCACGGGTTCCCGAAGGAAGGCGAACTAATTTCTCGCCAATTCTGCCTATGTGCTCTGACTTTGCCTTGGCAATAACTCTTTTGAAGTTTTTGACACCTACATCCTTGCGACACGGCGACGGTAATCTACGATCCGCGTGGCGATGGCGACCTATGTACACCTACATCCTTGCGATACGGCGACGGTAATCTACGATCCACGTGGCGATGTGGCGATGGCGTTCTACGTATAGGCGATAGAGTACGACCTTGGACGCGCGGTGGAGACGTAACCCGTACACGGCGATCCACCTGGTTCATTTCTACGGCGACTCCATTGTCCCTCTGTATCGTATCTACGTGGCGTGGTTGATCGTTATTCGCAACCGACCTCCCCTGGGCATCTTCAGTGTACACGTAACCGGTTCCCCTATTCGACGGGGCCTGCTCTATCTCGATGCGGGGCGCGAGCTGAGACGGGCGGTGGGGCGGCTCCCCCCGCACAGTCTCCACGTTCTCTAACCAACTATCAACACGTACCCTATTTTCCACTATATCGTCCTTGTTCGAACTATCCCTATCTGTTTCTTCTTGCAGTTGAGCGACGTCCCTAGCGTATTTCTTCTTGATAAGATCTTCCTCAATTTGCTTTTCCTTCTAATTGCAGCTAGTTCCTCCGCGGTATTATACTCGATTTGGTTTAATTTTGCTATCGCGCTAGCTGTCGACCGGGTTGAACGGAATGATCGGACCGACGGGGTGCGGGGAGCGGACCTACTCGTATGTACAACGTCTGCTACAGGCGCGACGGTACGTACTGTTGAACTAGTTTCTGTTACTGGAAGATCTTCTATAATCGCGGCGAGTGTATCTGTACGCGGCGCGGATGTGCTAACATCTCCCAAACGAGTCGTAGACACGGACGTAGCGGGGCACGGCGGCGTGGGCGTGAGCGCGGGCATAGATGCGGCCGGGGACGGGGCGTGGGGCGCTTGTACCAACGAAAGATAATCGGACGGGGACGCGGGCGCTTCTTCGAAAATCCGCATTCCTACCGTCGTTTCGACGTCGTTCCGTGTCTTCTGCCTTCTTGTCTTACGCATGATGTCCCACGTTGCGGCTTCCGATCGTCTTCAAATTTATTTTCATATCGTTTCACTTTTGGTGTAAGCGGTATGGTTATAGCCATACCACCATCATATGGGAAGTTTTTTTATAGTATTAGGGTGACAAACGAGGCAGGGCGGCCGATAGACATCTACATCTATCCTCGATTACAAATCAAAATGCAGATGCGTTGTCACCCGTGAGGACTAAGATGGAACGCCTCATTTCCAGTAAAAAGGGTATCCGGTTCTCTACACTCACCATATGAAACACAGCAGTGTTAAGCTGCTATTTTACGCTGGTATTCTGTGAGAGCGTGGTCCTTCCCCGGTCGAGCCGACCCATTCGTGCTACAACTATACTACTAATATAGCTGCAGCATGGCTCTACCGCGTAATTTTTTTATTAATGAATTAATAAATATAATAAGATTTTACTGGTACTTTCTTACGCTACCACCACACAACACGAGTAAAATCAAAAAAAAATTTAAAACACACTTTTTGGTGAAAATGGTTTAATTTATGAAATAAATAAAGCTATGATTAAATTTAGTAACATAAATACGATATCATATTTAAAAAAGTACATATAATATAACAAAAATCAAATAGAATTTACATTTTATAATTATTTTTTTACTTTATGCTTATGATAAAACTTTTGTTAATTAAGCATTTCGACGGTTATAGCCGGGGTGGGTTGCACCAGTGTCTCTGTTCCCATTCGAGGTCGTGTGACTTCCACCCGAGTGTTTAGAACTGCGCGAATCAAAACTGCGAGCAGTCCTAGTATGTGGATCCAATTTGATGTCGTCAATGTACGGTGGTAAATATGGATGGTCTCCAGTAGCAGGCGCCCGTTCTATGTTGTCACCTTCGTATAACCACAGGGGTTCGTCATTTTTCAGTTCTCGAGCAGTCCGGATTATAACCGGCCTTTGTGGAGGCGGTCTGTATGTAGGATATATTATACGTGGTCGTTGACATGTAGTCTCAGTTATTATAACAGATGCGAAAATAGTTAATACAAGAGATAGCTTCAACATTGTAAATAGTTGTTATTCTTATGACTTAAAACAATATACTGTTAGCGTTCTGAAGCCGTGCTTATTTATATTACGCCTCACTCAAGGAAAATGATAACGGTACTTTCCTAACTGATAAATGAACGTGGGTTAAGGGGAATAAATCAGTTAATGCATGATAATTTTAGTTAAATACAATAATTATAGTTTTAAGTTTTTACCTATGAAATTGCCATTTTATAGAACTGGTCATTTTAAACCATAGTAGCTAAGGTATGACTTGGAGTTCTAAATTCAAATAAATTTTATATTTAAGGCATGTTATTCATTAACAAAAAATATTGATCATTTTATTTATTTGGCTTTTGTTTCTGCAATATCACGATATTTATGATCATGGAGTCTAAGAAAACTTGCATTATTTTTAATACGAGTTCTAACGTGGAAACCCAATATATTCTATGTCTATGATGTATACAAAATTTTACCTGCACAAAGTTCAAAAACTTTATTAAACTAAGTTTGTATAAAAAGGGTTATTATAATGTTAAGTAATTTATGGATGTTAATAATCCTTGGGAATGAAGTGATCGCTACCAAACTATATCTAATTAGATGTGTTGTCAATTGTGTAATATACTAACATGATTGTAAGCTGTTATTTAAAAAAAAGTCCCGCTGGGTTTCTTGCTGGTTCTTCCCAGGACAGAGGTTTTTTTTGAACCAGTGGTAATTAAACAAAAGAGTGACTTTCAATAAGTATTATTTATAATCTATATTCTATATTGAATAAAAAAAGTTTCTGTTTCTGTTTCTGTTCTATCTATATCTGTCTCAAAGTCTGAGACGGCACGCAATATCAATTACGTATATGGACATAGTATTGCACATAATAAGTCTACTAGACTAAGAATTCATAGTTTAAAATCTTTTTCTGGAAGTTTCATCTTATTCGGGGCAGGGGGGGGGGGCGATTTTCTACCCTTATCTAGTATATTGCAGACCACTTAGAATCATTGTTTAGTAGTAATCATCACTTGGGTGATCTAGGACTAATCGAACCACTAAAGGCAATAATAGAAGTGGATCCGTTTAAAAATTGGGATGAGTTATAGAAGTGAGCAGTGAGCAGTGAGCACCAAAATAATTCTAGATCATTTGCGGCAACATCGGTAAAAGCCCTGCGTTCAAGCTTGCGTTGTCAAGTGATGCCGAATCTATGCCCAATTTCATGACACGTACTCACGCACACATCTTTCTTCTTTCTTTTATTATCAGCTCTAAAAATTAACTGCTGGAAGCACAAATATGCACTTAAAAGCATTTTTTTATATGCTACATGCATATGTACGTTAGTGTATGATATTACAATAAGTTGGGTATGATTTTGGCTTGGAATGAACAAATAAACAGAGGAAATAAATCCTCTGTTTATTTGTTGGTCTGAGCATATTATTGAATCAGCATAGAAAGAAGTTCATTTTAAGTCGGATATTACGTGTTTTTTTTTATAGGATAGGGTGACAAACGAGCACACAGTCTACCCGATGGTAAGTGGTTGCTATGGCCCATAGACATCTACATTTATCCTCGCTTGCGAATCAAAATGCAGATGCGTTGTTACCCGTGAGCACTAAGATGGAATGCCTCTTTTCCAGTAAAAAGGGTCTCCCATTCTCTACACTCACCATTTGAAACACAGCAGTTTTAAGCTGCTATTTGACGCTGGTATTCTGTGAGAGCATGGTCCTTCCCCGGTCGACCCGACCATTCGTGCTATAACTATACTACTAATATAGTTGCAGCATGGCTCTACCACGTATAAAACCTGTGCTGAGAAGTGGGTCCTATTTAACAATCGCAAGCATTTATTACAGTGGTTAGCTCCAGGTACCCAAGCCAAGCAGAGTCCAAAACGAAAAATTATCTGAAGAACGAAGAATTTCCTTATGGTGATAGTTTGGTGGTCTGCTGTATGTTATTGACTATAGCTTAGAACCGCGAATTCGAAAGCTCGTGGGTTCGAATCCGCCATTCGACTGCTGTCGTGAACCACTTCTAACACAAGCATTTTAAGCTTATCAGAAGTGGTTGAAGGGAATATTAGTATTGTTTAATAGCATTACTAGTATTTAAAAAAAGCAATTGCTTCTTCATGACAATGCCCAGTCACATACTGCACAAAAGACGGTAAAAATAGCAGAGCTAAAGGTGGAAGGAAACCCTTCTTTGTCTACCGTATCCAACAGATATTATATTGACAGACTCTCACTATTTTCGAAGTTTTAATCAGAAGAAGCAGTAAAAAACCTTTAGTGCTTACCTCATTGGCAAGGGCATCAACAAAGCCCGTAAAATGGCAAGAGTGTGTTGATAGTTAAGGGAAATGTTTTGATAAATCAAAGGTTTTTTGAAAATAAAAATTCAAATAACGGTAATTCCATATGTACACTTGATAATACGGTATGTATTACACATCTTCAAGAAATTTAAAAAGTTTTAACTAGGCGATCAAAAAAATTACTAAATTACTATCATCTCAGCTAAAAGTAATAACATACTGTGAATATGATAATAACATAGATTATTGAGAGAGAATACATGGGCAACAGAGTTTTGCTTAGCGTAAAATGAAATTATATTTTTCTTTGGGACTAAACCTATCCAGATAAACTTCGCAAGTAAAATAAAAAAAAATCTTTAGTGCCGTTTCCGAGAAACTAATTACATACGAACATATTCTCATTATCATTACAACCTTTCACAAGTCGACTGTTGAACATGCCTTGCCTGATCTATCTGCATCCATCGACTTCCTGCATTTGTTACTAGGTCGTCACATCATCTAGTGGAGGGCCGGCCTACACTTCGCTTACATGTAGGAGGCTGCCACTCGAGAACCTTTTTTCCCGTCTCTAGTCGGTTCTTCGAGCTATATGGCCGGGCCATTGCAGCTTCAGTTTACTGTTTTGTTGAGCCATGTCGGTTACTTTGGTTCCGTAGCTCATTATTTGAATTGTTCGTATGTATGTCAAATTATAAACAGTTGTCATGAAGCTATCTTGTTGGTTGGTGCATTGGAGCGGTGGGATGAAAAAATTTTGTAATTAGTCTTTGAGATAATAAATGAATAAAAAATATATAATCGAGCACGCATGGCACGTTGACTAGCTAATCGGGCTGATAATAGGCGCAAATGTTTGCGACACTTTGAACTGTTTTTAAAAGCGTCTGGAGTCTACAAGGACTTCAGCAGAGTGCAAGTTAGTTTATTAATAAACGGAATTCGGGTCCGATGGTTATGACATTTATGCGACACTTAAGTTCAAATATATTTATTTAAGATTTTTGGCTTGGATACTTGTCCTGCTCTGTCACTGCTTTTCAATATGTTGATGTGTCACATTGCGCAGCCCTTGGGAGATTTTGACGGCAACTTGAGCCAGCGGACAATTGGCGATAGTATTTCAAGCCGCCCAAGCAGACAGACACCTTATCTTGAGATTCCCATCACTATCGGAGCACTTGTTTTACCGTTTCCACTAATATTTCACATGCGTAGACATTTAATACATAAAATCGCACCCCTGTTACATATAAAAATCTACTTAAAACCATTATTTAAACAACAATACAGGAGTAGCAATCCGCCGCCGGTCAAGTTCCCTCCAAAACTCCCTCAAGTTCAAATGTGGCAACGATTGTGCAGATATAAAAAAGGTAAAAAAATAATAATGAGCATTTTGGAACGTTCATTCGCATACAAGCAGTTGGCGAAATTATTGATGAGTATGGTACGACTTTGAAATTGTTAAGCCAACACTGAGAAGTATCTATATATATTTGGAGGATAGCTTAGTATGGTGTGGAAATGCTTATTTATAAAATACTGACTGAAACGTTGGTTTAAATTATTCACCGGATCAGACTTAAATGCATTATCATTAAATAATTATTTAAGGCTAGGTTTGTCAATCAACGAAGTTATTCCTGATAATACTCGTTAAATTCATTCTGTGGGAATTATTAATCTATTCTAGGTTCATGTATGATAATGTATTTACTTTAAGGTTTCTAATAATAGAACTATATTATTATGAAAGTACTTTGGGAAAGGGTGCATAGGAAAAGTTAATTTTAATGAAAAGAGTCTTTTCTCTATATTGCAGTATTATGAAGAAATATTTAAAGGTTTAAATATATTATCACATACTTATTATTTATACCAATTGAAAATAATGCCATTTCTTGCATATGCCCAGTTAGGAAAATTCCCAAAGGCTTTTGAGAAATTAACTTGTATGGAAGAGTTAGGAGTTATAAGGAAAGTATCACACCAGACACCTTTGGTTAACGGTATTGTAGTCGCTAACAAAAAAGACGGGAGCTTGCGGATATGTTATGATCCCCGGCCCCTTAACCGAGCAATTTGCCGTCAATTTTATCCTCTACCAACGATAACTAAAATAGCCATCAAGCTAATTCAGTTATCATTAATACTTTATTTTAATAAATTAGACGTCAACTCGGGCTTCTGGATCTGAGCATAAAAGTGCCAATTTATCCACATTTAGGACATACCTTTCGGAAGATATCAGTATTTACGTTTACCATACGGTATTAATCACGTCTCTGTCTGGAGGTTTTGATGTAAGAATTAGGCAGATTTTGAAAGATATAGATGGTGTCCACGCTTTTGTTGATGACATAATTGTCTGGGGTTCGACAAAATACGAACATGTCTTCATAAAGTTATTGGAAAGAGCTAGAACTTATGGTATAAAGTTTGTGTTCGAGACGGCCAAAATGACTTTAAACAAAAAAGTGATTAAAGAATATTAATTTGTTTAAAAAGTGAAAATACGGAAAAAATCAATTAAATAACGTGTTAATATAGTTTTACCATGTATTTACAACTCTCAATATGTTTGTATAAAGGGTCGTTTTGACAATAGTTAATATAAACAACTTTATTTTGTTTAACCCTATACTTGGCAAGAAAAAATATTTCAGAAATTCTGAAAAAAATAATGTTAAATATGTTCTTGGGTGGTTATTGAAGGGACAAAATATAATAAAAAAATATAATATAAGTAATTCAGCATTTATTGTGCGTATCATATTAGATACATTGCCAGGCTCTTAACAATCAACGCTATGAAATCTACGTATCTAATTTGCTACACTGCCAGTCTTTGAGTGAAGTTAATAAATGAGTTTTACATATAATTGTAACAAAACAAAACCTAAAATGTCAACATTGTCAGTGATATAACAAAAAAATAAAACATAATTATTTTGTACTTCTACATACGTATAAAAATTAACATAAAAAACAGCATTTATATCTAAATCTAAATTATTGGTAAATTGAGATTAATCATAAAAATCAAGTCAAAAATATGTACAATTAAAAATAAAATATAAATAAAGTATTATTTTTCAGATATACTATGAAACAATTACGTTCCGGCAATAAGCACAACCTTAAATTACATATTCGACAAAAAATAATTTAGTCAGTCCTTTTGTGCAATACATTAACCTTCCTTTGCTGGTTATTATAGTTTTATAATGGAGCAACTTGATCATATCGAACAGCATCTGGTGGTCTTTCAGCTGCTGGCTCTTATATAGTGTTGGTGGATTTCATGCCAGGTCTGCTGATATCGCTCATATCAGTTCTTTAATAACTCCGTAGGCTTTAAAAAATTTCCATCCTAAAGTTTTTAGTGAAATTTGTTTTTTGATATCCATTTTGGCTTTTCTTTCACGGCGATATAGAAGCGAGGAATTGTTTATAAGTGTCCAATAATAAGTAAAATAGGTAAATACCAACGATGGTCTTGGAATAGCGTACGATATAGAGCGACCAACATGTCGGCGAGATCAACACCACCCCTGTTAGTGCTATATTCTTTTATTAAATTGGGCAAGTCACTGGCACTTTTCTAACTTCTTATTTCTTGTAACGAACCACAGTCTGGGTAGAATACGCATCCACAAAAGTACTTGCAGCAATAACACATTTGACAACCGCAATCTTGTTTTTATTGCATACGACTTGTGCATGAGATCCTCTACCCTTTTTTTTAGATTTTTATCCGTGGGTAGTTTTTCTCCGCTTCTCCGAGACCGTTTGCTCGGACTGTACCCGTTGAAAAAATGCCGCCTTCATTGCGTGAATATTGTATCAGCTCAATAGATGTTAAAAAGTTATCCAAACACAGGATTTTACTCTGCGCTTTACTATGACAAGTCTAGGCTTCTTTGAACGAGTAGCTGTTGAAGGAGGAGGTGCAAACAATGGCGACGGCAGCGGTAACTGATTACGCCGCTTGAAGTTACTAACTCTTGGTGAAGGTACTTGTGAGGGAGTAGCCAGTATAGATGGTGACAATGGTAATGGTACCGGACACCAAGAACTAGTCTCAGTTGCTGATAGATTGGGCGAAAAAATTGATGGCGAACAAGGATTGATATATGGTAATGACATTGATGACAGTTGATGTAGTACAAAAGGTGTCGAAGCAACCATCTGATTTACCTCAATATCGTCATCTCGGAGAAGATTTAGGTTTTCTATTGAATATGGGAGTGACGGAGGTGGTGAACTGCTGTCGGAGTGCGTAGGGCGGGTGTAGTACTGAAATTAATCCTCAGATGATTCACTTTTGTTCGAATACGATTTTGCTCTCGTCTTCGGAACAAGAGCTACGAGTTGCCGAGCTCTTCTTTATTGTTGAATAATAAGGTGAGTAAGCACGTGCGAAAGAAAATAAGAAATAATTGTAATAAGATTGTCAACTTGACCACATTTTGGCCACAACAGCCAATCTAATCGTAGCCTAGTTATAGCTGCGGTCTTGGAATCAACCCCGAGTAGTATCTATACAAAGAGCAATGGCAGACTTTCATACATAAAATTAGTTGAGAAGAAGTGGTAGCGTCCATATACCAAAAATATCTTAAAATGTTAAGTGTCAGTCCCTTAATAAATCTGTCAAAGAATTTCGTACTGAGAAGGCGTCAAAAAAAAGATATTTACATTTGAACCTTTTTAGGTTATCTCCTATGTCTCTTGGAAAAAGTCATGCTTCCTGTGGTTGTTTGATGTTAGCTTAATACATAAAACATAATTGAGAGTTTTTAGATTATGGTATCTCTATTATATATTTGCATACTATAAATGTTTATTTCTGGAATGGCACCAGGGCTTTTGTACCATAGTGACATTCTCAGAAGGGCTAGAACCCAGAGCCGTAAAGCCAGTAAAAAAACCAGTGACATTTTATTTTAGCTAGTGTTGGCATTACATTAAATTGAATTGTTACATTGTACTGATTGAGATAATGCATTATTGTAGGAAATTCTTTGTAAGAGATTGATTCTCAGCCATATCACTACTAACACAAGTCATTACTAATAATAACAATATAAAAATATTTTGTGTGTTGTGTTGGTAGTCTTACAAAGTATATACGAAAATAGTATGAATATACTAAATGGCAACATTTGAATAGAGTAAAATGATTTAAGTCATTTGATATTCCCAAAAATGTTTGTTTTTTTCTGTGGCTTTAATTAAAATACATTATTATTTGAAAAATCATAGAAATATAATAAAACTCATTTTATATATAACTTATTTCCAGACGCTATAATTTTTGTCAACTATTTTTCTGCCATTGCTCTTTGGCTATGTCACATATTTGATACGTAGTAAAAAATATCTAGAATATTCGGCATCTGACAATGCATCATATTTGCTACACTCAAAAAACACAAAAGATAACATGCACTTACAATTCATATAAGTACTGGAAAATAACGCTTATGACTAGAATATATAATAAGCTATGCGTATTAGACTACTTTTGAAAACAATTTGAACAAAAAATTATAAATAATGATTATTCTTACGATGCGATACTTAGACGCATTCGATCGGTCAAGCATCTTGCGTTCTACAACTCTTTTTGGTATTGCAAACACTTAAATAGTATTTTTGGTAGAAATATTAGTATATTTTCTGTTATATTAAACAATAAAAGTTTGAAAAATTCATTTGTGAGGGTCTCGGGATTTTCTAAAAGTTGAACGTATCAAATTGTACATAGTAGTTCAGTCAATCTGTCAAATTAATGGTACAAAAATTACCAATTGGATGAAAGTTGGTGAGTCGTTAGAAGATGATGTAAGAAAGCTTACTTGGGCATGGCCACCTGATCCGTCTGTGGATGTTTGAAAAAACTCAAAAAAATTTTGAAATGCATTTTTCTCGAAAACTATGCATTCTACAGAAAAATTTATTTGAACAAAAATGTAGAGGGCATCGTTATCTACAATTATTGTCATTGGTGCAATGTTGTAAAACAAAAAATGTGCACAGCAGGTGGCGCTAAATTGCCAAAAAACGTGTTTTTCGACTTTTTCGCCCTTAAATTTTCATTTTTCAGCTACGATCCAAATGGAAAACTTGTTCCTTACAATTTTACAAACAACTTTTATTTAAACATTTTTTTTATACAACTTACCGTTTCATAGCTGCAGCTTGTTAAAGTATGAAAATTCCAATATTACGCTCTCACAAAGTATAAAAGCAAGGAAGGTGCATAAAAAAAGATGTATTTTTATTTTTTCACTTGAGAAGTAATAATCTATATTCTTTATAACAAATAAATAAAAATATTAGGAATAAGTATCAATATTAGACCTTTATGATAAGTTTTCGTCAAATTTGTATATAAAATATTTTATTCACTTGAATCAGTTGTAAAATTAATTATTTTTGTTAAAAAATAATGAACTAAAAATGTTAACAGTTACAACAATTTTATCGATTATTTGAGAAATTTGGATTAGGTTTACGAAATAACTTAATTGATGTCGAAATTTTTTTTGGTAAATACACTAATATTTCTTTTATAATATACATGTTTTCATATTATAACAATTGAGTAATGCTAAGGTTACACTTGATTAAAATTGTTGTTACGCAAACACCTATGCTCATTAGCGTTATTGCAGGAACGAGTGTTAATTTATTTTTTGCGTGCACTGCGTAGTCTCTTCGTCGGTGGCCCTTTTGTTAAAACTATGCCAACACCGCCGGAGAAAGTCCCAATAGGACCGACAAAATTACCGTTAGCACCACTGCGCTGTTCACGCAGCGCTATATTACACTATAACTTTGAAATGATAGGTTGTATAAAAAAAATGTTTAAATAAAAGTTGTTTGTAAAATTGTAAGGAACAAGTTTTCCATTTGGATCGTAGCTGAAAAATGAAAATTTAAGGGCGAAAAAGTCGAAAAACACGTTTTTTGGCACTTTAGCGCCACCTGCTGTGCACATTTTTTGTTTTACAACATTGCACCAATGACAATAATTGTAGATAACGATGCCCTTTACATTTTTGTTCAAATAAATTTTTCTGTAGAATGCATAGTTTTCGAGAAAAATGCATTTCAAAATTTTTTTGAGTTTTTTCAAAAATCCACAGACGGATCAGGTGGCCATGCCCAAGTAAGCTTTCTTACATCATCTTCTAACGACTCACCAACTTTCATCCAATTGGTAATTTTTGTACCATTTTGATTTTTTTTTCGACAGATTGACTGAACTAATAGTACCAAGAATAGGGTTAAGAAAAAACCGACCAATCACAGCGCGCCGCGCTATAGAACTTTCTGGAAATTTAAATTAACTGCGTAATAGTTTATGCTAAAAAATAATGTGAATATTTTTATGTCCTGAAAGAGTTGTAAATATGATATTTAGTTAGCATATGTTGTATAGATCATTATAATAAAGAAGTATTTCGTATAATTAAGCACGATTCAAAAGTTATAGGATAATTAAAGAATTAATATGCCCATTTAGTGTAAAAGTTTAGGACATTTTACTTAATAACTTTGTTGAATGTAAATATATTAATTATCCTTTATCACGTACTAATGAAGACCAAAAGTGTCTATTTAATGATGTATAGCGTGTTAGAATTAAGATTAGTATTATATAAAAAATGTTGCAATTTGTGCCATTTGCATAAAGAAAAATGTTTGAAAATAAAGAGGCAAATGGGAAATGGCAAGCGGCTCCCTTTAGAGTATAGCCGAAGTCTACCTTATGGGGGCGAAACATTGTAATATTGTAGTAGGAAGAACTACCAGTGCCCAGCAGTAGTATCCGGTAGTAGTTGCAGTGACTAGCAGAAATATATAGTGAATAGTGAAAGTGTTAGCTAGCAGAAAAAAGTGGCAACTGAAAATTCGGTGTTGCATATAGTAAAAAAGTGTTAGCTAGCGGAAAAAGGTCGTAACTGAAAATTCGGTGCGGCATATAGTGAAAAAGTGTTAGCTAGCGGAAAAAGGTCACAACTGAAAATTCGGTGTGGCATATAGTGAAAAGTGTTAGCTAGACGGAAAACGTGATAACTGATATTCGCAGTTACACAAGTGTTAAATTCAACTAATTTTAGTTGATTAATAGCTGCTAGTCAGTAGTGTTAAAGAACCAACTACTCCGGACAGATATTTTTATACTACCGCTCATTTAAATTAAATATTTTAAAATATATAGTGAACAACCTATAGTGAACAACCGTAGTTGACCAACCGTTTTGAATAATAGTGATAAATAAATAATAGTTGTAAAATTTCGCGACAAATTAATTAGTCGAACCGCTGGCCACTCCCTTGCTATTTAAATTTATAATCGTGCATTTTAATTTTGAACCTCAGTCCACAGTTTATCCGCAGCAACCGCAGAGAGGGCAGTGAAAGACGGCAGAGGGAGGATTCCGGAACCTACAGGTGTAGGACGTGAGCAACTCGCGGAGTATCTTCGACAACATTTACTCCGAAGAGTTACGCCCGTCCGGCACAGTTTGATCGTCGTAAATGGGAATTTTAGTATGGGGGGGTCACATATTTAGGCCATACATATAGTGAAGAGGGTATAAAAATCGATGAAAGCAAATTGAAGGACATTACCGATATGCCAAGTACTAGTGATAAAGTGTTAAGACATTAAAGCGGTTTCTGGTAATTTATCTAAGTAAATACGTACTCAATTATTCCGAAAAAATATTGCCATCGCGGAATTTATTAGAAAAAGATATGGTGTGGAATTGATATCCATATGAAGAGCAGAAATGTTAAGTGATGTGAAGCGTGTTCTGTGTGCGCCGACTCTGTAATTGTATGACGCACGTGATATCGCGTTGCTGTCGGTGGATCCGAGTGCACATGCGCTGGGCGCTGTACTGTTTCAAGGACGGCCCCTTTGCAACCAGTCAAATTTGCGTCACTGACACTTAGGTACAGACACCCAACAACGGTATGCACAGCTTGAGAAGGAAATGTATTGGTCATAGTTTTTGCGCTTGAAAGATTCCATGAATATTTTTTTTGGCAACTGCGACGTGACATCGGAAGCATTATTACAAGCATGGATGATATACATACAAAATTTATATGATCAAGGATAAGTTACTTAACACTTTATGATTAATTGATTTCTGTCTGGGATATTTTTATCACAGAACAAATAAAAATAACATCTTGCTCCTAATAATAATTTAATGAGGTTTTTAGGTTTAAAAAAGAAAAGTATAAGTATTTGTTTTATTAAAAATCAGTTTTTTTTTTATTAAGAAACTATTATTAAATTTCGTGATTCATGAATAATTTTATACTTCTTTTCTTCTTGGCGTCAGCCCTGGCCTGTAAGTTATCGCCTGTTAATTTAATCATCATCCATGGATTATCAGATCATTGAAATAAATTTAGGTACATACACACGTGTAAATATTTAATACAGGTTTTTTCTGTCACTAAACTAAACTGTATATTTTGTGTTTACAATTAAAAGTTTATCAATGATTAATTTGGTTGAACAAAACAAGAAACAACATTTCGTTTTAAAAGTCTTAGGAATGATATTTAATCGTCAGATATAAGTTAACCATTAAATAAATATATAAATTATTACCTGACTGAAAATAAAAGTAATTCAATTCAACTGTTTTATTCATAAAATTGTAATTTTAATTTGATTATTCTTTGAATATCTTTTATCCGATAAATGAAACATCAAATGAAAACATGGCAAAAGTTCTTCACCGCATTTAGCAAGCATGAAAATGATAATTATACTGCCGTCAAATTTAGAACAGTTTCAAATGAGCCATGGTGTATTTAAGTCCGCAAACAAGGTTTCGAATGCTATGCTACTTAACCAATAATTATATGGATTTCGGTTTATACAAACCACCATTATGACTCCATTTTGATTAATAATTCACAGACTATAAGCTTTTTATTATTACTGCCAGATATAATCCAGAGGAGATCAGTTTTGGTATTTGATAAATGTAACATCATATTTACGGCCTCTGATGAATCTTCTCAAAGAATCCTGAAATTAGAAACTTAACAAATTTTACGAATTATTTAACAATTCGCTGATCCAACTGCTACTTCGTTCGCGTGGGCAAATGCCGACTATAAAATTTCTTTTACTAAGAAAATGCTACTCTATCACTGAGCGAGCCCAAAGTTGAGAGTAAAATGTTTTAAGAATACTTTTATTGTACAGCTAAGCAGTGGGATTCCCCGCTGGAGTATGTTTTTCCTGATAGCCATAGCCTGGGGTCTTTTAGTCAAGAGTGAATTTGTTACTTCTAACCATGGTTGCTCCATGGTCGACTACATCATCGCTTAACATCAGATGAGATAGTGGTCAGGTCAAACACGAGCCTATCAACAATAATAAAAAAAGTTTTGATACATGCTTAGTGATGGCCGTGGTAGCTCAGGGCCTTAGCGCTCTCTGTAAATTTCACAGTACGCGAGCAACACGGGTTCGATCCCCGCCGGCACCAATGAAATCGTTAAATGCAATTTTAAGTGCTGATTTACCACGTGCTCGGCAGTGAAGGACAACATCGTGAGGAAACCTGCATGTCCGAGAAATAAAGTAAGAATGTGTCGAATATATGTGAAGTCCGCCAACTCGCATTGGGGCAGCACGGCGGAAACTCCCTTGCCCTTAAACCCTCTCAGAAGTAAGAGGAGGTCTGTGCCCAGCTGTGGGATGTATATAGGCTGTAACTTTAGCTTTAACTTTAACATACTTAGTTTGGAATAATATAATTTTAAATTAGCTCATAGCTTCTCTGTATACTACATATTATGCAGTGGTGTTGCTTTCTGGAAGCAAAATATATTGATTTACAGAAGATCCCACTCGATATATATAATTGTCCGTGAGAAAAGCACACTTTTCTCAAGTCGATGCTCACCTGCGAAAAAGTTTGTTGTTGAGACTTATTTATCGGGAAGGTAAATTTTCTAGTCCAAGTTTTAGCAGCTCCCCGGGGAATACCTAGTCAGGTCATAAATTCTGTCACATGTTTAATCTAAAATAATTGAAACAACTTTATTCATTATGTAACAATTTATATACCAAAATGAACTTAACAAAACATAGATTCTTATGACACTAAAGTTTATTCAAAATAACCTCCGTGATTTTGAATACAGGCCTTCAATCTGCGCGGCCAGTTGTCTATCGCAGCACGAACGAGGTCCATATCAATATCGGCGGCTGCCTTAATCAAGGATGTCTTGAGGACTCCAAATTGGGATGAGGCTTTGAGCACGCCTTTTCCTCCAAGTGTTGCCATATCTTGTAACCTAACGGATTCAAATCTGGACTGGAGGAGGGCCAGTCCTCGTGCCGGATGAATTCGATTTCACGCGCCGCCAGCCAGTCTTGTGTGCTCTTCGCTCTATGAGCTGGCGCCGAATCTTGTTGGAATACCCAGTGCCTGTTATTGAACATGGTATGAGAAACAGGTTCCACAAGGTTCGTCAGGACAGTATTTTGACACAAAACTGCATTCGTTTTTACACCTTTCTCACAAAAATGTACCTCTGTTAAGCCCCAATAAGAAACTCCCAACCATACCATGAGCGAGGATGGAAAATGACCTCGTTGGACACGCGGAATACGGTTGCTCGCTTCTTCACTACTGTGTGCGTACCCCTTATCATTTTGTTTGTTGTAGCTCTCTTCTACGGTAAAAATTTTTTCATCCGAAAAAAGAATTTCCCGATATTTTTTTCCCGCGTACCGCTTCAACAAAGCGCGGCATCTCTTCAGTCTCAGGTCCATTTTTTTTTTTTTTTTTTTTTTTTTTTTTACTTATATCACTACTACTATTCTGCAGTACCCTTCTTACTCATGCCTTAATTATTTTAATCTCTACAATTATTCAATGTTTTTTTTTTATTATTTTTTTTTATTTTTTTTTGTTTTTATATATATATATTTTTTTTTTGTTTTTTTTTTTTTTTTTTTTTGTATTTGTGTTATTCCGCTCTGTCTTTTTATACTTATTACTAATATTATTTTGTTAATTACTTTTACTAATACTCTGATTACTAATTCACACAAGAATATTCCCTAGTAATACTCTATTTCTACATTACTCATATCTTATTTACTATTTCTTATTTACGACATAAGCTTAATATTTAAACAATATAAATAATCTTTAATTTTATTCTTATCTTTAGCCAGCTTTTTTTTTCCCCTTTTTCCCCTTTTTTTTTTCTTTTTTTTTTTTTTGTTCTTATCTTTTAACTTTTTTTTTCTATTTTTTTTTATCTACTTATTACACATATTCTCATTTATTTATTACACATACATTATTTGTTACTATCTATATTATGCAATACATTATTTCTTACTATCTATATTATACAATACATTATTTTCTACATTTAATCTGTATGTTTACTTCCATTTTCCTTGCTTATAATTCTCAATACTCTAAGTGCAAATTTCATGAATATAGTTCGGCAATTGTTGTCCTGCATTATTATACTTAAATTATCTTTCTTGATTGTCACTCCCATGCTGCATTCGGACTCAAATCTGGTTTTGTTAAAGCGAGGGCAGTCAATTAGTAAATGCTCTACGGTTTGTTCTAAGTTTTCATCACAAATGCAGCCTGGGGATGACGAGAGCTTATACTTGTATAAATACGCTTTATTTCCACCGTGACCGGTGAACAATTGGGTAGTCAAATTTGTCATTTTTATATTTTTAATTATTTTATATGCTATCACAATGTCGGGAAAATAGGTCTTCGTTAGATTACTGGTAGGAGATTCTTCATATCTTTTTTGCCAGACTTGCAGAGTGGAGTCTCTGATGAGGCGCTTTGCATAGGACAATGGGACTCTGTCATATGCTGGTCTTTGTTTGTTTTTAAGAGCAGCTCGCTTGGCCAATTCATCCGCCCTCTCATTGCCTTTAATTCCATTATGTGCTTTTATCCAGTATAGTATTATATTTGCTTCGTTGTGTTCCATAGACATTATTTTTCCTCGGATTTCAGCAGCGATGGGATTCAGGGAAGATGGATCACAGATAGTTTGAATTGCTGATCTTGAGTCACTCAGTATGTTAGCTCCTTGGTAGTTTTTGTCAGCTACATATTTTACGGCTTTCAGAATTGCCATCATTTCCGCCTGAAAGACACTACAATAGTTTTCCAGTCTGAAGGTTATTGTTTTCGTTTCAGCTCCGTTATGCCAGACTGATACAGCAGCACCTACTTTATTCTCAATCTTGCTGCCGTCGGTGAATATTTTTGGCCAGTTGTTACTGATTTTGTCGATCTCGGTCTGGTTGCTTATGAGTTCGAATTTTCGCTCTGTTCTTTCAGAGGGATGAGGAAGGTTGTAAGGACTCACTCTTTTTTCCAATTGCCTATCTGGCAGGTATTCAATAGGTTTGCCTCGCTTAATTTCATAAATAGTAGCATTCTCTTTTGCCCTTAATGCTAACGGTATTATTTGCGATAATAGTGTGCTAGAAATTAGAGAATTGGTTCTGTGCCCTTTGCAGATTCGTATACCGAAAATTCGAGTCATCCTGTTAAGCATACGCTCAATATATTTTTTTTCCGTTGTATCTGCCCAACAGCTAGAAGCGTAAAGTATAGTCGGCTCAACTACGGCCAGATAAATTGTCCTTATTATCTCAGAATTTAGCCCCCAGTGAGCCCTTGCTGCTCTAGAGACCATTTTGTATATGTTTGTGGCTTTGCGGCAAACATTGTCCAGATGAGGCTTAAAGTTAACGTTCTTATCTATTGTAAGACCCAGGACCTTTACTTTATCTGAAAACTGAAGTTCTACTCCTTCCATTTTTATTACAGGTTGGTGAAATTTATGCTTTTTAGTAACAATTACTGATTGAGTTTTGTGGGGGGCAAATCTTAATTTGTGTTTTTTGCCCCATTCTGTTATTATTCTGAGTGTATGGTTTAATTCTGCCTCCAGTTTTTGGCCATTTTGGTTGGAGGCGACAATCAAAATATCATCGGCAAAGGCTTGTACGTGGGTGTTCAAATTTTCTGTACTTTGCAGCAATGGGTCGATTAAAATATTCCAAAGCATAGGGCCACAGGTAGATCCCTGGATGCATCCTTTATTGGTGGGCTTTCGTATTTCACATCCAGCATACTTAAGGCATATTTCCCTCTCAGACAGATAGCTATTTATTATTTTCAGCATAGAGGTATCAACTCGTTTGTAGTTGAGTTGATTTAGGATGGCGGGCCACCATGCGTTGTCAAATGCGCCCTCTATGTCAAGTGATATGATTACGACTATGGCTTTCTTTTTTAAACCTTGTTTTATAATAGTCATAGTGTCGTATAGGGCATCCTCCGTGCTTTTTTGAGGTGTAAAACCATATTGCCTATGACTCATCCTATCTTGTTTTCCTAGCTGCCATTGAACTCTGTTAACAAATAGTTTTTCCAGTATCTTCCCTAACACTGGTAATAGACCAATAGGTCTGTAAGATTTTGACTGGAAGTAGTCTTCCCTATTTGGTTTAGGAATAACTTTGATTGTAGCTTTTTTCCACGTTTTTGGGAAGTAGCCAAACGCCAGGCATTTATTATACAGTGCTTGTAGGACTTCAGGATTAGTATAGAAAGCAACTTGGCAAATATCCGATGTTAAGCCGTCCGATCCAGGAGCTTTCTTTGGACTCATATTTTTTAATATATGTACTATTTCCTGTTCGGTAAATTGACAAATAGTTGTGGTGTGCTCGCTTTTTAGTCTGTTTTCCAACTCTAGCGTATGACTTCTAATCTCGGCTTGATCTGTGGTGTCAGTGTCAGAGCTGTCCCAAGGGAAAAATGTGTCAGCTAGTTGATTTGCCGATTCTACTGCCGTAAGAGTTTCACCGTTGCAATTCCTGAGTAATCTGTCCTCCTCTTTACTGGAACATACTTTGAGAATTCGGTATGTCCTTTGCCATAGGGATTCCTTTTCTTCCTTGGAACAGAGATCTATCCAACTCTTGGTTGTAGCCTTCTCAATAGCACTAGTAAAGTCCTGTTTCGCTTCTATGTATTGTTCAATTACATAATTTCTTCTTTTGGGGTGTGCGTTTCTTATTCTTCGTCTTCGTCTTATCATTTCTAGCCTTTTTTCATCTATTTCTGCATTCCACCATGTGGCTGTTTTCAATTTCCGCCTTAAGTTTATTCGTGGTATATTTTTATCACACGCTATTAAAATACTCAGGTCCATTAGACGAGCATTCAAACGATGTCCAGTTTTTCTTCGATATGCTCGAAGCCCTAAGTCTTCATTTAACACCCTTTTCACCGTGGTTCTGCTTAACCCCATCTGAAGGGCCAACAGTTTCTGCTTACGTTTGGGATTTCTTTGAATTCGCGCTTTCACAGCTTTTATCACCGAGTCCTAACAGACCGAGGGCGACCACTTCTTAACCTGTCATCTACAATAGAGTCTTCATTGTATCGTTTGATGGTACGATAAACGAATCTTTTGGTTATATTAAAATTTTTCAGTATGTCAAAAATTTGAATTGGCGCGTAACCGCAACGATGCAATGCAATAACTGCAACACGGTCTTCTATAAGCGTCCACTCCATATTTAAAATGAGTAAAATTCTAAAAAGTATACAGTTTTATTTTCATGAATAATTCGAAATTCGAATTCAATAAAGTTTTTTGTGGCCAGCATTCTATAAGAAAAGTTTTTACTGTGTGACAATACTTATGACCTGACTGTGTATACATCGTGATTTTTATTTAAATGTGCTCTCATGCCCCTGCGTAAATTGGGCGTTCTAGTTGAACTATACAATAGAGTGACACGTGGTAGATCCATGCTGCAGTTACATTAGTAGTATAGTTATAGCAAGAGTGGGTCGGCTCGACCTGGGAAGGACCACGCTCTCCCGGAATACCAGCGTAAAATAGCAGCTTAACACTGCTGTGTTTCGTATGGTGAGTGTAGAGAACCGGAGACCCTTTTTACTGGGAAATGAGGCATTCCATCTTAGTCCTCATGGGTGACAACGCATCTGCATTGTGATTCGCAAACGAGAATAGATGTAGATGCCTATGGGCCACAGCAACCAATTACCATCAGGTGGGCTGTGTGCTCGTTTGTCACCCCGTCCTATAAAAAAAGAGTGACTTGATTTGATAACATCGGTCCCTTTTGCGATCACTGGTAGCGTTTGTCGAAAACATCCAGTAAACACAAACGTCACCCCCCTTATCACGGCGCCTGAATTTCGGAGAGTACGGTTTACATCTTCTGAATGAGCCCTCAGTAGCATCTTGGAGTCAGTAAGTTCACGGTGTTTCACCTTTGTGCGTAAAAAACACGTCAGTCCGTAGGTGCTACGTCTGATCTCTCTCTGGTAGTGTCGGATTACCGTGCAATTGGACTATGAGAGTGAGAAAATAGAGAATGCACCTGTGCTTGCACATATACTTATAATCCGTCCTCCGCACACGACTAGTCTCTGTTGAGACTGGTAGCCGTAACCGAAATTCGTACTAGGGGACATTATTACATAATATATATATATATAATACTAATATATATATATATTAGTATTAGGAAAATCATACATATACTGAACTAATAACTAAAAACTAAAGTGAAATTTACATCTACCCAAACAACCTCGGTTATGAAATTATTTATCTAGCTTGATAATGGTTAAAACGATGATGCGAATGTTAATCACCTTCCGTTTCTACCAGTGTACTAATTAAATTTACTTCATAAAAGCTGTTATTGTTACTTAACCATAATAGTTATACATATTGTCATGCAGACTTTTTTTGTAGATATCGATAAGTTCTATAAACGTCTAGTACATTATTTTATTCTAACTTTAATCGTTTTTGCAGTGCACGCTAAGTAATGACTTTTAGAGGCAACTTTTTGATATCTGGGCTGACATTATTGGAATTTTCTTAGGAATCCCTAAGTTCGTAAAAATATAGAGCCTATGTTACTCACTGATAATGTAGCTTTCTGCAGGTAAAATATTTTTTGAAATCGGTTTAGCAGTTTTAGAGTGTTTCCATTACAAACAAAAAACAAATCTTATCTCTTTATAATAATATTAGTATAGATAACATTTTTAAAAAAAATATTGAACTACTAAAATAAGTTATTAGAATAAAAACAACAAAGATCCAAAGTGTTTCATTTATTTAGACAAATATAATATTTAATGTATCAATAAATACACATGCTATTTTAACATCATATTATTTTTTTTACGTTGATTGCGTTGAATGGATTAAGCTTAACTATCTTACGTTTCCCTTGTTCTGGCACTTTAAGATTTTATTCTTAGTATTTTTCTTGGATCTGTCTTGATGTGAGGATTCCAATTAGGAATTATAACGTCACGGTATGTTGGCTTTTTCAATTCGGGTATACGAATATCGCGTGGTGATCGGACATATATCGGCAGTGGCTGCCGGTGAGGCATCCATGGCCTAGAGCTGTGATAATCCAAGCTGCGGGCCGTCTTCGTGTGAAGGTCATTTATGTTATCAACATATGACAGTATATAAGGGTGATCTTCAGTTGCTGATGATTTTATATTTTCACTCTTATGTAACCATTGAGACTGAGATTCTATTTCATTAGGACGTTGACACGATGATTCAACAACAAATACTGTCATTAAAAATACAAACGTGGGTAAGTGCTTCAACATTTTTGAAAGTGTCGAGTGAACTTCAACGTAGTATGGTTGAATGCAATTTGTGTTCTGCAGCTCTGAATATTTATAGCAAGAATAAATACGATGTAAGGATTTCCCCTAAGATAACGGTAACCTTATGAGCTGGGAATATCCTTTGGGTTCGATATTACTAATTTCATAACAAATACGTATAACGCAGCCACCGCATGTTTAACGCAGCTATATCCTCGTGTTATTTAGTTATAAACCGTTAAACCTGCTTGAAAGTTGACTGCAGTATAATTATGATTTCATACTTGCTGAATGCGTTGAAGAAGTTTTAGTTAAAGTAAAGGAATAGCTTTGTTAGCCTTTTTAAACATATTGCTCATATGGAGAAATGTGCAGATAGCTAAAATTTATATGTAATATATGTTACATATACGTTATATAAAATAAAATAAAAATTCATTGTTTTTATGTTTAAACTGCCAATGTCAAACAGTCGCACAGGGTAGAGAATGTCACCAATTTTTTTTAAATATTGCCAACAAACTTTCTGGTTACGTGGTGCATAATATTATAGTTGCAGCCATGCTGCAACTATAATATTATGGTTGTAGCACAAATGGGTCGCTTCGACCGGGGCAGGACCACGTTCTCACAGAAGACCAGCATAAAATAGCAGCTCAATGCTGCTGTGCTTCTGATGGTGAGTCTAGAGATGGATGAAAATACACCATGGTTCATTTAAACCTGTTTTAAAGCTGACTGCAGTATAATTATGATTTCATGATTGCTGAATGCGTTTAAGAAGTTTTAGTTAAAGTAAAGGAATAGCTTTGTATACCTTTTTAAACATATTGCTCGTATGGAGAAATGTGTAGAAAGCTAAAATTTATATGTAATATATGTTACAAATACGTTATATAAAATAAAATAAAAAAATCATTGTTTTTATGTTTAAACTGCCAATGTCAAACAGATCAGTGGCCGAACAGTCGCACAGGGTAGAGAAGGTTAAATATTGCCAACAAACTTTCTGGTTACGTGGTAGCCACGCTGCAACTATATTGTGGTTGTAGCACAAATGGGTCGCCTCGACCTGGGTAGGATCACGCTCTCACAGAATACCAGCATAAAATAGCAGCTTAATGCTGCTGTGCTTCTGGTGAGTGTATACTACCGGAGACCCTGTTTACTGGAAACGAGGAATTTCATCTTAGTCCTCAGAGGTAACGACGCATTTGCATTTCGATTCTTAGTCGACTATAAATTAATGTAGATAGATGTCTATGGGCCATAGCATCTACTTATCATCAGGTGGACTTGTTCTTGTTGGACACCCTTGTTCTATAAAAAAATAATTACTGACATAGATCGAATGAGCTGTTAATTTTATGAGAATTCAAACGTTCCTTTTACTCGTCTGCGGAGTGTAACTACACAACTATGGAGGGTAGAGTACACTCCATATACACAACGAGGCAAAAAAGTTTTTTTTTTTAATTTGTATATTATTAAATGTGCAGCTGAAAGTTAGATACAGCTTGCTTATTAAGCAAACTTAACTTTAAACTTTTTTAAGAATTATAGTCTATTTTGAGTATTTTATGATTAGAATAGAATAGTATATAATGATTATTATTCAATATTGATTATCACATAATACTTATTGAAAGTATTTTTATTTATCATTGGTTCAGAAAATACTTCTGTTATGGTAAGAACCAGTAAGAAATCAATTTACAATTTACAATAATTTTGTACAATTTTCAAATGAACTTTAATAGACTCAACAAATATTAAATAGGTTAAGCTTAAGACTTTTAAAACAACATTTACTCGTTCTTTTTTGTTCTGTTAAAATAAAAGCCAATGTAATATTTAACCATAAAAAGCAAATATACAATAGACATATACAGAATATATTATATATACATTTAGACGTGTGCTTGTGGTGAAAATGTGGTTATTTACTTATTAAATTTTTACTTCAATGGTCTTTTAAATCCACGGATGCACCTAAATACGCGAACCATTATGTTGCTGTTTCCTTTAAAAACTCTGGTTATCTTGGCCGACGATACTTTTTTGTTACTTTGAAGGTTTATATTTCAAAAAAACAATTCTTAAGTTAATTCTACAAGAATATTCATTTCTTTTATTCTTATAAAAAACTACGAAAAAATATACCACATAGTAAAATAATATTACAAGAACAAGGAATATGAACTGCTTGTTTATAGTCATAGAATTATCAATGTTTATAGTACTTATTATTGTAAAAGATTAAGAAGGTCATCGCCAAGTTATGTTATTAAGTTAGTGTCAATTGACAGACGTTGACAATACGTAATAATAAGGTACTTCCCCGACTAACGATTGTGTGAGTAAGTGTTTTACTGTCGAGCAGCAATTTGTTTCCTTATTTATTTAGTACATTACTTTTCATAAAGGTAGCTTTGTTTAAAATATGTTAAAATAAGTTAGCTGAGATACGCGTTAAAAATAAAATGGTGAGTCGTACCTACTCCTAGTTTGACACTTGTAGTAGATTTAGTAAACTTAAATGACAAATTTATATCCTAAGTAATTGTTACTGTTGCATTATGCCTTGTTTTAAACGTTCAGCTTACGTTCGTAGACTCGAATCCGAGTGAGTGTGAGTGTGACAGTGATTTGCATAGGCTGCACTAAAAGTATCGGGAATGGAATATTTCCACTGTTCCTGTAATATTAAAATCTTTTTAATTGAAAACTTTTTGGTTTTAAAAATCGAATACCATTTATTTATTTAAAAAAAGATTCTCGGTCTTGTCACAAGCTTTTGTCAAACTTGTTTAGTCGTTGAGAAAATGGAATTGACACGAGAAAATTCAAGAACGATGATTTATTATGACTTTCGAAGTGGTTTAACACAAAAACATGTGCTGACCGGATGATTTCTGCATTTGGTGATGAAGCCCCATCCAAAACCACAATTTATCGCTGGTTTGCTGAATTTCAACGTGGACGTGTCAAGCTCAGTGATGATCCCCGTCAAGGTCGTCCAAAAACTGCAGTCACCCAAGAAAACGTTGATGCTGTGCGTAAGCTGATTGAGGAAGATCTACATGTGACATATCGCGAAATTCAGGCAATTTTAGACATTGACATGGGTCTAATACAAACAATCTTGCATGAACAATTAGGTGTAAAAAAGTTGTTTTCCCGATGGATATATATATTCGCTTTGTGAAGTGCAAAAAGCGGCTCGCGTTACTTGGTGCGTCAGAACTCTCGAAAGATTCCACGCAGGATCCTCAAATGCTGTATACAACATTGTGTCAGGTGACGAATCCTGGATATATGCGTACGAATCCGAAAAAAAAAACCAGTCACGAGTTTGGGTGTTCAAAAATGAGTTAAAGCCAACAAAAATTGTTCGTTCACGGAGTGTTGCAAAAAAATGGTGGCCACGTTTGTCTCCAAAACAGGCCATGTTACGACTATTCCTCTTGAGGGACAACGAACGGTTAATACAGAATGGTATGCCACAGGTCGTTTCTGAACTCCGTAAAGAGAACTGCAAACGCCGTATCATCCTCCATCACGACAATGCGAGTTCTCACACCGCACACAGAATAAAAGAGTTTTTAGAGCAAGAAAACATAGAATTATTAGACCATCCGCCGTACAGCCCCGACCTAAGCCCTAATCATTTCTATACTTTCCCTAAAATAAAGAATAAATTGCATGGACAGCGATTTTCATCACCTGAAAAAGCTGTGGACGCCTATAAAACGGCCATTTTGGAGACCCCAACTTCAGAATGGAATGGTTGCCTCAATGATTGGTTCCATCGCATAAAAAAATGTGTCAAATTTCGCGGAGAATACTTCGAAAAGCAATAAATACATTTTTAAATAGTAATGTTGTGTCACTTCCTTGATTCCCGAAATTTTCAGTGCCGTCCTCGTATCACAGTCATTGAATGGCGATTCGATTACTGTGGTAAATCACTCTTAACCTTTAAATACCGACGTGCGGTCTGTGAGGCCCCGGCGGGCACTTGACTTGCTAGTTTACCCCTTTCCTCGCGTAATACCGGTCCCCGCTTTTAAGTAGCTGCATGGACAGTGCTCACGTTAACGTCGGAGTAGGAAGTAGTGACGTAGCACGCGCATTTGGTGAGTAATTACGATTTAAAATTCCGACGCGGCCTCTCAGGCCGCACGTCGGTACTTACGTAACTGTTTTGTTTTATTTTTGTTAAGTTAAACTGTTATTTTTACAGATATTTTGAATTATGAATACACTCGAGACTTCAAGTTTTAAGAGATGAAGATTTTAGAAATGTGCAGAAAGCTAAAATTTATATGTAATATATGTTACAAATACGTTATATAAAATAAAATAAAAAAATCATTGTTTTTATGTTTAAACTGCCAATGTCAAACAGATCAGTGGCCGAACAGTCGCACAGGGTAGAGAATGTCAAATGTCTAAACACAAGCATTAGGACAAGCTTACTTAGAGTTAACAGGAGTACAAGTACCACAGTTTAAAGAAAGTAGTTAGTACACAGGCCTAATCTAGTGATCTCCCTAGTGCTAGGGCAGTCTCACGATGGTTTCTTTCACCGTCAAGCACGTGGTAAATCAGCTCTTGAAATTTCAATTTAGTAATTTCATTAGTGATGATAAAATTGGGACATGAGTTACTAGTGTTATGAAGTACCTAACGACGAACGCTTATTTCCTGGGCTATCACGGCTTCAAAACATGTGAAATCAGAATCATCTTATTAAACTTTTTTAATGATTACGCAAAATATATCAAATTACAAAATCTTCCTGGTGCGGCTTGCCTGTGGAGGAGAACTACCCATCATCATCATCATTATCATCATTACAGCCCTTCACAAGTCCACTGCTGAACATAGGCCTCCCCCAAAGAATGCCACAAAGCACGGTCCTGAGCCACCTGCATCCATCGACTTCCTGCACGTCTTACCAGGTCGTCACTCCATCTTGTGGGGGGACGCCCTACACTTCGACTACCGGTACGAGGCTGCCACTCGAGAACCTTTCTTCCCCATCGGTTGTCGGTTCTTCGAGCTATATGGCCGGCCCACTGCCACTTCAGCTTACTAATCCGTTGGGCTATGTCGGTTACTCTGGTTCTACTGCGGATATCCTCATTCCTAAGTTTATCACGCAGAGAAACTCCGAGCATAGCCCTCTCCATAGCTCGCTGAGCGACCTTGAGCTTCCTCATACGGCCAGCAGTGAAGGACCACGTCTCAGTTCCGTAAGTCATCACTGGCAACACGCACTGGTTATACAATTTTGTTTTAAGGTTTTGAGGTATTTCTGACGAGAAGATGTGTCGTAGCTTCCCGAACGCTGCCCAGCCGAGTTGAATCCGTCGATTGACCTCTCGGTCGAAGTTGGACTTACCTAGTCGGACTATTTGTCCCAGGTAAACATACTCGTCAACAACTTCGAGCTTAGTGCTCCCAACAACTACCGGCATAGGTGTGACATGGACATTAAACATAATCTTTGTTTTATCTTAAGACCAATCCGTTGGGAGACACTATTGAGGTCATTGAGCATAGTGCTTAGTTCCTCCAGCGATTCTGCCATAAGGACTATATCGTCGGCAAATCGAAGGTGAGTGATGTACTCGCCATTGATGTTAATACCGCATCCTTTCCAGTCCAGTAGCTTGAAAACGTCTTCCAATGCAGCGGTGAAGAGTTTCGGGGATATCTCTGATTCTGTACTCGGATAGCCATCGTAGCTCTACTGTACAAACATTTCAGCACTTCGATATACCGACAGTCAACTTAGCACCGCTGAAGGGACTGCAGCACCGCCCAAATTTCGACGGAATCAAAGGCTTTCTCATAGTCCACATACGCCAGGCATAGTGGCAAATTGTACTCCTCGGACTTCTGTACAATTTGCCGAAGGGTATGTATGTGGTCTATGGTGCTAAAGCCCTTTCGGAAACCGGCTTGTTCGGGAGGCTGGAAGTCGTCAAGTCTGCGCGCGAGACGATTCGTAATGACTCTCGAAAACAGCACGTAGACGCGGCTCAGAAGGGAAATCGGTCTGTAGTTCTTCAAGAGAGCGTTGTCACCTTTCTTGAAGAACAAGACCACCGCACTTCTACTCCACGCCTCCGGTGTAATTCCACCATGGAGGACGGAATTAAAGAGCTTCTGAAGGACTTCAAGTACCCGCTTTCAGAAGCTCCGCTGTAATTCCATCCTCGCCTGGGGCCTTGCCGTTTTTAAGGTGCTGGAGAGCCATTCTAATCTCGCTCAGACTGACGTCCGGGATATCTTCGGAATAGTGTCGAATAAGACTCGCTCTTGGATCGTTACTCACACTTGCGTGTGGCTCCAACGATGACGTGTACAGCTGCCCATAGAACCTCTCAATCTCACTCAAAATCTCAGGTGCCCCGGAAACGATGCTGCCACATTCGGTCTTCAGCTTTGACAGTTGGCTTTTTCTGGCAGACAGATCTCTGGCAAAGACTTTGGAGCCTTGGTTCCGCTCGATCGCTTCTTCAATACGAGCTGTATTGAAGTTGCGTAAGTCTCGCCGCATGCATTTGGACATCTGTCTGTTCAGTTGCCTGTATGCTGTCAAATCTGTTGAAGAATGTAGCCTCATCTCCCGTCTAACAGCCATGAGATTAAGAGTGTGATCGGAGAGTTTTTGTGTTCTTCTGCGGCGGGTCTTGCAGAACTTAGCTCCGACCTCATGGACAGTTTCCACGAGCTTGTCATTCATATCATCCACTTCATTGCAGTCTTCTAGGCACTGAAAACGATTGTGTAGCTCGAGCTGAAAGGTTTCGGGACTTTGTATTGGAGCACGAGGGGGACGGAGCGTTGACTTCATTAGACGAGACCTCTCCAACTTAACGTTTAGGTTCAGTGTGCCTCTAACCATTCGATGATCGCTGCCGGTTTTCACCCTCGCGATCACTGAGACATCACTGAACAGTTGTCGTCTGGTCGTCATAATGAAGTCAATCTCATTTTTTGTCGAACCGTCGGGGCTCGACCAGGTCCACTTCCTGTGGGGCCGCTTCTTGAAGAAAGAGTTCATCATAAAGAGTCCCTCTTTCTCCATGAAGTCGGCCAGCTGCTGGCCCCTTGGGTTCCGTTGCCCTATTCCAAATTTCTCTACTTTCAGCTCACCGTTCTCTCTTGTGCCTAGTTTTGCATTGAAGTCTCCCATTAACACCGTATATTGGGTTTTGGAGGAATGCATGGCTCTAGAGATATCCTCATACATTTCCTCCACCTCCTCATCGGGGTGTGCCGAGGTTGGTGCGTAAACCTGTATGACCTTCAGCGAATACCGTTTGGTGATTCTGAGTATAAGGTACGCAACCCTCGTCGACACATTCCCAATCTTTACAACGTTGTTAACGAGAGACTTGTGGACGATAAATCCGACACCTCCTTGGGACAGATGGTCAGGGCGGCCCGGTGATAGAACAAGTTGCCGGATTCGAGGATTACCGTGTCCTGCCCCTGTCTTCGGACTTCGGATAATCCTATAATATGCCAGCGCAACCTGTCTATCTCTTCTTCCAGCTCCACGATCTTCTCGTCAGTCCTCAGGGTGCGTGCGTTGTACGTTGCCAGGTCTAGTCGTCGTAGGTGGCAAATGAACCTCCACCGGAGATTCTTAGCACCCCCTGCCCCGCCGTTACCATGGTCGCCACCGTAGCCAGGAATAGCGGGGCCGCCGGGGACTGGGGGCTGTCTGTTTGTTGTTTTGATCATTGGGGGGTATTTGCCATAGTTGCCACGCTTGGCGAGCGGGTTGGCAACCGCAGTTTTTTTATTGTAATTTTGGCTATTATCAGGAAGATGCTGCTGCCCATCTCCCGCCTGTTTCCCTTTGTCGCCTTTTACGACACCCACGGGAGGATATGGGGTAGTGGATATTCTTGACCGCCACTACACGGCGTGTAACGAGAACTACCCGCAGGTACCATATTATCCATTTATTACGCCACATCGTGTGTATATGTATTTTTATATGTATATACACAGTCAGGTCATAAGTATTGTCACACAGTAAAAGCTTTTCTTTTAGAATGCTGGCCACAAAAAAGTTTATTGAATTCGAATTTCGAATTGTTCATGAAAATAAAACTGTATAGGTTTTAGAATTTTACTCATTTTTAAATATGGAGTGGACGCTTAAAGAAGACCGTGTTGCAGTTATTGCGTTGCATCGTTGCGGTTACGCGCCAATTCGAATTTTTGACATACTGAAAAATTTGAATATAACCAAAAGATTCGTTTATCGTACCATCAAACGATACAATAAAGACTCTAGTGTAGATGACAGGTAAAGAAGTGGTCGCCCTCGGTCTGTTAGGACTCCAACAGTGATAAAAGCGGTGAAGGCGCGAATTCAAAGAAATCCCAAACGTAAGCAGAAACTGTTGGCCCTTCAGATGGAGTTAAGCAGAACCACGGTGAAAAGGGTGTTAAATGAAGACTTAGGGCTTCGGGCATATCGAATAAAAACAGGACATCGTTTGAATGCTCGTCTAATGGACCTGAGACTGAAGAAATGCCGCGCTTTGTTGAAGCGGTACGCGGGAAAAAAATATCGGGAAATTCTTTTTTCGGATGAAAAATTTTTTACCGTAGAAGAGAGCTACAACAAACAAAATGATAAGGTGTACGCACACAGTAGTGAAGAAGCGAGCAACCGTATTCCGCATGTCCAACGAGGTCATTTTCCATCCTCGCTCATGGTATGGTTGGGAGTTTCTTATTGGGGCTTTACAGAGGTACATTTTTGTGATAAAGGTGTAAAAACGAATGCAGTTGTGTATCAAAATACAGTCCTGACGAACCTTGTGGACCCTGTTTCTCATACCATGTTCAATAACAGGCACTGGGTATTCCAACAAGATTCGGCGCCAGCTCATAGAGCGAAGAGCATACAAGACTGGCTGGCGGCGCGTGAAATCGACTTCATCCGGCACGAAGACTGGCCCTCCTCCAGTCCAGATTTGAATCCGTTAGATTACAAGATATGGCAACACTTGGAGGAAAAGGCGTGCTCAAAGCCTCATTTCGACAGCACTATCGGCTCCAATACCCACAAATCCCATAAAAAAGACAACCATGATGAAAAAATTGATACCAATTGCAGCCGCCATCTTGGATTTACATTTCGACAGCACTATCGGCTTCAACACCCTCGAAAACCATGAAAATGACACCCATGATGAAAAAATTGGTACCTAATTCAGCCGCCATCTTGGATTTACATTTCGACAGCACTATCGGCTCCAATACCCTCAAAACCCATGAAAATGACACCCATGATGAAAAATTTGATACCAATTGCAGCCGCCATCTTGGATTTACATTTCAACAGCACTATCGGCTTTAACACCCTCGAAAACCATAAAAATGACACCCATGATAAAAAAATTGGTACCTAATTCAGCCGCCATCTTGGATTTACATTTCGACAGCACTATCAGCTTCAACACCCTCGAAAACAATGAAAATGACACCCATGATGAAAAAAATTTATACCTATTGCAGCCGCCATCTTGGATTTACTTTTCGACAGCACTATCGGCTTCAGCACCCTCGAAAACCATGAAAATGACACCCATGTGAAAAAATTGATACCTATTGCGGCCGCCATTTTGAATTTACATTTCAACAACCCTATCGGTTTCAACACCCTCGAAACCCATGAAAATGACACCCAAGATGAAAAAATTGATATCTATTGCGGCCGCCATCTTGGATTTAAATTTCGACAACCCTAGTGGCTTGAACACTCTCGAAAACCGTGAAAATGACACCCATGATGAAAAAATTGGTACCTACTTCAGCCGCCATCTTGGATTTAAATTTCAACAGCACTGTCGGTTTCAACACCCTCGAAACCCATGAAAATGACACCCAAGATGAAAAAATTGATATCTATTGCGGCCGCCATCTTGGATTTACATTTCGACAGCACTATCGGCTTCAACACCCTCGAAAGCCTTTATATGACACCCATGATGAAAAAATTTATACCTATTGCAGCCGCCACCTTGGATTTACATTTCGACAGCACTATCGGCTTCAGCACCCTCGAAAACCATGAAAATGACACCCATTATGAAACAATTGATATCTATTGCAGCCGCCATCTTGGATTTATATTTCGACAGCACTATCGGTTTCAACCCCCTTGAAAACCATGAAAATGACACCCATGATGAAAAAATTGGTACCTAATTCAGCCGCCATCTTGGATTTACATTTCGACAGCAATATCGGCTCCAACACCCTCAATACCCATGAAAATGACAGCCATGATGAAAAAATTTTATACCTATTGCAGCCGCCACCTTGGATTTACATTTCGACAGCACTATCGGCTTCAGCACCCTCGAAAACCATGAAAATGACACCCATGTGAAAAAATTGATACCTATTGCAGCCGCTATCTTGGATTTACATTTCGACAGCACTATCGGCTTCAATACCCTCGAAAGCCTTTACATGACACCCATGATGAAAAAATTTATACCTTTTGCAGCCGCCACCTTGGATTTACATTTCGACAGCACTATCGGCTTCAGCACCCTCGAAAACCATGAAAATGACACCCATGATGAAACAATTGATATCTATTGCAGTCGCCATCTTGGATTTACATTTCGACAGCACTATCGGCTTCAACCCCCTTGAAAACCATGAAAATGACACCCATGATGAAAAAATTGGCACCTAATTCAGCCGCCATCTTGGATTTACATTTCGACAGCAATATCGGCTCCAACACCCTCAAAACCCATGAAAATGACACCCATGATGAAAAAATTGATACCAATTGCAGCCGCCACCTTGGATTTACATTTCGACAGCAATATCGGCTCCAACACCCTCAAAACCCATGAAAATGACACCCATGATGAAAAAATTTATACCTACTGCAGCCGCCACCTTGGATTTACATTTTGACAGCACTATCGGCTTAAACACCAGCGAAAACCATGAAAATTATACCCATGATGAAAAAACTGATACCTATTGCAGCCGCTATCTTGGATTTACATTTCGACAGCACTATCGGCTTCAGCACCCTCGAAAACCATGAAAATGACACCCATGTGAAAAAATTGGTACCTAGTTCAGCCGCCATCTTGGATTTACATTTCGACAGCAATATCGGCTCCAACACCCTCAAAACCCATGAAAATGACACCCATGATGAAAAAATTGATACCAATTGCAGCCGCCACCTTAGATTTACATTTCGACAGCACTATCGGCTTCAGCACCCTCGAAAACCAGGAAAATGTCACCCATGACAAAAAAATGTATACTACTTACTTTTGGTATGTACTACTATTATTTATTCTGTGCTTTAAAATTTTGTAATAAAAAAAATCTCTTATTATTATTATAATCAAGTATTTAAGAAATTTGGTTATTCGAATATTGTGTATTTGTACAGCGATCTTTTTGAGCCGCTGCAAACAACCGAAACAATGTCCACTCACGACGGCGACTGATGCCGAACTGAGTGAGTGAGTAAGCTACTCTGTGGCTGTAGCTCCTCATTTACAGAAATAATTTACATACAACGCTACCAAATCAACGAAAATTTCGCCATTTCGGAGCCGAAAAAAATTAATTATAGCTAAACAAAACAAAATTACACTGCCATTTACATTCAGTGGCTTCCCACATGATAGATGAAGAGATTAAAAAATAGATTGATTTAAACAATTGATATTTTCAAAAGTTATCGTGTTTACAAGCCTTGGGGCCATGATAAATCCACACCATAAGCCACTAAAACCCCATTTTTTTATTTAAAACTTGCAATTAATCAATTCAAAAAAAAATAGTATAAAGTAATAAAGTTCAACAATCATTTATCTTTCTAACAATGTGCTTATCATATAATTTATATGTATAATATGATTGCTAGATACGATTTTATTCGATAAAACGTTGGAATCTTAATTTTTAGGCGATAGTAGAACATACTTTCGCTTAAGGCATGCAATAAATAAAAAAAATAAAAAATATTTCCGATAAATATTCAATAAAAAGGAGCAACATACTAACGTTACACGTTGCTCAATATTATTAAGAAAAAAAATGCTTAATCATATTGAGCATAGTTTGTCGTGGCTATATATTAATAAAGTAGTAAACAAGTCTAAAATAAATTGCGCCCGCAACGCCTTCGCTCCATTGACTCCGCACCATTGAAACGGTCACGTCGCATCCGAAAGCAAACGCGGTGGTGGTTAGTCGAACAAGTGCGTGGTATTAGTAGTAGTTATAGGAACTAGTCGCGTGCCATCCATCATATGTGTTGCATGCGTGCGCCAAGCAGCCAGCCGCTATAATATTAATCTTGTCGCGAACCCCCTACGAAAATTTTCGAATGAAATAAGGGCTCGCGTACCCCACTTCGAGAAGCCCTGACCTAATTTTCCTACTAGAACCATTAGAGCCCTGGCTTAGCCTGGGTGGGATCTATTAATGTGACATTATTTAGATTTAAGATAATCATCAAATACCATTTATTTTATCAATACGTTGATTTCTCAAAAAAAAAATCCTCAAGTTTTTTCGGATAAAATACAGTACTTGCGTTGCGCTATATGTATTCGTCAAGTTTGGTTTGGTAACAATTGGTTCAGCCATTCCGAAGATTATTCCGGACAGACAGACAGACAGGCAAACATTTAAAAAATGGTTATTAATGTCACGCAAATGAACCAGGTGTATATTTGCAAAATTAAATGATGTTATTTCGATGTAACAGACGTACTACTACATACATACATACACTATATTATACGACATACACTATATTGTGCCATTTGCTGTAGAGACTATCGGTGCGTGGGGTCCATGTGCGGTGAAGTTTCTAAAGAAACATCCGCGACAGGCCATTGCTGCTGATGATAAGGGGGCTGGTTTTTTTCTCGCTCAAAGGTTAAATATAGTCATGCAGCGAGGAAACGCAGCCAGCGTTCTTGGTACGATACCACGGGGATGTATGATAATTATGTTATTAGTTTTAGTTTTTTTTTTATTATAGTTTTTTAATATTTTATATAGTAAAATATTGTATATTAAGTTACTTAAATTTTATTTATATGTATAAATTATACTAGCTGACCCGGCAGACGTTGTTTTGCCCTTATCGGTAGGTAGCGCGGGGAGATTCTCCCTGAATTGACCCCGGACGTTTTTCAGTGAAAATAAATAAAATATATATACAGTCACACTCTGTATTAGTAGTCTGAATAGAGTTGGGAAATTTAAGTACTTGGGCCACTGGGTCACCGAAAACCTAACTGATAATACTGATATAGAGCGGGAGCGCAGGTCGTTGGCTGTCCGATGTAATATGTGGGCTCGCAGGTTTGCACGCTGCACAAAACAGGTTAAGGTTACGCTTTTCAAAACATATTGTCAGTTCCTCTATACATGCAGCCTGTGGGTTAACTATACACGGAGGACATACAGTGATCTGCGCGTCGAATACAACAATGCGTTGAGAATTATAATGGGGTTGCCTCAGTATTGTAGCGCCTCTGGCATGTTTGCAGAGGCTCATGTTGATGGGTTTGAAGCCATAATGCTCAAGCATAATGTGCCTCCATGCTGAATCGCATGCGGACGAGCATCAACATCATTCTCAGTATACTAGCGGACAGATGGGATTCACCAATGTTAGGGCGTTGGATAAATCTGCATACTGTATGTACACATACGTGGTAGAGTCATGCTGCAGATATATTAGTAGTATAGTTGTAGTACGAATGGGTCGGCTCGACCGGGGACGGACCACGCTCTCATAGAATACCAGCGTGAAATAGCAGCTTAATGCTGCTGTGTTTCGTATGGTGAGTGTAGAGAACCGGAGACCATTTTTACTGGAAAAGGGGCATTCTATCATAGCCCTCACGGGTAACAACTCATCTGCATTTTCATTCGCAAACGAAGATATATGTAGATGTCTACGGGCCACAGTAACCACTTACGGTCAGGTGGACTGTGTGCTCGTTTGTCACCCTTATTCTATTAAACAAAACTGTAAATTAGACACGCTCCGACCTAGAGTAGTATTTTAATTTCAATTTTATTTAATGTTTATATTTAATAATTTTAATTTTCTTTAATGTTATAGGTATTTAGATTATAATTTTTTAACAAATATGGATAATTGGTCTGAAATGAATGAATTATTATTATTAAATACTCGACCACAGCACTACTTATTGGATCAAGTCGTTCAGAAATTCCATCATCAGTATATTTGGCGGCAGAAATAGGTAAGGATCTGGTACCTACCCAAACGGACTTTTAGGCAGAAAAGGAGTTCAACAACCTAGGAAAATGGTGTGGAAAATTACCCACTACATAAAACCACTCACGGTAATGTTTAGCTTTTAAGTTGTAATTTTTGATGAAAAATTACCCCTTATGCTGTCCCCGCGCAAATGTATAATGTTCTTGGTATGTAACATTTTTTATAATCTAAAATTTCTAAAATCATCTTCGTACGCTGGGGGAATTAGGGTGTTATTTCCTCACCCCTTCCTTAACTCCCTCCAAATGTTCCCGATTGTTACGGCGATCGCTTTACCTCTGAACTACCAGTGCAATTAGCACTGGTAGATTATAATAAAAATTTCTTAAATTGCGTGTTTATAAATATTTTATTATATTTATCTTTCGTTTTAAGTACACAAATTACGAATTGTTCGGTTACAACTTTAGGAAATAATAAAACAGGTAGTTTCATACTGTGGAATCAAGCCACATTCTTTTGTTTTGAAATAGCCGTAACATTAATAACTATTCTAAAATATACGTTTATGGTTTTTGTTAGCATTTAGTTTAAATACTAGTTGGACGAGAATTTTTACTGCCTCCATTAGTGGGAAGTTTTGTAGAAATATGCCTCTGCAATTTCAAGTTGTTTTAAAGCATGACCAAACGGTTGTTATATGGTCTACCGTTAATAAATGATGAGACAAGATACTCAATCAGGTAAAGGTGCGTACTGTATTAGTCCCTACCTTAATAATATAGTAGTGAAAGTTGGGTATGGCAGAAGTAATAAAAATTAAAGGGATTTAACTTAATGCTGGAGATATGCGGCCATTAAAAAGTATGTAATGGTTGACTCTGGTGAGCAATAACGTGAGAAATTGTTGAGATGTTGTGACTAAGATTAAGAAAGGAATTCTTAAGTGGTTTGGACACGTAGAAAATATGAAGAAGGAAAGAACGGTAAAGAAAATTGATGCCCCAAAAGTGAGTCGTAGAGGAGGCAAGAGATGCTCTAGACGGTAGTTTATCGACCAAATTGTTGATGTTTTTAAGATGTATTCGGATTCTACCACCTTAGGTATAGATTGCGGTAGCTGTATGCTCCTGCTGATTCCGGGTCGTGTGTTAATGATCGTTTTTATTTAAACGTTTTATACAGGTTTAAGATTATGTTTGAGATTAGTAGTAATATATATTGTATAGATTTAATTTAGATATATTTACACAAATATACACAGGATAAACATGATACATTAAACGGTAAATTTTAGCATTTTAAAATTGGTAAAGCATTATGACCAAATGTAACATGCGGTAAAAAAAAAAACTGTTGAACAAATTTCAATATAAATTATAAAGGATAACTTAAAAACTGTTGGTCAGATCTTGATCAAATTTATATGTGGTCCCATATAAATTATGGTCTACTGTATGAGGAGCACCAGCTGTGAAATAAAAGAAAATCGTCGAAATCAATCAAATCACCGAGAAAAAGTACCCACATTAAAGTATTAATAAATATTTTTTTAAATAATTAATATAACAAAAAACATACAGTTGAAATGAGTACCTCCTCCTTTTTGAAGTTGGTTGAAAATAGCGGTTGTTTCTGGTTTGATTGGCGGTTTTTTTTTTGTTTGACGGTTTGACTTGCAATAGAATAATACAATTTCGATCTAAATACCTGTCAAATTTCATCTTTACACTTACAGTTTTTTTTACTTCTTATAAGCCAGTGCTTGACTACAATCCCCCCTGGTGGTAAGCGGTGATACAGCCCTAGATGTCTAGCTGGTCCTAGCCTCTTAGCACCTCTCTCCACTGAGTCCAACGCTGCTAGGTGGCATTTTGCTGCACCAGCCCATATGTGACAGCAGTTTTCCATGCACGACCGGACTTGCGCTTTATATAAGGAAAGAAACTGCCCCGGCGTGAAGTACCGCGCACCCATGCAAGGACACCAAGTTTCCTTGCGGCTGCTTTGGCTCTGGACTCAATGAACCGCCCATAGTTGAGGTTCGGAGAAAATTCAATCCCTAACAACTGAAGGCTAACAAGCCAGTTTCTGACAAATAATAACGTTGTACACTTTTATAATAATTTCACAACAAATATGAGCAAATTATCTAGCGATCGACAAAAATCGTTACAGAATGGTGTATTATTGATACAGTTCTTTAAATAAAAAATAGTAATATTGCACTATAATTAATAATTGTCCTGATTACAATAATTATATACCTCTTTTCCCAGTTTGTTATACCTACTTCTCTTCTTCTTGGCGTTTGCATCCAGAGACATCGATGCGTCACCCCTGGCCTGGAAGTTATCACCTATTAATTTATTAATCATCCATGGAATAACAGATCATTGAAATAAATTCGGGTACATACACACGTGTAAAGAGTTAATACAGGTGTTTCCTGTCACTAAATATTGTATATTGTATAACACTGTATATTTTTTGTTTATAATTAAAGGTTTATCAATGATTAATTTGGTTGAACAAAACAAGAAACAACAGGTTAATCTCGTTTTAAAAGTCTTAGGACTGATTTTTAATCGTCAGATAAAAGTTAACCATTAAATAAATATTTAAATTATTACCTGACTGAAAATAAAAGTAATACAATTCAACTGTTTTATTCATAAAATTGTAATTTTAATTTCATCATTCTTTGAAAATCTTTTATCCGATAAATGAAACATCAACCCATAATGCTATACATATCTAGTAATGAAAACATGGCAAAAGTTCTTCACCGCATTTAGCAAGCATGAAAATGATAATTATACTGCCGTCAAATTTAGAACAGTTTCAAATGAGCCATGGTGTATTTAAGTCCGCAAACAAGTTTTCGAATGCTATGCTACTTAACCAATAATTATATGGATTTCGTTTTATACAAACCACCATTATGACTCCATTTTGATTAATAATTCACAGACTATAAGCTTTTTATTATTACTGCCAGATATCACCCAGAGGAGATCAGTTTTGGTATTTGATAAATGTAACATCATATTTACGGCATCTGATGAATCTTCTCAAAGAATCCTGAAATTAGAAACTTAACAAATTTTACGAATTATTTAACAATTCGCTGATCCAACTGCTACTTCGTTCGCGTGGGCAAATGCCGACTATAAAATTTCTTTTACTAAGAAAGTGCTACTCTATCGCTGAGCGAGTCCAAAGTTTTGAGTCAAATGTTTTAAGAATACTTTTATTGTACAGCTAAGTAGTGGAATTCCCTGCTGGAGCATGTTTTTCCTGATAGCCATAGCCTGGGGACTCTTAGTCAAGAGTGAATATGTTATTACAAGGTTGCTCCATGGTCACCACATCATCGCTTAACATCAGATGAGATAGTGGTCAGGTCAAACACGAGTCTATCAATAATAATAAAAAAAGTTTTGATACATGCTTAGAGATGGCAGTGGTATCTCAGGGGCTTAGCGCTCTTTATAAATTTTACAGTACGCGAGCAACCCTGGTTCGATCCCCGCCGGCACCAATGAAATCGTTAAATGCAATTTTAAGTGCTCATTTACCACGTGCTCGGCGGTGAAGGACAACATCGTGAGGAAACCTCTATGTCCGAGAAATAAAGTAAGAATGCGTCGAAGATATGTGAAGTCCGCCAACTCACATTGGGGCAGCACAGCGGAAACTCCCTTGCCCTCAAACCCTCTCACAAGTAAGAGGAGGTCTGTGCCCAGCTGTGGGATGTATATAGGCTCTAACTTTAGCTTTAACTTTAAAATACATAGTTTGGAATTATACAATTTTAAATTAGCTCATAGCTTCTCTGTATACTACATATTATGCAGTGGTGTTGCTTTCTGGAAGCAAAATATATTGATTTACAGAAGATCCCACTTGAGATATATAAATGTCCATGAGGAAAGCATACTTTTCTCAAGTCGATGCTCACCTGCGAAGAGTTTGTCGTTGAGATTTATTTATCGGGATGGTAAATTTTCTAGTCCAAGTTTTAGCAGCTCCCCGGGAAATATACATCGTGATTATTATTTAAACGTGCTCTCATGCCCCTGCGCAAATTGGGCATTCTAGCTGAACTACACAATAGAGTGACACGTGGTAGATCCATGCTGCAGCTATATTAGTAGTATAGTTAAAGCACAAGTAGGTCGGCTCTACCTGGGAAGGACCGCGCTCTCATAGAATACCAGTGTAAAATAGCAGCTTGACACTGCTGTGTTTTGTATGGTGAGTGTAAAGAACCGGAGACCCTTTTTACTGGGAAATGAGGCATTCCATCTTAGTCCTCATGGGCGACAACGCATTTGCATTGTGATTCGCAAACGAGAATAGATGTAGATGCCTATGGGCCACAGCAACCAATTACCATCAGGTGGGCTGTGTGCTCGTTTGTCACCCTATCCTATATAAAAAAGAGTGACTTGATTTGATAACATCGGTCCCTTTTGCGATCACTGGTAGCGTTTGTCGAAAACACCCGGTAAACACAAACGTCACCCCCCTTATCACGACGCCTGAATTTTGGAGAGTACGGTTTACAGCTTCTGAATAAGCCCTCAGAAGCATCTTGGAGTCAGGAAGTTCACGGTGTTTCACTTTTGTGCGTAAAAAACATGTCAGTCCGTAGGTACTACGTCTGATCTCTCTCTGGTAGTGTCGGATTACCGTGCAATTGGACTATGAGAGTGAGAAAATAGAGAATGAACCTATGCTTGCACATATACTCAGGCACTATAATCCATCCTCCGCACACGACTAGTCTCTGTTGAGACTGGTAGCCGTAACTGAAATTCGTACTAGGGGACATTATTACATAATATATATATATATATATATATATATATATATATATATATATATATATATATATATATATATATATATATATATATATATATATTAGTATTAGGAAAATCATACATATACTGAACTAATAACTAAAAACTAAAGAGAAATTTACATCTACACAAACAACCTCGGTTATGAAATTATTTATCTAGCTTGATAAGGGTTAATACGATGATGCGAATGTTATCACCTTCCGTTTCTACCAGTGTACTAAGTAAATTTTAGTTCATAAAAGCTGTTATTGTTACTTAACCATAATAGTTATACATATTGTCATGCAGACTTTTTTTGTAGATATCGATAAGTTCTATAAACGTCTAGTCCATTATTTTATTCTAACTTCAATAGTTTTTGCAGTGCACGCTAAGTAATGACTTTTAGAGGCAACTTTTTGATATCTGGGCTGACATTATTGGAATTTTCTTAGGAATCCCTAAGTTCGTAAAAAAATAGAGCCTATGTTACTCACTGATAATGTAGCTTTCTGCAGGTAAAATATTTTTTGAAATCGGTTTAGCAGTTTTAGAGTGTATCCATTACAAACAAAAAACAAATCTTATCTCTTTATAATAATATTAGTATAGATAAGATTTTAAAAAAAATATTGAACTACTAAAATAAATTATTAGAATAAAAACAACAAAAATCCAAAGTGTTTCATTTATTTAGACAAAAATAATATCTAACGTATCAATAAATACACATGCTATTTTAACATCATATTCTTTTTTTTTTACGTTGATTGCGTTGAATGGATTAAGCTTAACTATCTTACGTTTCCCTTGTTCTGGCACTTTAAGATTTTATTCTCAGTATTTTTCTTGGATCTGTCTTGATGTGAGGATTCCAATTAGGAATTATAACGTCACGGTATGTTGGCTTTTTCAATTCGGGTATACGAATATCGCGTGGTGATCGGACATATATCGGCAGTGGCTGCCGGTGAGGCATCCATGGCCTAGAGCTGTGATAATCCAAGCTGCGGGCCGTCTTCGTGTGAAGGTCATTTATGTTATTAACATGTGACAGTATATAAGGGTGATCTTCAGTTGCTGATGGTTTTATATTTTCACTCTTATGTAACCATTGAGACTGAGATTCTATTACATTAGGACGTTGACACGATGATTCAACAACAAATACTGTCATTAAAAATACAAACGTGGGTAAGTGCTTCAACATTTTTGAAAGTGTCGAGTGAACTTCAACGTCGTATGGTTGAATGCAATTTGTGTTCTGCAGCTCTGAATATTTATAGCAAGAATAAATACGATGTAAGGATTTTCCCTAAGATAACGGTAACCTTATGAGCTGGGAATAACCTTTGGGTTCGATATTACTAATTTCATAACAAATACGTATAACGCAGCCACCGCATGTTTAACGCGGCTATATCCTCGTGTTATTTAGTTATAAACCGTTAATAAATGGGTTGAGCTGGTTGACATTCAACGCATTGTTAGTGGATCAAAATACACCATGGTTCATTTAAACCTGTTTTAAAGCTGACTGCAGTATAATTATGATTTCATGATTGCTGAATGCGTTGAAAAAGTTTTAGTTAAAAGTATTGGAATAGCTTTGTATCCTTTTTTAAACATATTGCTCGTATGGAGAAATGTGCAAAAAGCTAAAATTTATATGTAATATATGTTACAAATACGTTAAATAAAATAAGATAAAATATTGTTTTTATGTTAATACTGCCAATGTCAAACAGATAATATTGCCAACAAATTTTCTGGTTACGTGGTAGCCACGCTGCAACTATATTGTGGTTGTAGCACAAATGGGTCGCCTCGACCTGGGTAGGATCACGCTCTCACAGAATGCCAGCATAAAATAGCAGCTTAATGCTGCTGTGCTTCTGGTGAGTGTATGCTACCGGAGACCCAGTTTACTGGAATCGAGGCATTTCATCTTAGTCCTCAGAGGTGACGACGCATTTGCATTTCGATTCTTAGTCGAGTATAAATTAATGTAGATAGATGTTTATGGGCCACAGCGTCCACTTACCATCAGTTGAACTGTGTGCTCGTTTGTCCCCCTTGTTCTATAAAAAATAATCACTGACATATAGATTTATTTATGAGAATTCAAATGTTCCTTTTACTCGTCAGCGGAGTGTACCTACACAACAAGGCAAAAATGATTTTTTTTAAATTTTCTATATTATTAAATGTGCAGCTGAAAATTAGATACAGCTTGCTTATTAAGCAAACTTATTTTTTTTAAGAATTATAGTCTTTTTCGGAATAGTATATAATGATTATTATTCAATATTGATTTTTACATAATACTTATTGAAAGTATTTTTTATTTATCATTGGTTCAGAAAATACTTCTGTCCTGGTAAGAACCAGCAAGAAATCAATTTACAATTTACAATACACTATGGCAGCCTCTCATCTTAGAGGTACCTCGTTTAGAACCGGGGCGGCAACAGAGGTAGCTGAACTGAGTAAATGGCGCAAATATGAGTCTCTGAGAGATGACTATATATTTGTGCCATTTGCTGTAGAGACTATCGGCCCGTGGTGTCTACGTGCGGTGAAGTTCCTAAAAGAACTCCATCTGCCGCTGGTCGTTGCTGCTGGTGATAAGAGGGCTGGTTCTTTTCTCGCTCAAAGGCTAAGTATAGCCATTCAGCGGGGAATCGCAGCCAGCGTTCTTGGCACGATACCGCGGTGAGTATGTATGATAATTAAGTTACCAGTTTTAGTTTTTTTTAGAATTATAATTTTTAATATTGTATATATAATATAAATAAATGTAATTTACAATAATTTTGTACAATTTTCAAATGAACTTAAATAGATTTAGCAAACATGAAACAGGTATAGGTATACTCTAAGACTTTTATAACAACATTTACCGGTTGTTTCATGTTCTGTTAAAATAAAAACCTAAGTAATAAGTATTTAATCATAAAAAGAAAATATACAACAGACATACAGAAAATATTATTTATATATTTAGACGTGTGTTTATGGTGAATATGTAGCTATTTACTTATTCAATTATTTTACTTCAATGGCCTGATAATCCGCGGATGCACCAAAAACCATTATGTTGCAGCATTAGTCCAAGATAACCTGACTTTTTAAACGATACGTTTAAAAAGTCAGGTTATCTTGGAATGCCCTAGTACTGCTAGAACCTTGATACGCTCCTGCATTTATGAGATTCATTGAACATAATAAGCAACGTGTTTAATGTCTTAGGATCATAAGGGTTAAAGAAGTTTTTTTTTAGAGACGAAATCTAGTGACTAATACCAATCGTCTGTATTTTTTATTCTTTAATGTGTATAACACTTTATCTCCTATATATGAGTTAAACTGATTTACCTGATTTTTATTAAACGATAGATTATAGTTATTTAAAATAAGGATAACGAGCAAGTTTATATTTTTCAAAATAATTTAGATTCAGATTTTAGTATTTCATGTTTCCTAAAGTTTGCATTATTTAAAGCGACGACGATACATTTTTGTTACTTTGAAGGTTTATATTTCAAAAAACAATTCTTAAGTTAATTCTACAAGAATATACATTTCTTTTATTCTTATTAAAAACTACGAAAAAATATACCACATAATAAAATAATACTACAAGAACAAGGAATATGAACTGCTTGTTTATAGTCATAGAATTATCAATGTTTATAGTATTATTGTGTAAGATTAAGAAGGTCATCTCCGAGTTATGTTAATAAGTTAGTGTCAATTGATAAACGTTGACAATACGTAATAATAAGGTACTTCCCCGACTAACGATTGTGTGAGTAAGTGATTTACTGCCGAGCAGCAATATGTTTCCTTATTTATTTAGTACATTACTTTTCATGCAGGAAATAGAGTGAATGGGGCTCTACACGCTATGATGGAAAGCCAGAATGTGCCAAAAAATGCACGTATGGCAATTTTTTATTCATTTTTTTTTTCAATTCATAATGCTGTGTTAGTCCCTACTTTAATGTATGGTAGTGAAAATTGGGTCTGGCAGAAGAAGCATGGGAGTTGAATAAATGCTGTAGGAATGCGGTCATTTAGGAGTATGCTAGGGCTGAATCTGAATGACAGGGTGAGAAATAGTGTGATAAGAGAAAAGTGTGGTTTGCAAGATGACTTTGCTACCAGGATTAAGAAAGGAACGCTTCGGTGGTTTGGTCATGTAGAAAGAATGAACGAGGAAAGAGTGACAAAGCAAATTTATGTTGCAGAAGTAAACAGCAGAGTCGGGAAGAGACGCCCTAGGCGAAGGTTTATCGACCAAATTGAAAATAGGCCAGATTACGCGTACCCTTAACCGACGAGCGTGTATGCGTAGATATATAGATGTAAAGGAGGCGAGAGAGGTGTGTCCGGATCGTGCCAAATGGAAGTCCGTAGTCTCTGCCTACACCTCTGTGTGACAGGCGTGAGTGTTTATGTTATGTTTAGTTATTTCTTTTCATAAAGTTAGCGTTGTTTAAAATATGTTAAAATTAATTAGCTGAGATACGCGTTAATAATAAAAATGATGAGTCGGTCCTACTCCCAGTTTGACACTTGTTACAGAATTAGTAAACTTAAATGACAAATTTATACCCTAAGTAATTGACTGTTGCATTATGCCTTGTTTTGAACCTTAAGCTTACGTTCGTGGACTCGAATCCGAGTGAGTGTGAGCGTGACAGTGATTTACCACTGTAATTGAAAGGCGATGCGATTACTGTGGTAAATCACTCTTAACACAAGCATTAGCACAAGCTTACTTGGAGTTAACAGGAGTACATGTACCTAAGTTTAAAGAAAGTAGTTAGTACAGAGGCCTCATCTAGTGCAGTCTCACGATGGTTTCTTTCACCGTCGAGCATGTGGTAAATCAGGACTTAAAAAATTCCAATTTAGCAATTTCATTAGTGATGATAAAAATGGGACGGCGGTTACTTGTGTGTTATGAAGTAACGACGAACGCTTATTTTCTGAGCTTAAAAAAATGTGGAATCAGAATCATCTAATTAAACTTTTGTAATGATTACGGAAATGTATTAAATTACAAAATCTTACAAAAATGAAGATTTTGTCATTATTAAAATTCTAAAAGGAATGTGAAAATGGTTTTAAATGGAGTTGAAATATAATGCCTAATTAAATTACATAATTACTCTACTAAATCTCTTTTTACGGATGTTGTTTCATTGAAATCTAACATATATAAAATATGGCCAAGTGTGTGTACGCACAATGTAGAGGTAGGGTTCCGTAGACCCCCCCCCCCCCCTCCCGGACGGGTTCTCGCTTTGTCGTGGCGGGGGTCCTTAGTAGCCGTGGATTGGTAATCCATGGTGAACAAAGAGGAACCCCTTGGCTGGTCTGTGGTGTAGGGCCGGCCCGAGTGGGCTTGACGAGCCTACTTCGGATGTGTGTCGGTGGGCTGCGGTGAGAGGGGCGTCCTCTCCCCATACCGCTGAAGCCGAGGTGGAGTCGCGGAAGAAGAGGAGTGTTGGTATGACGATGCGTCACTCGCCATATCCTCCGCGACTCTGACGAGGCCGTACGTAGACGCGGTGGTGGTGGGGCCGCGGGTGGAGAGGAGTGTCGTTATTGCGAGGCGCCGCTCTCCCTACCCTCTGCGGCCGAAACTTGGTTGACGGTGGAGCAAGAGACCAGATCTTCCGCTGGGGTCGGGAATGCGGGTGCTACCGAGTGCTCGATTTTCCTGGCCCCATGGTCTTCGCATATTGGACTCGGGGGGGGGGGGGGGGCTGAGGAGAAAGTAGAGAGGAGAGGTTCTACCCCAAGGTGGGCCTGCCATGGGCCGGTCGGCGACGGTGGGGCCGCGGATGTGTGCGAAAGTGTTCCCGTGGCTCTGCCAATATATATATAATAGTAATCGGATGTAAAGATATTTTTCATCTATAGTACTTAAAATTTCCGAGAAATACTAATTTCCTGTCATTATCGGTAGGTGGGGTCCACGTGCCGTGAAGTTCCTAAAGGAAATCTACTCACGACAGGTTGTTGCTGCTGGTGATAAGAGGGCTGGTTCTTATCTCGCTCAAAGGCTAAGTATAGCCATTCAGCGAGGAAACGCAGCCAGCGTTCTTGTTACGATACCGCGGGGAGTAGGACTATATGATAATTAAGTTATTAGTTTTTTTTTTTTATTATAGTTTTTTTAATATTTTATATAATAAAACATTGTATATTATGTAACTTCATTTTTATTTATATGTATAAATTATACTAGCTGACCCGGCAGACATTGTTTTGCCCTTTTATATATAGCGCGAGGAGATTCTCCCTGAATTCACTCTGGACGTTTTTCAGTGAAAAGCACCACTTATGAGTCTAGTCGTTCAGAAATTTCATCATCAGTATATTTGGTGGCAGAAATAGATAAGGATCAGGTATCTACCCCAACGAACTCTTAGGCAGAAAAGGATTTCAACAACCTAGGAAAATGGTGTGGAAAATACCCACTACATAAAACCACGCACGGTAATGTTTAGCTTTTAAGTTGTAATTTTTGATGAAAAATTACCCCTTATGCTGTACCCGCGCAAATGTATAATGTTCTTGGTATGTAACATTTTTTAAAATCTAAAATTTCTAATATAACCTAAAATCATCATCGTACACTGGGGGAATTAGGGTGTTACTTCCTTACCCCTTCTTTAACTCCCTCCAAATGTTCCCGATTGTAAAATCTATCTCAAATTTACGGCGATCGCTTTACCTCCGAGCTACCAGTGCTAATTATTATAGTAAAAATTTCTTAAATTGCGTATTTATAAATATTTCATAATATTTATCTTTCGTTTTAAGTACACAAATTACGAATTGTTCGGTTAAAATTAGTGACCAACCGAAGGTTCAGTATCGGTTTCGGTTTCGGCAAGTTTCGGCAAAAAAATCTAGTTTCGGTAATAGTTTCGGTTTCGGCAAAAAATCTGCCGAACCTTCGGCGGCACCGAAACTAAGTGTTCGTGGATTATCGTGTGTCGTTCGGACGAGTTCGTGACTCGTGTATTATTCATAATTATACACAAACAGAAACAGTAACTTTTTTATTCAATATAGATTGTAAATAATACTTATTGAAAGTCACTCTTTTGTTTAATTACCACTAGTTCGAAAAAAAGCCTCTGTCCTTGGAAGAACCAGCAAGAAACCCAGCGGGACTTTTTTTTTAAATAACAGCTTACAATCAGAGGTGTAGCGTGGACTAATATAAACGTGAACGAAGTTGCATCAGCGAGGCCCCTTTTCTTTCCTTTCAAGGATCTACCCAATAGATCTATCCTACCAAACATGCTTTGACACGACATACGATACGGGCGACACTGAATGTTTTTAGAACTGGCCACTTGTAAACGATATAATAAAAAATAAGTTCAAATTTTGAAAATGGAACTCTTTGCCAATGTTATTGTTTATGTATTTTATTAATTTGTTATTTGTTTACGATTTGGCGGCAAATTTAAAATTGTCACATCAGCATAAATTTAACGCGAGAAAATTTTCTTACAATGATTTTTTATGAACTTCGATGTCATTTAAGTCAACAAGAAAATTATGATAGACTTGGATTGGCCTTTCACGATCAAGACCTATCGTGTGCCACTGTTTATAACTGGTTTAATAAGTTTAAACGTATTCGCACTAATCTCACTGATGATCTGCGTGAGGGTCGGCCTTCTACGGTGACGACTGAAGATAACATCAGTGTTGTACGGCGTATAATAGAGACACACAAAAGAGTGACTTATCAGCAGATTCGGACAAGCTTAGGCATCGGTATGAATCAAGTGCACAAAATCCTCCATGAACATTTAGCGGTCAGGAAGCGTTGTGCCTGGTTGATACTTTAAAATTTGACAAAGGCCCAAAAACTCCGTCGCGTTGATTGGTGTCGGGAAATGGTTCAAAGATTTAACGGAGGTGACTCAAATGCTGTGTTCGAAATACTTACGGGTGACGAAAGCTGGGCTTATTGTTATGATCTTGAAACTAAGAGACAGTCTGCTGTTTTGTTTGCCACTTGTCTTGGAAAAAGTTCGGGAGAAACGACCTCGCAGCAGGATCCTCCTTCACTACGAAAACGCCTCGAGGCACACCGCCAAGCAAACAATTGACTACTTGGTGACGTTAGACGTGGAATTATTGGGTCACGCGCCCTATAGCGCCGACATCGCACCTTGCTATTTTTATTTTTTCCGAAAATAAAAGAAAAACTTTGAGGAAAGCGTTTTACGGACTCCGAGGAAGGAGTGGCTGCATTTCAAAATGCCGTCGAAGGGACCCCTAAGGACGAGTGGGCAAAGTGCTTTTCTCAGTGATTCCATCGGATGCAGCGATGTATTGGTGTAAATGGCCACTATTTTGAAAAGATATAATAAATATGTATCTGCATTTTGATTCTTTATTGGGAATAGATGTGGATGTGTATGGGTTACAGCAACTACTTACCTATCCTATAAAACAAAACTAATAACTTGCTAGTTTGTTCAGTTTTTGATTTTCTAAGAACTTTCAGTGTCGCCCTCGTACCTACCTTATACCTATTAATTCCTTACAAGTCTCGTATTCCTTCAATGTAACAATCGCGGTCTTTGAAGGTAGTTACAACGGCCTCGCAGTCGCATTTACGAGGGGCGTCTTGCGAGGTCCCAAACAAACACATTTACATTAATTTGTGACTTTTTTTCGAGCGTAAAAGTGATCAAATTCCTTAGTCATTTGTGGTAAAGTCTGGGGGCATCGTATTTTAGGGGTCCTCGCAAGGCCCCTTTAAGTGTGAGGCCGTAGGCGAGGGCCCACTTCGCCAATGCCTAGCTACGCCGCTCTTACAACCATGTATGTAACACAATTAACAATACAAAAAAATTATAAATAGCTTGGCAGTGATCACCTCATTTTCAGGGGTTATTATCATCAATAAATTCCTTAATATTACTATAACCCTTTATATACTTAGTTTATTAAAGTTTTTGAACTTTGTGCAGTTTTTGTATATTTTCTGGAATTTTGTTAAGTGGTGTGTATATTGTGTGTGAGTGTGATATATTAAGTTAATGCTCTCATTAAATAATATTAACAATATTGTTAACACAATAAAATATGTTCTCAACTAGCGAAGTGATTTTTCAACAAAATTGACTTAAAAAAATATTTCTTGACGTTAAATTGTTGATTTTTATTTTAAAATAAATAAATATATTGCTACATGACTATTACAATAACTGTTTTTCATTAACATGCATTATCTATCTGTATATGTATAAAAATATACCAGATTTCAGCATACAATAAAAAACTTAACATGTCTAAATAAGTTTCGATTTCGGTTTCGGTTTCGGTTGAAAATCCTGTTTCGGTCGGACACTAGTTAAAACTTTAGGAAATAATAAAACAGATAGTTTCATACTGTGGAATCAAGCCACATTCTTTTGTTTTGAAATAGCCGTAACATTAATAACTATTCTAAAATATACGTTTATGGTTTTTGTTAGCATTTAGTTTAAATACTAGTTGGACGAGAATTTTTACTGCCTCTATTAGTGGAAAGTTTTGTAGAAATATGCCTCTGCAATTTCAAGTTGTTTTAAAGCATGACCATGATGTTGGTTATTACATGGTCTACTGTTAATAAATGATTAGACGAGATACTCAATCAGGTAAAGGTGCGTACTGTATTAGTCCCTACCTTAATAATATAGTAGTGAAAGTTGGGTATGGCAGGAGAAATATATATGATGGCTATAGGCTATAGGAGAGGGCGCAAACGAGCATGCGGCTCACCTGATGGTAAGTGACTACTGCCGCCCATGAACAACTGCAACACCAGGGAAACCAGGGTCATCGCAGATGCGTTGCCGGCCTTTTAAAAAGGAGTAGGCTCTTTTCTTGAAGGTCCCTAAGTCGTATCGGTCCGGAAAAATCGCTGATGGTAATCGATTCCACAAGGAAATTGTGCGAGGAAGAAAACATCTTCTAAATCGCACAGTAGTGGACCGCAAATCATCCAGATGGTGTGGATGGTATCGGGAGTTCTGCCGCGATGTACGTTCGTGAAATTTGGCAGCTAGGATTAATCCGAACAATTCCTCAGAGCACTCCCCGTGGTATATGCGAAAGAAAATGCAAAGAAATGCAACATCTCTTCGCAGCGCCAATGAGTCGAGCCGATCGGAAAGGACTCGGTCATCGAGGATTCGAGCCGCTCTGCGGTGGATGCGGTCAAGTGGAAGGAGCTGGCACTGGGGAGCCCAAGCCCAGAGATGGAAACAGTATTCCATGCGAGGTCGAACCTGCTCCTTGTAAAGTTGCAGGCGTTGTGCCGGCATGAAATACTGTCCCGCCCTGCTGAGCACGCCAAGCTTTTTAGAGGCCAATTTGGCCTTCTCTTCCAAGTGACCACGAAACTGCACGTTACTCGATATGTCGACGCCGAGGATTCTGATACTGGCTGAGGCAACAAGGGGAGTACTTTGAAACTGAGGAGATACGACATAGGAGTTCTTTTTAGCGGTAAACGCGCAAACTTGTGTCTTTTGAGGATTAAACTGGACTAGATTTAGTCGCCCCTAATCCAAGACTTTGTCCAGCAAAGACTCGCCTTCAGACACAAGTTTGTCCCGGTACTCGGCGACGTAATCCCGAGAAATATTGGCACGGCCGGTGTATAGAGCATCAGTAGTGCTGTCATCCGCATAGCAATGAATGCTACCGGTTTGCAACATATCATTGATATGCAGAAGAAACAGCGTTGGTGATAGCACGCAGCCTTGTGGAACACCAGCGTTAATAGGCTTGTAGTCGGAACATGCACCGTCTGCAACGATCTTGATGCTCTGATCTGCAAGAAAGCTGGTGATCCAATTACACAATTTCTCGGGAAGCCCATAGGAAGGGAGCTTCGAAAGAAGCGCTTTGTGCCAAACCAGATCGAAGGCCTTCGCTATGTCCAAACTAACGGCCAATGCAACACTCCCCCTTGGACTCTACTGCCTCCGCCCATCTATGAGTTAAGTAGACCAGAAGATCACCAGCTGATCGACCCCGACGAAAACTGTATTGGCGTTCACTAATCAGCTGGTCATCCTCAAGGTACCACATAAGGCGGCAGTTTATAACGGATTCCATTATTTTGGAGAACAAATGGGTGATGGCGATAGGCCTGTAGTTGGATGGGTCTGAGTGGTCGCATTTTTTAGGGATTGGGTGGATAAAAGCTGTCTTCCATGATTTCAGGACTACGCCTAAAGAGTAGGTGTACCGGAAAAGATGCGTTAGAACCGGTGCCACCTCCGGAGCACACGTCCTCAGCACAATTGGGGGGATTCCGTCAGGCCCACTCGAGTTGTGGATGTCCAGGGAGAGGAGTGCTCTGCGAAACGAGCGCTGTGAGAATCGCACATCCGGCATGGAACACTCACACCGCGGGATGGTCGGCGGTGTGTTCCCCCCGTCATCAACAGTCGAGTTAGATGCAAAAAGGGAGCCTAAATGGTCAGCTTTCTCTTTTGCGGCGTAGGCCAGTGTGTCATCCTCCCTGTGCAGAGACGGTAGTGATGGCTTACAGAAATTCCCTTGGACAGCCTTGGCGAGAGACCAGAATGCACGGGTTCCCGAAGGAAAGCGAACTAGTTTCTAGCCAATTATGCCTATGTGTTCTGACTTTGCCTTGGAAATAACTCTTTTGAAAGACCTGGAGGCGTACCGAGTCGCTGAAGCCGCAGCCCAGGCTTGATAACACTCCTGCTTACTGCGTAATGCAATCTTACAAGAGCGACCAACCCAAGGCTGAGATCTGCCTCCGATGGGTACCACAGATGATGGAATAAATAGTTCCATTCCCTGTAGCACCACATCAGTGACAGAGTCAGCAACAGCGCTGGGATCATCCGGCGAGAAGCAAACCTGCCCCCATGGGTAGGAAGCAAAGAAAGACCGCATTTCGTCCCAATCCGCCGACCTGTAATGCCAAACACGGCGGCAACCTGCAGAACGCAATCGCGAGGGGAGCGTGAGTGGCACCACACTCCGGATCAGACAATGGTCCAAAGAGCCAAGAGGGGCATCGACGGAAACCTGATATGCGTCCGGATGAGAGGTCAGCAGAAGGTCCAACAGGGAAGGTGTATGATCCTCAACATCTGGAATCCGCGTAGGCGATGTAACCAGTTGTGTCAGACCATATGCCAAGGAAAAGTCGTAACCGATCTCCCCGCATGATCGGTTAAACGTGAACCGAGCCATTCGGCGTGGTGGGCGTTAAAATCACCAAGGATCACTGCGGTATGTAATGGTTGACTCTGGTGAGCGATAAGGAGAGAAATTGTTGAGATGAAATGTTGTGACTAAGATTAAGAAAGATTAAGATGAAATGATGTGACTAAAATTAAGAAAGGAATGCTGAATTGGTTTTGACACGTATAAAAGATTAATGAGAAAAAAACGGTAAAGAAAATTTATGGCCCAAAAGTGAGTAGTAGAAAAGTTTATTGACCAAATTGCTGATGTATTGAAGATGTATTCGGGTTCTACCACCTTAGCTATATATTGGGGTAGCTGCATGCTCCTGCTGATTCCGAATCGTGTGTATATGATCGTTTTATACAGGTTTGAGATTATGTTTGAGATTAGTTATATAAATATATTTATATAATATAATTATATAAATATATATTGTATAGATTTAATTTAGATATATTTACACAAATATAAACAGTACAAACATGATACATTAAACGGTAAATTTTAGCATTTCTAAATTGGTAAAGCATTATGACCAAATATAGCAAGCGGTAAAATTAAAAAAAATGTTGAACCAATTTCAATATAAATTATTAAGGATATCTCAAAAAATACTGGTCAGACCTAGATCAAATTTATATGGTATCACTTGAGAAGCACCAGATTTCAAATAAAAAAAATCGTCGAAAACGGTTCACTGAAAAAAGTAATGAGGTAACACACTTAAAAAAACATACAGTCGAATTGCGTACCTTCTCCTTTTTGAAGTCGGTTGACAATAGCGGTTATTTCTTGTTTGATTTGCAGTTTGATTAGGTAAAAAGTCGCACGACAAAACTTTTGAACTTTAGAATAATTGTAATAGAATAATACTTTTTCAATATAAAAAAAAATACATGTCAAAGGAGAATGCCAGATTCTCTATAGAACTTTGGCCCACCCAAAAGTACGGTGTTCACGAATGCCGTATGCAGCATTTTTTTCTTCTGTATTACTTCATCCGAATGATATAATTTGAAGTCTCTAGAACTTGCAATTTTTTTTAACTTAACTTTAATAGTTACATTTACCTTATTTTTTAGAACAGCATTCGTTGCAGTTCATTGTAATTTCAGAATGTAAATAGGCGCTAATGGTAAATAAAAAAAAAAAGAATTTAAGGGACATCATTATATAATGATCAGTAACATTGGAAAAAGGGTTCTCTTGTATAGAATCTAAAAGATCCTTACACAATATAAGACTAACACCACCTGTTTTTCATAAAATCTGTGCTACTCATGTAAACGAGTTATATTATTTACAAATTATTTTTCAACATACGTATTATTATGACATGTGTCTGAAGAAAGTGTAAATATTTACACATTAGTAACTAATTTGACGACAACGGCATATTGTCAACTATATAAAAAGCTATAACACTAAATATATCTGTTGCAAAGATCTCCATGTTGAAAGAAGAGTTAAGATTGTAAATCGAAATGACGACACAGAATGCCCTTGCATCCTATCGACGCAAAGATGACAATTAGTGCACCTCAACATCGTGGATGCAATTATCAGAATGTCCGTAGTAATTAGCAGTAAGTCAATAAGTAGGCGTGATCGATTCCGTATATTAATAAAAGCATAAGTCATCAGCAAAAGCAGTAAAAAGTGCAACGGTAAAGAAAGCGGGAATCAGCATAAGAAAAATGTGATATAATCATAATCTATATATTTCACAAGTACAAGTTAGTCAATATGTGAAAATATTCGACATTAATTTGACATACGCACTTACGATATTGACACAATGCCGTGTGTGTATCATTTCACAAAATGCACGAAAATCAATAATTGTTATTCAGTAATTATCTAATGCAATTCATGAGCAAACTCTCTAGTAATCGACCAAAATCTTGGAGTAGATAGATGTAAAATATTGTATATAGTAAAATGCAAGATTCAAAGTAATAGTTATACATTCAACTCAGGTGAATCATTTAAACCAATGGATGAACACAGTACATACAAATACTTAGGCCTTAAACAGTCCAGACGAATTCAACAAAATATTACAAAACAAAAGCTGCTCAAAAAATTCTCAAATCGCTTCACTCTTATCTTAAAAACCACCCTCAACTCTAAAAACACTATTAAAGCCATCAATACATTTGCAGTAGCTCACACACTCTTTCGGAATTATACGATGGTTAAAAACTGACATCAAAAAACTACAACGCACACTCAATACACTTCTAACTAAGCACAGAAAACATCACCCAAAATCATGCATACAGCGACTTACACAACCAAACCAAGAAGGGGGAAAAGGACTGATAGATATACTCAATTTACACAACAAACAAATACTTTCGCTAAGAGTGTACTTACATAACAAATCAGAACACTCATCTTTACACAAACACATAACAGAAACAGACAAAAAACTTACACCACTTAACTTACAGAACAGAAGCACGCAAATTAATGAACACATTATGAGAACAGAACAAAAGATGGCAGCATTTCGTCCATGGAGTAAGATGAGGTATATAAGTACTTAGGATATCAGCAATCCAAGCTATTAGACCACATTAGCTTAAAAAACGCATTATTAACAGAATACAAAAATAGAGTAAGCCGAATCTGTAAAAGCCAACTAACATCAAAAAGCCTCATTAAAGCTATTACGAGCTCGTAATACTTATGTGATTCCGATATTAACATATTCATTTGGTATAATAAAATGGACAAACACAACCTAACAATAAAAACACGTACCTTACTAACAAAATTTAATCATTTACATCCTAAGTCTGCAGTAGAAAGAATTTTAATAGGCAGAAATTATAGTGATATATATCCAAGCACTCTAGATTAAGCAGCTCTCAACCCTTAGATCTTTATATTTATCTTAGAAATAACTACCAGTAAATTACACAATGCTATTGTTAGTATATACGTGAACCTCACACCACTAAACCTTGCAGAAAAGCCACAAAAACAGAAATAAATGACCAGAATACAGACAGAGAAAACTTGAAATTAGTACAATGGAAAAATTAAGTTTTGCATGGTAGACATCCTTATGACTTAGATCAAGTACATGCAGATTCGGAGGCATCGAATAGGTGGCTTGTATGTGGTTACTTATTCCCTGAAACCGAAGGTACAGCGACCTTTTTGAGCCGCTGCAAACCAATACAGTATCCACTCACGACGCAAGTTGACGCCGAACCAAACTTAATAACTTAACAAAACAAAATTAAACTGCCATTTATATTCCATGGCTTCCCACATGATTGATGAAGAGTTTTAAAAATAGATTGAGTTGAACCATTGATATTTTCAAAAGTTATCGTGTTTACCACTCCATGCGGACTTGATAAATCTACACCATAAGCCACTAAAACCACTTTTTTATGAAAAATAGCAATTAATCGATTTAAAAAAATATTGATAAGTTCAACAATCATTTAACTTTCTGACAATGTGCTTTTTATATCATTTATATGTTTAATATGATGGTTAGATACGATTTTATGCGATAAAACTTCTCTTTCTTGATTTTTAGGCGCTACTAGGACATACCTACGCGCTTTGCGCTAGGCATGCAATAGCAAAAATGTAGAAGATGAAAAAAGTTTTTATAATAATGATTTCTTATATTTACGCGAACACTACACATTTAAATAAAACTAATTTTACGGATTTTATCGCGTATATTAACTTAGTAAGTAAGTAAGTAGTTAGTAAGTAAGTTAATATACGCGATAAAATCCGTAAAATTAGTTTTATTTAAAAGTTTTTATAATACCCATAGTACTTCCTACCACTGGAATAATCCCGAAGTACTTACATCATAGTATGAAAATGCTAGACATATCACCAAACTCTCCCGAAACACTTACATCATAGTTTGAAAATGCTAGACGTATCACCGAATCTAGACATTAATATAAAAAAAGCAGCAATCTTAAATACATGTCGCAACAACTATCGGAGACACATCCTAAAGGATGGCGTTGTCGACATCTGTCGAGCTTGTCGCTAATCCGGTGAGTCACTTAGGCCAATAATTAGAAATACGGTCTCGTGGACCGGCAATTGCCGTATTACAAGTACTTGCCGGAAGCCATGCTTGAAAATGACTGCGCCAGGCTCTACTAGGATCGGACCATCATCACCGACAAGACTATTCTTGCGAATAAGCCTAATATTGTGCTGATGAACCGGGCACATTCAAGGATATATTTGGTCGACATTACCATTCCGTATGACGAGAACCTTATACATATAGTCATTTCTGCGAACGGGTTAATCCCAGTGAGCCTCTCGGGTCATCTGAGGAGACTGGGACACCGTGACGGACCGCTCCAAGCTCAAATGCAGAAGGCGGTGCTCTTCGATACCGCCCGCATCGTCTGCCGATTTCTTTCCCTTTCCCGCTAAACCTCGGCTGTTGGTTTATACAGCTCAACCAGATTCGCAAACTATATAGGTACCCCATAATAATAATAAATTATTTATTTGCTAAAAACATTTTAACAATTAAATGGTACTATGGCTTCTAACCTAGTTGTAATAACTGTATCTTAGAAAAATCATGGTTAGGGGCCATCCATAAATTGATACCGGAACACAACAGTGCAAGCACTGCTATTTAGTGGCAGAAATAGTTAAGAGTGTGGTACCTACCTCGGAGACGAAGTCTTAGGCAGAAAAGAAGTTCTTCTATCAAGTAAACGTGCTTTGCTTGTTTGAGATGCAAACTAAGTGTTATCAGAGACATCTCGATTGTGATTTTCATCATTGAGATCACAACACAAAGTTGCATAAAGCAACTTGGGAAAACAATGACCAGTTTAAGAGCAATTCGATCAAAACTTCGTCTAGTACAAGTCAAATTTCATTGAAACTTGACAAATTCTAAGGCGCTTTGGTTTATCCTGGTTTTGACTTTTCAGAAATGTTGACTAACGTATGGGACAAAAGTGTGCTCAGATTGTAATGACACCACGCACGCAATCGACGCAGAAATATTTAAATATTATAAAAACGTTTCGCAATAGCGACTGTCGCTTCAGTATAGCAATTTGTGTGATGAACGTTGCTTGTCGTTGCAAGCACACAGTTTTGTGATAGAGGCTCGCAGCTGTTGACAAGCGAGAGGCCATTTAACAGCAAAATTAATAAGCGTCAGGGTCGCTGGCCATGGAGGATGTTGCGCCATGTTTTTTATCAACTCTTGCCTAGCAGAGCATACATTACTAACTCTGGTTTTGTCGGACGACGCGAAGGCAATTAAAGCAGTATTTTCATTCCTTGCAACAATGTGAAAGCGTATTGTAATGTAACACTCTTTTGAGTATGAGATATCTATGGATTTACCTTCTTGAAAAAATAAAGATTACAAAAGGAAATAGAATATTACTACTTAATAACAGCCCATCGTTATGTTCTGGATAATATCGCTATGTTCTAGTTATGTCCCCCCGTGACCATGGGTTGCTGTAAAGCACCCGATACGTCGGGAATTAAAATAAGTAAATTAATAATAATAATAATATTATTTATTTAGTTCTAAACATAAACACAAATTAACATAGCAAATTAAACGAGATAAAATTCGTAAAAATAGTTTTATTCAATAAAAATACATTGTTTTACGTGGCAGAGCCATGCTGCACCTATATATAGATGTAGCACGATGGCTCGGCTCGACTGGGGTAGGAACACGCTGTCATAGAATACCAACTTGAATTAGCAGCTTCTTTCCGCTGTGTTTCGTAATGTAAGTGTAGAAAACCGGAGTCCATTTTCTCTGGAAACGAGGAATTCCTTGGTCCTCAGGGGTGACTACGCCTCTGCGTTTTAATTCTTAAACAAGGATAGATGAAAGAAAAAAAAGAAGGGAATCGAAAGAATTACAGATTATTTGCTATCTGATAGTGAAACAAAATACTGTGTGAGTGAAGACAGTAACTCCGCCGGAGCTCCATTAGATATGAAAAACGAAAGACAGGGACATGGTTAGTTCGTAAACTGCGACAAGCAGTGTGGTAGCGATAAGAGAATCCATCACCTCATTTCGTCCTGTAAATGCTGAAAGAAGCGAATATAAAAATGCCAGAAAAATCTTTATTCTTCTGATCCGACAGCCGTTTTACAATCTCGTTTACGCTAGACGTAAAATATCAAGACGCAGGCGAGGAGCAGTGTCAAATATGTGAAACTTCTGGTACTACGGTTGTCAATATGCCAGTCAAATTTAATAAATAAGACAAATCCTTGCTCCAACGGAAGAGGCCCATATCAACCAGTAGCCTTTTAAAGGCTGATGATGATGGAGAAACTGCATTATAAGTACTAAAAGTAATCAATGAATTGAAAAAAAAAGAATAATAAAAAGAAAGAAAGCTAATTATACATTGAAACCACATAAAACAGACACACATGGAATATGTGTATCTATAACAGAAAAGAGAGTAATTGAACTAGTTACAAATAAAAAGTGTTATCAAGTAGATGCATGTATGTTTATACATGGTAGAGCCATTCTGCAGCTATAGTAATTGCGTAGTTGTAGCGCGAATGGGTCGGCTCGACCGGGGAAGGACCACGCTCTCACAGAATACCAGCGTAAAATAGCGACTATGTTTCGTATGGTAAGTGTAGAGAACCGGAGACCCTATTTACTGGTAAAGAGGTATTCCATCTTAGTCCTCACGGCTTACAACGCATTTGCAGCGGGTAGATGTAGATATCTCTGGGCCACAGCAACCACTTGTCTCTATAGTTTATCAAGTGGACTGGTGTGCAACGCCGTCTTAGACCATACCGGGGCCCTTGGGCACACAAGAATTTGGGGCCTTGTTGGAAAGTTAAAAAAGTGAATGACAAAAACATTTTTCTGCTATATGATCTTATATTTATTATAGTTAATTGGTATTAATTACTCGAGTACGTTGGTGTTTTGAATTGGTTACTATTACGACAGTGGTTTCTTTCGGGATTTCTGTTATTATATCTGTATTATATCTTCAAAGTCAATTTTTTAAGGATATCACTTTATAGACACACATTTACACACTTTATAGATACACATACTTATTGACTAATTTGTTAGTCGTTCTTATAACATAGTTGTTCGTAATTCGTTTTTTATTCTCTTTAGGTGTGAATATGAGCGCTCTTCACTACAATTGGTAATCATTAAGCAAAGGTTAATGTTTAAAGTTTCTTCTAATATATCAGTATTTATTAGTTTATGTAACTCAGCTTTGCATATTCAAATCCACAGATTCCTTCGCCATGTTCTTTAAATACTACCCTAAATAAAAACATTCTGATTTGAACTCATATGTATTAATGTCTTCATGATGGAATTCTTCAAATTCATTGCATTTTTTGTCAACTCATCAGAATCGATTGTTATTAATTGATAAAGAAAACTAAAACGATTGTAAATTTAATGTATCGATTACAAGGAATAAACGTATCTACACGAAATTTTTCTTTGCCATTTAACTTTCCTCTTTTCATTTTTTCAACTTTTCATTGTCTTATGGCTCCAATACACGTTGGCCGAGCGTGCTCGCCGAGTGCGTTCGGCCAACGTGTACTGAATTTTCCACGATTTCCGCAGTTTCGTATATGATCAGCAAGAAAAGGATCAAATTCACCAATCAATTCTAAGCATCCTAAATAATCCCCTTTATTTTGAAACCCCAATATCTCACTATCACCACGAAAAGCAAGATCTCTAGAAGCTAAAAATTTCACTGCTGCAACAATTCTTCTAAGTACATCCTTCCAATAATTGACTTCTGTATTATATTGAGACAGCAACTAACTGTCAACTCCTCCAGTAATTTTGCTTCTTGTGACATAATTCATCATAAATTGCTTGTGCTGTAAGCTGTTCTCATGCTCAATTAATAAGTTACTTATATGCTTCCAATCTTCATATTCATTCGGAGAATTCAAATTATGCCCAGTACCAGTAGTAGCATTAAATAGACGGTAGCAATAGCAGCAGTGCACAGATTTCTTCGACGGTGAATAAAGGAGCCATTTTCTTTCTAAAGACTCACTATTCATCAATTTACGGGTAAAAATATTTATAGTTAATAATATAATAAAATCTAGTTTTTTTTTTACCACTTGAATCTGGATAACTTGCAGAAGGAGAACATCATTAACCATTTTTATTTTGGAAAAATAATGGCCCTTTTTGAATCCAAATATCGCGTAATTCTTCTGTTAAAATTTCATCACAATACGTACCAGGATCAGGAGTTACATTTTTCGTTATCTTGAATAATTTATATGAAACGAAACAAAATCACATCATAAACTTCACCGTACAAGTTTGACCTTTCGGGAAATCAACTCGAATTTGCAATGTAGATATTTTTAGATATTTTTTATAATTATTAAAATGTTCACTGTTTAGTAAAAGATTAAAAAAACTGTTTTGGTGTCCGATCAAAATTCGCTAAGCTACTACCTATATTCATGTCATAGATAAATATATATACATAAACATAAACACTCACGCCTGTCACCCAGAGGGGTAGGCAGAGACTATGGAATTCCATTTGGCACGATCCTGACACACCTCTCTCGCTTCCTCCACATCCATATACCTACGCATACACGCTCGTCGGTTAAAGGTACTCTTAATTTGGCCCATTTTCAATATATCGCCTATTTGGTCGATAAACTTTCGCCTAGGGCGACCCTTTCCGACTCTGCCATTCACCTCTGCAACATAAATTTGCTTTGTCACTCTTTCCTCATTCATTCTTTCTACATGACCAAACCACCGAAGCATTCCTTTCTTAATCCTAGTCACAACATCATCTTGCAAACCACACATTTCTCTTATCCCACTATTTCTCACCCTGTCATTCAGATTCAGCCCTAGCATACTACGTAATGACCGCATTTCTACAGCATTTATTCTACTCTCGTGCTTCTTCTGCCATACCCAACTTTCACTACCATACATTAAAGTAGGCACTAACACAGCACTGTGAATTGCCAAACGTGCCTTTTTGGACACATTCTGACTTTTCACAATAGAGTGTAGAGCCCCATTCAATCTATTTCCTGCATTCACTCGTCGTTCTATATCCTGATCATATCTACCATCCCTGCTAAACACACATCCCAAATACACAAACTCATCTACTTGCTCTACCAACTCCCCTTCTATTCTTATTTCACATATCGTTTTACTTTCTTCTCTTTCAAAAACCATAACTTTCGTCTTACTTGCGTTCACTTTCATTCCCTTTTCTTTTAATGTCCTGTTCATTAATGTAACCATCATTTGCAACTCGGCTGCCGACGACGCAAGTATGACTTGATCATCGGCGTACAAAAGGCATTTGACGGTTAACTCACCCATTCTTAACCCGCATTCTTCTGCTTTCAAATTTTCCAAACAACTGTCCATAAATAGGTTGAACAGCCACGGGGAAGCCACACAGCCCTGTCTGACACCTTTATGGATGCCAAACCAGTCCGAGTAGGCCCCGTTGATCCTGACACAAGCACTAGAGTCCCTATATAGAGACTTCAATGCCTGTATCAAGCCAGCGCTCAACCCAAATGAGTTCAGTGTTTGCCATAACACATCCCTGTCCACTCTGTCATAAGCCTTCTCCAAGTCTATGAACGCACAAAAAACTTTTTGGTTTTTGGCCAAAAACTTCTCCGCGATCATGCGCATGGAAAAGACCTGATCCGTACATCCCATTCCATTTCTAAATCCCGCTTGCACATCCCAAATTTTTCCATCAGTTTCTTTCATAACTCTTTCAATTAGCACCTTAGCATACAGTTTTCCCACAATGCTAAGAAGGCTGATACCACGGTAGTTTTTACAGTCCTGCTGTGATCCTTTTCCCTTATATATTGGGACTATCACGGCTTTGCACCAGTCTCCCGGTACCCGCTTAAGTTCCCAACATAAATTAAACAAGGTGCACAGCAGGTCTGCCACCACTCCTTCTCCAGCCTTTAGCATTTCGAGAGATACTCTATCATAACCGGCTGCCTTACCTGCTTTCATACTTTTCATTGCTTTCATTATTTCATCTATACTTATATCTCTATCTATTTCCTCTTCTTCCGGAATTTCTATTTCATTTAATTCAAACGTCTCATCACTCATAAACACGCTTTCAAAGTATTCCTTCCATCTCCTTAAACTCAAAACTTCGTCATTCAGAATACAGCCATTCTGGTCTCGTATAGCATTCATTCTAGGCTGTTTTGAATGTCCCCTGGTAGTTCTTACGAGTTTCCAGAACATTTTAATGTTTGCCTGGAAGTTATCCGATATTCTTCTATCATTCATATCCGTTCTTTCTTGCTTTTTCCTTTCAACTACTTCTTTTACTCTCTTATTTAGGTGTCTAAAGACTGCCTTTTTCCTTTCAATATCATCATTCATACTGCTAGAACTACTAGCCTTGGTTGCTAGTAAATCTAGCCATGCTTTCTTCTTTACTTCAACTTCCATCCGTACCTCATCATCCCACCATAACGTGTTAATTTTCCTTTCATTCGTTCTCTTACTTACACCACATACTTCGGTAGCTGCATCCACTAAACCTTTCTTGACATTATACCACACAGTCTCCAAGTCTAAATCATTCATACACAATTCAGCCATACCACTTATATTTTCTCTCAATCTATATTTGAACTTCTCTCTCACACCTTCATCTTGTAACCTCTCTGTTCTTATACGCTGTAAAGTAGTGGTAGACACAGATGTCCGATGCCTCCAACGTCTGAAAAGACCATTAATTCGGCATAAGACCAAGTAATGATCCGTCCCTACGTTAGAGCCCCGGTAAACCCTTGTATCTACCACCGCGCTCCTCATTCTTTCATCAACAATTATGAAATCTATCATACTTCTATCATCACCTCTTTCCCATGTATACGTATGAATCTTCTTATGACGAAAGAAAGTATTCGTCACAAAAAGACTCTTTTCCACGCATACGGCGAGAAGGCTTTCACCATTCTCATTTATACTTTCATCACCAAACGTTCCCAATATCCTTTCATAACCAAGCCTCCTCACCCCAACCCTTCCATTAAAATCGCCTAATATCACAATATTTTCATTAACCTTGCATTTCATTAGCACCATCCTTACCAACTCCCAAAACTGCTCTCGGATATAAGTGGGCTTAGACATGTCTGGGGCGTAGACCCCTAAAACAAACAACTTCTTTAAGCCCACTTTCATTCGTATCCATAGCAGTCTCGGGCTTACACATTCATACTCTTTCACACAATGACCCATTCTTTCTGAAAGGATGATACCGACTCCCTGGCATGCCCGCTCGGTCTCGTCTACACCAGACCAGTACGCGGTATACATGCCATGTGTAGTAGCATCCTTTCCCTTCCGTTTCGTCTCATTTACACATAACATGTCTATTCCTCTATCATGCATCATATCGCATACTTCATCCATCTTATCATTCATTCCTCCACATACATTCAATGTAGCCAGACGGGCTTCCGCAATCCACTTTTCGCCCCTCCGGGGGACAGAACGTGACGGGTGGCGAACCTCGTCGCCGGTTTTCCTCCCGGAGATTCTTCGCACCCCTGCCCCATTAAAGGGGCGCCGGGAACTCGGGGCCATTTCTTTAATACTATGCCTCATGGTGCGAAAGTAGGGTGTGGTATTTTTTTTTTCCGCCGCTACCACACGGCGAGGAGCCGAGTCAGTTCTTTCGGCTTTGTCGCTTGTTTAGCACCACCCGGGGGACACGTGTAGGGTGGGCCTAGGATTAGGTGGTCAAAGCCTACGGACGCGAGCGACTCATCCCCCGCTACATATATAAATATATATATATGAATTAGCTTGCTACATATATAAATATATATGTAGCAAGCTAATTCATGTCTTTTTCAACAACATTTATTTAGCTGAAACATAGATTGGCAAAAATTAAAAAAATCCAAGCTAGTAACATTGAAGTATAATGTACTTACGTACTAGAACAGCTATTTCAAACAAAACATGTGCGCTACTCTATGTCGTTGCGCATCAGTCTTGCCGCGCATGCGCGGTTTTTTTATCGTAATAGATTATGCGTAGGTAGAATGATAAGTAGGTATTTAATTATTGTTTATTTAGAGTACATAATATATTGTTAATTAATTTATTAAAACGAGTTCAATTTTTAATAATTTGTCAATTATTTTGCATGATATGAAGTAAATTAATATGATAATATATAATATTATCACAATAGCATTTTAATTACAATTTTATATAAATATTTTATAAGGTAACTATATAAATTGGAAGGAATCGAAGCTAATGAAATATATTTATTTAAATCTAGAACTGGGTCCCCAAAAGCCCTAACCTAAGTTTGCGTGAGGCAAGGACACAGAGCTGATACTATTTATATTATACCTTATGAATTACTGTGACAAAACATAGTAAAATTTTAAAAACTTCTACCATTCCTGTTTTCACATGAATCCTATTAAAAAAAATGTACATATACATTTTTTTTAATAGGATAAGGGTAAAAAACGAGCACACAGTCCACCTGATGGTAAGTGGTTGCTGCGGCCCATAGACATCTACATCTATCCTCTGTTACAGATCAAAATGCAGATGCGTTTTCACCCGTGAGGACTAGGATGGAATGCCTCATTTCCAGTAAAAAGGGCCTCCGGCCACCTGCACTCGCCAAGCGAAACGCAGAGGTAAACCTCTACTTCACGCTGGTATTCTATGAGGTCGTGGTACCACCCCGGTTCGAGCCGGCCCATCCATGCGACAGCAAAAGCTGCCGCCTGGCTCTACCACTGCTGAAAACATACACTTATTTGTTGTTTTTTGCTGAAAACTAATTTCAATTAATAAGAATTATAAATGTTATTGTAAAAATATATATTAGGTATTTTATTAAGTGCCTTTAAACAATACAAGTTTTGTTAATTTTTGAATTCTTCGTACTATATTTATCCTCTTCTTTAAAATGCAAGGAACAAATGTATGTATGATTTGTTGGTAACCACATCTCTACGATTATTTTGGACGAATTTAATCCATTTTTCTCGGTTTTCGTGGCTTGGACGTGGAAACCTAAAAATAAAATAAAAGAATAATCAGCAAATATAAACGTAAGAAATTTAGCCTAAATATAAATACTTGGTATATTAATTTCTACAAAAAAAAATTGTGCATAATATGATCGTCCTACACTTGCTTACAGAAATGTCGTATCTGAACAAATTAATTTCATAATCTATATTCCATGACACAAGTTGGCGCCAAAGAAATAACTTTTTAATTGTTAATCTATAATGTTTTTTTATTATTTAAGTATCTTACTTACCGATGAAAAGTGATTCCTTGGTTTTTAATAACATTTCGTGAATTTTTTGTGCAATACCTAAGAACACATCGCGGCATATTTTATCTAGAGATTTTTTTTTAAATCAACACAACACGTGACATCTCTACAAGCGCTTAGCGAGCGACTGATTAAAGTGCGGTGACATTGCCGCAGTTGAATGGAACAGCGTAACATAGTACAGTGTCGCCTCTAGTACGTAGTACATAATATCTCAATGGCTAGTAAGGCACAGCTCGAAAAGAACATTCAGTACAGCTCGAAAAGAACATTCAGATGGCGGCGAAACGCGGAACTACATATTTTCTACCTAATAAAGTTGTCAATGCCACTTTTTCTGTCAAACTCGGCAATGTGTGGCTTGTTTCAGGCAGGGTTTCCAAAAAGTCACTAACAACGCCCTCATTTACTCTATAAATTTTTGTGTCGGGTTATATTTTCCTAAAATTGAAAAATGATTGTATGGTGTAAGCGAATATATTGACCTTTCGGGGGCCCCGTGACAATAAGGGCCCTGGGCACGGGCCCCTTGTGCCCTTATGGTAAACACGGTACTGCTGGTGTGCTCCTTTGTCACGCTTATCCTGTAAAAAAAAACAAGCAGGTAAAGGGGCGCCTGGGAGTATTGAACATTGGAACAGCTCATCAACATGGTCAGTCAGTCAAGCACATGTAATTTAGTTACTAGTTCTATACAAATAAGTAAAAATTTAGCTAATTCTATAACTTCTTGGTTGTACCTGATAAATGAAAATGAAACTGTTTGAACATTTCATTGATTGATTTATTATGTGACATTATTATATGACACTGATTGATTTCATTATGGTTTGGACGTAGCAGGATTGATAATATTGGTAATTATACCTTATTAAATAATGAATCATTAGCGCATGACTCTCCAACGATTTGTTTTTAAGTGACAGAATCATACAATACTCTTCTAAGGTACAAATATTAGTGTACTTTTTGCCTTATAGCATATAGCAAATGTACCATTTGACTTATAGCATTTTAGCTTGTCTGAAATTAAAACACGAGCTTTTAATTGAAATGATAAGAAAGAATTTGAAAAAGTATTAACAATGTTAATTAGCCAAAGGAAGAAATAATTTTAGCAAGCGGAGCAAGAAGACAAAGGCAACCCCTGCCACGCTTTCCGTGAATTTCTGCAATATCAGGGGACTTCATTCAAACCTTAACGCCGTCACTACCATCTGGAGATAGCGAAGCCGGCCTTGCTCTTTCTAACCGAAACACAAGTATCCACTCCGGCTGATACTTCGTATCTCTTCTACCCGGGGTACAAATTAGAACACTCGTTTGTGCCCCGGGCTGGTGTTTGCGTGTACGTCAGAGAGGACATCTGTTTTCGACGCCTCGGCAGTCTTGAAGGTAGGCTTTGCAATTGTAGGTTTTAGCATTCACTTCTCTATGCACTGCTCTCGGAGTTTCTTTAATAGCTCGATGGCTGTTGGAAGTGTCAGATTACAGTGCAGTATATTAGCCAAAATTATACTGTCCATCCTATGGCTACGCGTAGACAGCGACGACCATCCCCGCGTCTACGGGTGCCTCTATAGGTCCCATAGCGGTAATGCCGACACAGACCGACTCATCGAACACGTCCAAATGACTGCAAACTCCTTGTTACAACAGGTCCCATCCGCAGAGATCGTGATTCTCGGTGATTTTAACGCCCACCACGCTGAATGGCTTGGTTCTCGTTTAAGCAACCATGCGGGTAGATCTGTCTATGATTTTGCCTTGGCATATGGTCTAACACAACTGGTTAATTCGCCTACGCGGATCTCAGGTGTGGAGGATCATATACCTTCCCTCTTGGACCTTTTGCTGACCTTTGGAGATAACTGAGGTATCTTCAGGTGGTCGTAAGAGGCGTATATAACCATATCACGTTTACGTCACACGGAAAATGCCTAGACGGGCGACAAGCAGCAGCCCACCAGAGTACCAGATGTCCATGATCACCAATCCACCTGCTAAGCGGAACAATTAAGGCAACTCCTCCTTACAAAGGGACACGTCTAGCAGTGGACTGCTAGACATCTCAAGCTGATGACGATGAAGTAGGAGCAATGGACATGTGGCATAAGTTAGAATGACTGAACCTTTCCCGAAATAAACTGACATCGTTGCCGGCGTCGCTGTGCAAACTGCAAAACCTACGGCGTCTGCACGTCGATGACAATCAGCTGGACTTTACAGGAATCCCCTCCAGTATCGGCAAGCTGGGCTGTCTGGAGGTTTTTTCAGCCGCTAACAATCTGTTGGAGATGATAGCTGAAGGACTGTGTCGGTGCGGCGCGTTAAAAAAACTTATTCTCAGTTGTAACAAGCTAATAACTCTGCCAGACGCTATACATCTCTTAAGTGACTTGGAAAGTTTGCAATTACATGGCAACCCTGACCTCGTGCTGCCTCCGAAACCGGTGAAACAAACAAAGGGAGCTGGACTTCAATATTATAACATCGATTTCTCACTCCAAGCTCAACTACAGTTGGCCGGAGCGGCCACTGCGAAACCTACCATTCCGACCAGCGTGAAGTCGGACCCGCTGGCGCGCAAGCTGCGGCTTCACGCGGGCGCGCGGAGAGCGAGGCGGAGCAACGCGGCTCGGCGCTCATCCTGCGCGGCATGTGCGACATGCGCGGCCTGCGGAACCCGCCCAGCGCGCCCCCAACCCGACCACCACACCGCCGAGCTGAAACCAAAACGTTGGGGTGAGAGTTTAGAAAAACCTCCGTTAGACTACTCTGAATTTTTTAACCAGGACACGGGACAGACGCCGGGCTTACAAGTGTGGAAAATTGAGAACTTCAACCAGCACCTGTTGATGAGGTGGCGCATGGTATGTTCTTCGAGGGCGACTGCTATATTATATTGAAGACGTCAGTAAAAGAGCAAGACTAGCTGTCATAGAATATTCACTTTTGGATCGGATCTAAGAAGGTCTCCTTCGATGCCTCTCTGGGCTCTTCGGATCATTGTCTGATCCGGAGTACGGTGCCACTCACGCTCCCATCGCAGTTGCGATCCGCAGCTTGCCGCCGTGTTTGGCACTATAGGTCGGCCGATTGGGACGAGATGCGGTTTTTTTTATTGCATCCTACCCTGGGGGGCGGGTTTGCTTCTCGCCGGATAATCCCAACGTTGTTGCTAATTCTGTCGCTCATGTGGTAGTTCAGGGAATGGAATTATTTATTCCATCATCTAAGTTGCCTATCGGAGGCAGAAATCAGCCATGGTTTAGTCACTCCTGTAAAATTGCATCACACCGAACCTGGGCTGAAGCATCAACGTCTCGGGATGTAAACACAAGCGCACTTAAAAAGAAGTATAATTCCGCCTCCAGGTCCTTCAAAAGTGTCATTGCCAAGGCAAAGTCAGAGCACATCGGCAGAATTGGCGAGAAACTAGTTCGCCTCCCTTCGGGAACATGTGCATTCTGGTCTCTGCCCAAGGTTGTCCAAGGGAACTTTTGTCAGTCATCTCTGCCATCTCTGCACAGGGTGGACGACTCACTGGCCCATGACAAAAAAGAGAAAGCTCTTAAAAAGAAGTATAATTCCGCCTCCAGGTCCTTCAAAAGTGTTATTGCCAAGGCAAAGTCAGAGCACATCGGCAGAATTGGCGAGAAACTAGTTCGCCTCCCTTCGGGAACACGTGCATTCTGGTCTCTGCCCAAGGCTGTCCAAGGGAACTTTTGTCAGTCATCTCTGCCATCTCTGTACAGGGTGGACGACTCACTAGCCCATGACAAAAAAGAGAAAGCCGATCTGCTAGGCTCACTTTTAGCTCCCAACTCGACTCTACATGACGGGGGGAACACACCGCTTACCATCCCACGGTGTGAGCGCTCCATGCAGGAAGTGCTGTTTACACAGTGCTCGGTGCGTAAAGCACTCCTCTCCCTGGACGTCAACAAGTCGAGTGGGCCTAATGGAGTCCCACCTATTGGGCTGAAGACGTGTGCTCCGGAGTTGGCACTGGTTTTAACGCTTCTTTTCCGGTACTCCTACTCCCTAGGCGTAGTCCCGAACTCATGGAAGACAGCTTTGGTGCATCCGATCCCTAAAAAAGGCGACCGCTCAGATTCGTCCAACTACAGACCTATCGTTATCACCTCCTTGTTCTCCAAAGTAATGGAAACCATTATTAACAGCCAGCTCATGCGGTACCTTGAGGATCACCAGCTGATTAGTGACCGCCAGTACGGTTTCCGTCGAGGTCGCTCAGCTGGTGATCTTTTAGGTTACCTAACTCATAGATGGGTGGAGGCAGTGGAGTCCAAGGGGGAGACGTTGGCCGTTAGCTTGGACATAGTGAAGGCCTTCGATCGGGTTTGGTACAACGCACTTCTTTCAAAGCTGCCTTCCTATGGGCTTCCCGAAAATTGCAATTGTGGATTTTGATCACCAGTTTTTTTGCAGATCGGAGCATCAAGGTCGTAGTAGACGGTGCATGGTCCGATTACAAGCCCATTAACGCTGGTGTTCCACAAGGCTGCGTGCTATCACCAACGCTGTTTCTTCTGCATATAATGATATGTTGCAAACTGGTAGCATTCATTGCTATGCGGATGACAGCACTACTGATGCTCTATACACCGGTCGTGACAATATTTCTCGGGATTACGTCGCCGAGTACCGGGACAAACTTGTGTCTGAAGGCGAGTCTTTGCTGGACAAAGTCTCGGATTGGGGGCGACTAAATCTAGTCCAGTTTAATCCTCAGAAGACACAAGTTTGCGCGTTTACCGCTAAAAAGAACCCCTTTGTCGTATCTCCTCAGTTTCAAAGTACTCCCCTATTGTTGTCTCAGCCAGTATCGGAATCCTCAGCGTCGACATATTGAGTGACGTGCAGTTTCGTGGTCACTTGGAAGAGAAGGCCAAATTGGCTTCTCTTGGCGTGCTCAGCAGAGCGGGACAGTATTTCATGCCAGCACACCGCTTGCAGCTTTACAAGGCGCAGGTTCGGCCTCACATGGAATATTGTTCCCATCTCTGGGCAGGGGCTCATCAGTGCAACCTCCTTCCACTTGACTGCATCCAACCCAGAGCGGTTCGAATCGTCGATGACCGAGTTCTTTCCGATCGGCTTGACTCACTGGCACTGCGTAGAGATGTTGCATCTCTTTGCGTTTTTTATCGTATCTAACACGGGGAGTGCTCTGAGGAATTGTTCGGACTAATTCCAGCCGCTCAATTTCACCATCGCACATCGCGATAAAACTCGCGATACCATTTTTGCGGACCGATACGACTTAGGGACCTTCAAGAAAAGAGCCTACTTCTTTTTAAAAGTCCGGCAACGCATCTGCAATTCCCCTCTTTCTCCTGGTGTTACAGATTTTCATGGGCGGCGGTAGTCACTTACCATCAGGTGAGCCGCATGCTCATTTGCCCCCTCTCCTATAAAAAAAATGTTTGTCTTAAAGTAAGTAAATATATAATTTTGTCTGATGGTAAAATATTTGATTTAATAAGCAAACCATTAAAACTAGGTTGCCATTATTATTAATTTTTTATTGTTTATTTATTTTGTTAATGTCATAGTTTTAGTTGGCTAGTTATCGTGCAGATTTATTGCACTTGCATTTTAATTAGTAAAACATACGATTAACTCTTGTTTTCATTCCTCAGTGATATTACCTTCCAGTTTTATTTCATTACATTCCATGGCATCATTACATTCTTTTCTATTTCTTGAAAATTATTCAATATAACATTTTCCCTTTTGCAGTTATTTTTTATTTTAGGCTAAATATAAAAATGTTAAAAAATAATCAAAAGGTTTTTTCATACAATACTGATTTACACGAACGGACGGAATGAACTTTAACCGAATTTTTGCCTTTTCCAGAAATTAACATTTAAATAACCTTGTGTATCTATTGAAACGTGCTTAACTCGAATGCCACATAATGGTGATGAGAAGCATGGGCAACAGAAAGAGAAGCAATACAAATTTCATTTTAAAGCCACATTGGATTTTATAGCACGACATGAATACTTTGAAAATCTCCACGCAGCCAATAGGAAAGAGAGCGTACACATTATCAACCGTAGTTTCACTGTTTAAATCGATACGAGTGTGCTATCTTGTAAAAGTAAAAAATAAATGAATCCTTCGTGATAAGGTCCGTAAGATTGGAGAGATTTGGACAAATTATTAAGCAATTTTCCTTAACAACAAAATTTTCGAACGTTTTTTCTTTAGAAACACAGTAAGCAATCTATATTTAATGTATACAAATCTCATATTATAGTAAATAACAATCACGTTTGTTTTTATTAATAAACTAGCTGTTCCCCGCGACTTCGCACGCCTGTAATTTAGGGTTTTATTTATATTGCTCAGATATAAGTAGCCTAAGATACTCCTTAGAACATCAGCTATCTGACAGTGAAAGTCCCGTCCAAATCGCTCCAGCCGTTTCTGAGATTAGCCGGAATAAACAGACAGACAGACCGACAGACAGACAGACAAAAATTTAAAAAAATATGTTTTTGTTATAAGTACCATATATACATTTATATGCATTTAGTAAAAAGCTGTTATTTTAGCATTACAAACAGACACTTCAATTTCATTTATTTGTATAGATGTATAGATTTAGTATATTCTTAATCGAGTGTAAAAAGAATTATAGGATTATACATATTATAACAATTAATAAAATAAATTATGTTTAAACAATATTTAATTATTAATCTGCTCACATCCTCAGGTTAACATACTTATATAATTAGATAATTAGTTGTCCCGGTAGACGTTAATCGGCTCTTTCCAAAACTCGTACACAGCGGCTACCACTTATCGGGTCTAGATTTTGTGATTTCCTTTTTAGAAATAAATCATCATATTATGTGAATACGAGTCACTTTGGTTCAATCATTCTTTCATTGCGGCCTATCAAAGCCTACTCTGCTGAACATTGCGCTCCCTCTCCCCTATAGATTGTCTCATAAAAGGGAAATTTGCCAAAGTTGTCACGCTTATCAGTCGGGTTGGCAACCCTAGTTTTTTTTATTTTTTAGATGTTATTAGGACGATGCTGCCCATCTCGTAATTTCCATCTGTTGCCTCTTACGATACTCATGAGACGATTACATGAGACTACAGCAGCATCTATTGAATATTAGTATAGCTGGAGCCATTATTATGACAAAAAAAAATGTATTTTTAAGACTTCAATCGGTGAAGTCATTTAGAAATTCTACGATCAGTAACAGACCCTTATCCTATAAAAAAAAAGACGCACCAACTATTACAATTCTATTTGAAGACTATCTGGTACACGGCGAGTTGCTGCCGCAGGCAAAATAATTGTGGAAATGTTCAATTAGGAATGGTAATATATCAATTGAAATTTAATGATATATAACTTTCAAATAAATTAGACAATACAATGTGCGCATACGATATGACAATACCATACTAAAAAAACGTCTATTTCTTTTCGAAATTGACTTTCTGCACGTCTCTAACTACGCAAACCAACAATTTCATTTAGTTTTGTAACGAAGCTTAAAGAGCTGAAAGCGTACAAAGGTTTGGAGTATTTTAAGGCATTAATATGCAATTTTTCGCTTTAACGATTCTTGATCGCCGGTGGATTGCTGCTCTTGTATTATTGTTTAAATAGTGAAGCATAATAGTTAAATAAATTTTATTATGTAAAAGTGGTGTGATTTTGTGTATAAATGATAAAATTACAATGACAGATTAACAGTGGTAGAGCCACGCGGCTTTTGCTGTCGCACGGATGGGCCGGCTCGAACCGGGGTGGTACCACGACCTCACAGAAAACCAGCGTGAAGTAGAGGTTTACCTCTGCGTTTCGCTTGGTGAGTGCAGGTGGCCGGAGGCCCTTTTTACTTGGAATGAGGCATTCCATCTTAGCCCTCACGGGTGACAACACATCTGCATTTTGATTCGTAATCGAGGATAGATGTAGATGTCTATGGGCCGCAGCAACCACTTACCATCAGGTGGACTGTGTGCTCGTTTGTCACCCTTATCCTATAAAAAAAAAGACTAAACAAATGACAAGGAAATGCTCCGACAGTGATGTGAAGTCACTGTGCCTGCTTAGACGCCTGGAGGTACTTATTATCATAATCAACTATCTGCTGACTCAAGCTGCCGATAAAATCTCCCAAAAAACTTGACGTGACACATCATCATATTGTGAAGATTAATTAATTTATTTATTTATTTACACTTTATTGCCTACCTTATTAAAGGATTACAAAGGGCGGACTTAATGCCATTAGGCATTCTCTCCCAGTCAATCCGGGACGTGTAGAAATTGAAAGTGATAGGTGACAAAATAAAATGAACAATTGATGAAAAAAAAACTACTGATAAACTTAAAAATAAACTATTATTATACATATAAATACAATAAACTTAATAAAATAAAATTAATGTGTTATTCCAAAGTATGATTTCATAATACTTGACACTGGCAACGTAACGTAAAACCGTACGAGTTCATTACCAAATAAAGAACGATTAGAGAGTCACCATTATCACCATCACTAACACAGTAAAAAATTATTTGAAAATATGTAAACCATGATACAAGTTTTAATTAAATTTTAGATATTATGCATGAATAAGCTGACATGACAAATATAATAGCTGTGAAGCCTGGAATAACTATAAAATTGTTTTACTAGTAGTTAGGGCCCGGATATTCATTGATTTTACAAACTTAGTGTTGCTTTGTATATTTCTTAACGAACAATATACAAATATAACAGTTGTGAGCTGTGACAATCAAAGGAGCGATGTAGCTATTTGTTTGAGCATGGGTAGTAATTCTCTTAAATTATTTATTAAAATATACATTTAATTTTTTTCTTTCTTTCTGCTTTATAATTAATTGTTATAGCACACTAAACTTCTAGTTAATTAGGTACTTAAGCTTACGTTAATTGATGGCACACCTTTTTCTCCTCTATGTGGCTGTTTATTGAACCATTAATAATTAACTTCTTTCATTAAATCCCGGTCAGCACTGAGCTACTGACATTTATTGACAGAAATGCAAAACATCTGTGTGTTACTTGCACAAGAGACTAGTAGGCTTGTACATATATTTTTATAAAACTTGATCAAGATAACTGTCGCGCACATCTTTTTTCAATGCTCCTCAGCATGAATTGAGGTTGGAATAGAAATTCGTTCAAATATTTTTGTATTGCTTGTACGTACAAGAGACAATCACGTGTTCCATATTAGTTTTTTAGTTTAAGAAGGTGGCATTGTTGTGTAGTTATAGTTGTGCGATTTAGAAGAAGTTTTTTCCCTCGCACAACTTCCTTGTGGAATCAATTACTACCAGCGAATTTTTCGGACCGATACGACTTAGGAACCATTAAGAAAAGAGCTTACACCTTTCTAAAAGGCCGGAAACGCATCTGCAATTCCCCTGGTGTTGCGTGGTGGACGGCGCTAGTCACTTACCATCAGGTGAGCCGCATGCTCGTTTGCCCCCTCTTATATAAAAAAAGTCTATTTAAGAGTAATAATCATAGCCTGTTGTAGTTTTTCTCTTCTAGTCTTTTTATTTTATTTCCAAGCAAAATTCGATAAAATTTTTCTAATAATAATTTTTATTGAACAATATAGTAATGTTTCCGGTCAAAACTACTTTTGTCTGCAATGATTTTAACCAAATTATATCAGTTAAAAGTGGTTTTGAACAAGAATTTTAGTCAAAACTACTTTGAACTGGTACAATTTTTTATATTGTTACGAGCTTGGGGTTCGATACAATTAAAAAACTGCCGATTGAATTACCAAAATTGACACTTTAATTACACAACACTAATTACAATCTAAAACCACACTAATAATAAAACACAATTGTACTACTGATCACTTAAGTTCGCAGTTGTTTCGCTTCGAAGTATTCTCTTGTATCGCCATTTCAATACTGACTCGGTCGTGGTCTATACCGGCCTTTTATATAGGGCCTCAGATAGTTTCCAGAACCTTCTACTGTAGCGACATCTAGAATGTTCGAGTACATATCGGTCCCGAAATTTCTAGAAGGATTTTGACTCTCCTAGTTCCGCTATTTGACACTAGAGGGTGCTATTGGGAACTAGTGTTGCCATATACAAGACATTAATAGTGTCGCGCAACAATATTATACTCTGATACTTACTCGTATGATTAGGCTATTAGGTTATTTGTAAGTTAAGGTGTGGCTGGGGTGGCTCTTGGGCCATACATTATAATGATATAATCGTTAACTATAAATAAATTAAAATTTAAAATATTGAAAGAATTGAACTAGAACGTTAGTCAAAACCACTTTCGACTACAAGTTAAAACTTAGTTTATAACTATTTTTTGACTAAGGGCATCGGTCAATTCATTTTTATAGCCATACTATATATTGCAACAGATATAAAAGGTAATAGAACATTTATTAAAGATAAATAATGTATTACCTAGTTTGTAGAGTGTATAACTCCATTCTTCAATAGCGCGCACTATCACCGTCACCATTAAGTAATACCAACGTACTAATGTCAACGCCATAACGCTACTTTAATCATGGGGGGATTATCATAATATAATCAAATTTAATCAGGTGGGGAAAAAGGTTCTCGAGTGACAGCCTCGTACCGGCGGACGAAGTGTAGGGCGTCCCCCCACTAGATGGTGTGACGACCTGGTAAGACATGCAGGAAGTCGTTAGATGTAGGTGGCTCGGGACCGTGCTTTGTGGAATTCCTTGGGGGAGGCCTATGTTCAGCAGTGGATTTGTGAAGGGCTGTAATGATGATGATGATGAAATAACGCTACATTAATAGATTCTATACAGGCAAAACCGGGGCGTGTTGCTAATTATTAATATTTATGATAATTAAAACTAGGATAGCTACGATTGCTTGCAAAACCTGGGTGAAACGAAAAACCACTCCGCTTATTACTACAGAAAATTTACTTAGTTAACAAAGTTATTTGAAATCACTTAAATATTAAAGATTATTATTATTACATAAAAATAAACAATTTAATATTATGCTCCCCTATTGTAATTGAACATAGTAAAAAAACTGTCTTTACTGTATGCTATGAACGAAATTGTAAGAGCTACGAAACGGGAAATATTCAAATCTTTTCATAAAAGTACGATGAAATATTACATTTTTCTTTAAACTTCAAGTAAAAGCAAGCGAAAAATAATTTCAAGTCATGAATCGCGTGTTTCTTTTGTTCCACAGATAGCTTTATAATACCTTGGTTTTAAACCTTAGAAATGAACTATTTCAAATATCCATTATTTTTTTAATGAAAAGACGGCACCAAACTCCAAGGTCATTTTGTGAATCGTAAATATGAAAGTACTGCTGACTTGATTCTTTATTGTAAAAATACAATAGATGTCGACTTGACATTAGTTTCCATTCTATCATGATGGGTGTAGTAAATTTATATAATGTCTTAGTCTTAAATCGAATAAATAACTCATTATTTTATAAATAGGTTTTATAAATTCATGAAATCCAAGCCGCTTTGATATTTAGGTACTTCTAGCTAAAGTTTTCAGGGAATTTTATATTTTTAGGGTTCCGTACTCAAAGGGTATCTAACGGTGTAAGAAGTGATGCTCTTAAATTAAGTATTTCATATTTAAGTAAGAGAACGAAAAAAGTTCTCATTAACAGTATGAACTCTTCCGGGTCGATGGTACAAATGGGCGTTCCTCAAAGTTCAATTCTCAGCCCCTTTCTGTTTCTTGTATACATTAATGACTTACCTTACATAGTAGGGAATAACCATGATATTGTATTATTTGTAGATGACACTTCATTAATTTTTAAAGTAAGTCGAAAATTACTAAAATATGACGAAGTAAATAATGCTATATCTAAAGTAGTGAATTGGTTCAATATTAATAATTTGCATTTAAATGGCACTAAAACGAAATGTATGAAATTCATGACTCCAAATGTCAAACAATTAAATAATAATGTAATTTTAAATGGGGAGAAACTGAGTCTTGTAGATACCAGCATTTTTCTTGGAATCACACTAGACGCGAAGCTTCAATGGAGCCTCCATATATCAAAACTAGCAAGCAGACTTAGTTCTGCAGCATATGCTGTGAAAAAAGTTGGTAATTATTTACAGTTTCGCTTCAATTAATACCAGAATAAATTAGAAAAGGATAATTTAAAACACTAGATTTATCAGTTTCTTCGTATTTATTATTACTGCTTATATCTATCTATTTGAGTTGTTGTGTAATTTATTATGCTATTATCTAGAGGCAAAATTGCATAAATTTAAAATTTGAAATTAGATTCAAACTAAATATATTCAGTCACTTTCACTAAAACTAGTTGGGCTGTCGTTATTTAGATTCATTTTTATTGGATTTTTAATAATGTATCAAAATTAAGGTTCTTTCAAAGTCATCCATTATAATTTTCTTTGTTTTCTCAACCACTTTTGCCCAATTGTTCGTTGTGACATGGGCATATGATTCATTCAGCAAAACTTCCATTTTCTTTACAAAGCATAATATATTTCCATCTCGTGTGTGTTTATGTATAGTTAATAATATGTTTGTATTAAGAGCATTTCATATAAGAACTAGCCTTTGATTTGGGCCAAAATTAATTCAATATCATTATAATGGCAGTGGTATGGTGGTAGTCTTCTGATATGCGCAGGAATATTTTGTAAAAGGGTTGTAAACCACTCTTTTCTACCAACTTCAAAAAGGAGACGGTACTCAATCAGACTGTATGTTTTTTATGTGTGTTACATCATATCTTTTTACTGGGTGAACCGATTTCGATGATTCTTTTTTTATTTGATAACTGGTACTTCACTTGTAGCCTGATATGAATTTGATTAAGATCGGACTAATAGTTTTTGAGTTATTCTAAATAATTTATATTGAAGTCGGGTGTACAAAATATTCAATTTTAAATTATTAAGACATTCATTCATTACTGCTCATCATAAATCCAGTGCTGTACACAATACGCCTCCCGCATAGAGATCCCATAGTGTGTTGGTCAAAAAAACTGCTGCTTATCTTCCGTTTCAGTTTCCCTTTTAAGTCAACCTACGACTTAAGCATACCGTCCAGTATTATGTTACGAGGAAAACGCCTGTCTACGCCTGTTTTTTGGACTAGTCAGAGACATTTGACCTAGTCTCGTACAACGTATTATGGGATAAGCTTCGGATGGAAACCAGCACACCTAGGGAGATAGTCGAAACATTAAGGTATTGGTACTACAACCAATCAAATAATATAAGGTGGGCATGCTCATATTCAAGTGAATATAGGTTGTAGTGCGGAGTGAAACAGGGAGGTTTAATTTCACCGAGACTCTTTAACCTGTATATAAAATGGATTGATCGATGAGCTTAGCAGAACTGGCGTCGGGTGCTCAATAGATGGCTACTTCGTAAACAGCATCAGTTACGCAGACAACATGGTGCTGCTGAGCCCTTCGATGACGGCACTCGAAATAATAATAAATTTATGTGAGAGATATACAGAAGCGCGTGGCCTCAGGTATAACTCCAAAAAGAGTGATCTACTTGTTTTCAAGGCAGGGAACAAAGAACCCAAGGCGATCCCACTGGTCAGGCTTGGAGGAGTACCTTAAGTACTGTCACTAAATTTAAATACCTGGGGCACTGGGTTACAGAGGACCTCTTTGATAACTTAGATATTAAACGAGAACGTAGAGCGTAAGTCCAACTTCGACCGAGAGGTCAATCGACGGATTCAAATCGGCTGGGCAGCGTTCGGGAGATTACGGCACTTCTTCTTTCACGTTATTCATCTTTTCACGTTATACATACCTCAAAACCTCAAAATTAGTTTGTTCAACCAGTGAGTTTTGCCAGTGATGACATATGGATCTGAGACGTGGTTCTTCACTGCTGGCCGTATGAGGAAGCTTTAAGACGGTCAGCGAGCTATGGAAAAGGCTATGCTCGGCGTTTCTCTACGTGATAGACTTAAAAACGAGGATATCCACAGTAAAACCAGCGTAACCGACATAGCTCAAAGAATTAGTATGCTGAAGTGGCAGTGGGACGGCCATATAGCTCGAAGAACCGACAACCGATGGGGAAGAAAAGTTCTCGAATGGCAGCCTCGTACCGGCAGGCGAAGTGTAGGGATGCCCGCTAGATGGACTGACGACCTGGTTAGACATGCAAGAAGTCAATGGATGCAGGCAATTTTTTCACGTGGTAGAGCCATTCTGCAGCCATATTAGTAGTATAGTTTTAACACGAATAGGTCGGCTCGACCGGGGAAAGACCACGCTCTCACAGAATACCAGCGTAAAATGGCAGCTTGACGCTGCTGTGTTTGGTATGGTGAGTGTAGAGAACCGAAGACCCATTTTACTGGAAAGAGGCATTCCATCTTAGTCCTCACGGGTGACGACGCATCTGCATTTTGATTTTTTATTGAAAATTAATGTTGATATCTATGGGTCACAGCAACCACTTACCATCAGGTAAGAGGTTGCTGTGTGGACTGTGTAATCGTTTGTCACCCTATCCTATAAAAAATGCAGGTGGCTCGGGACCGTGCTTTGTGGCATTCCTTGGGGGAGCCCTATGTTCAGCAGTGGACTTGTGAAGGGCTGTAATGATGAAAGATGATTACTATACTCAACCAAATCTAAGAAATACGTTTTGACGTTTCACATTAATTATTCCGCAATAACTTTGTACAAGCGTACTCACAAGATTTAAAATAACCTTTTACGTAAATCCAAAGAATTATGAAGTTATCTATATTTCATTACAACATATATAGTTCTTTATCACTAATTCAAGTTCGAATCTTTCAGAAAAAGCTAAATATAAAAAAAATAACCGGAGTCAAATTTTGCCTGACGTTGTTTCAATGATATATCGCTATGTATCTTACCGTAGTGTTTGAATGATTAAAATTCATTGTTATGCGAATAATCGGTAAAAATATTCAATTAATCGGTAAAAATGTTCAATTAATCGAATCTTCAAATGATTTAATTTATTATTTGTTTATATTTAATTTTATTTTTAGAATTGCTTAAATTATATAAATCACGAATTAAACAAGTTTATTTATTTTATAATTTCCTACTTTGTCAGTGTAAATTTGTGTAGACAAAGAAATTCATATGCAAAGCCGCGCTGAAAAAAAAAACACTACGCAATACCAATCTCCCGCCATTTCGGGAGCTTACTGTGCGTACTTTTGTGATTTTGTGTTTACCTTATTTTGTGACTCGGCTATAACTTTTTGGACTGATTCTATTATATTCGTTAACCTTGACATATAATAACCAATAATGTCTTATATTACTATTTATGATATTATCTAAATAATGTCAAAATAGTGTCGCTGCCGGGAACAAAGTCAATGGTGCCCTGACTGCGTTAGTCAAAAGGCAAGGCGTAGTGAAGAGTGCACGCCTTGCAATACATAACGCAGTGTTGGTACCGACTTTGTTATATGGCAGCGAAACCTGGGTATGCCAGAAGAAGCATAAAAGCAAGTTTAATGCAGTGGAGATGCGATCTCTTCGTAAAATGTGCGGCGTTACCATGGCCGACCGAAAGCGAAACGAAGAGATTCGCAATATGGCAGGTTTGAAAGATGACCTTATCACAAAAATTGATAGGGGCGTGCTTCGATGGTTTGGGCACGTTGAGCGAATGAGTGAAGACCGAATGGTGAAGAAAATATATAGCGCGAAAGTTAATATTAAAAGGTGTCGAGGTAGACCGAGACTAACTTTCGAAGACCATGTGAGCAAATTGCTCGAAGAGGGGAGGGTCAAGAGTACTCGGATACCTAGACGTGCATGTATGAAGAAGATGATGAATCTGAAAGAAGCGAAAGAGGTATGTAAGGATCGTGACACTTGGCGATCTGTTCTCTCTGGCTACCCCGTCAGCGATTGTGCGTGACGATAAGTAAGTAAGTAAGTAAGTAATCTAAATAAGAATATCCTACTGCGGCTTAGTTGCAAAAAAGCTTAGTAGATGGCAGTTTATACAATGGTAGTCTTTGAGAACCTTTTTAAAACGCATGCGCTTCCGATATAAAAAAATGATAAACACAAAATAATTATGGAGAGGCATGACATAGCCTCATTAATAATATAACAATTTTTTAGAAGAAATGAAAAATATAACCGATTGGGACAACGTCATATTCGTTGATGAAACGATGACACTGCAACATTTCGCTCGAAGGTACCCATGGGAAAAGGTGATCCGTTGGAGGAAGATTTGTAGAAAATTGTTTATTAGCTCTCCAATCGAAGAGTACAAGAGAATACGATGAGGAAATGGATGCAGAATAATTATAATTTAAAATAAAAAATGTACAACCGACTTCAAATTCTTAAATTATTGAGAATAACTCCAAAACTATTGCTGTTGTACGCTCAAAAAAACCCCCTAGGATTATCTCTTGTATCGTGGAGGCAGTTTACAAATCTAAAGCACGAGGACAAACATCCAGACCCGGAACAATTATTTGTAGGCCATACAAATACTTGTTCCGTGCGGGATTCGAACCTGCGGCCCCCAGTGCAATAACTCATTGCTAAGCCACTGCGCCACGGAGCCGTTAATTTATATTTAAGATCAGACCTTGATTAAATTTATATGGGACTACATGAGAAACACCAGCTTTCAAATAAAAAAAAGAATCATCGAATTCGGTTCAACCAGATAAAAGTTATGCTGTAACACATAAAAAAAATATGCGTGAGTGTCGTGGAACACTCGGTTGGAATGAAGTTCTTTTCGTAGTATTTTATTTTATAATTTATAAACGTATTATATTATCGATTAACAAATACGAATAAATGAATAACTAGCATCTATTAAAATGAAGCGTCATTTATAATAAAATAATATTTCTTTCATGACAAGACTTATCTTGTCATCAAAATCTGAGGGGTCTACACTACGTCAGACGGGGCCGTGACGGAAAAATCTTACTTTTTTCTCGCCTAGCCTCCATCCGCCAAATACGTACCGTCCGATAAGGAACTTCGTTACAAAAGAAAAAAAGAACATACAGTCGAATTTAGTACCATCTCTTTTTTGAAGAAAATCAACAGGTATGGTAAATTTCAATGCAAAAAAAGTTAAACATTTTAAATTATAACATAACTAAAACAATATTTAAATTATTAAGATCATAATTCTTTTTACTTTCACTCGTTAAATGGAAGTGCCTTCATAATATATAAATACATATAAACCTCTAATATTTCTTAATATGTATAGAAAAATAGAAATACCAAAAAGCAATAAAATAAACAAAATAGGAATAACATCTACATAAATGATATAATATATTATAGTATTCTGGTGTTTTCTGTTTCATTTAAGCGATAGTGGTTTAATACTTTAAATGTAGAATTAAACCGCAAACTTTACTTAGAGTTTGAGTTTAATATTCAGTTAGTAGTATTTCGGTTTAATTAAACTCACTGTGTGCCTTGAATATAAATGAAAAGTTTACTTTATAACACTGCAAAACGCTAGTTTATAGAGTTGTGTATATAATAGTATTATATAATAGTGGTAGGCAAGAATTATTTTCATATTTCAAACTTGTAATCTGTTATATAATTTATTCAATAAAAGTGGATATTCTAATAAGACTAGTCGGTCAATTCAAACAAAATGCGAGTAATCTCCAAGCATAAGATTAATCATATTTAGTTTGTTTTTCGCCTGTATGTATTCACGTTTGTATGGTCGTCTAACTTTTTTGTAACCTTCTGTCTTCTGTTAAGCTGGACGGTATTTCAAATTAAAATACTACTATTGGTAGGTCACCAGAGCACTGTTGGTATAACAGAGTGCACCATTGTGTCTGACTAGAAAATAATCTAATATATTTCTCTGCCACAAATTTGTGTAAGTACATTTACTTATTTATTAAGCTATTAAGTTACAATAATTCAATTTAGGTATACAAAATCATAAAATAAACGGCTACAAAATCCTTTAACGGTTTATCCGCAGCTGTTAAAGGTGGCTACTGATCTGCCTGCCGCAGGGGCAACCTAGGGTGTAGGAGTGGGGATGACCCTTAATTGCCTCCTTAATTGTGATGTGTGTAGGCAAGCAGGGCTAATTTTTTAAGTCGGCCCTGCGACCTTCGATATTGCTCCGATCGCCGTGCTTCCTAGATTGCCCCTGCGGCAGGCATGTCAGTAGCCGGCTTAAGAGGATTGTGAAGTGCCGATACGCGACGCGAGTAGGTATTTATAAAAATGCTATCTGTTTCATAACGCACGCTCTGCCTACCGTCGGGCTCCGGGCGTGAACAACCAAATACAATATATTTTCACGCACACTACGATACCAGCAGCAGGAGCGTTCATTCATTAACTATATTTGCGTACATTTACGACAAGTTACATAATTTATATTTCATATTAGCATTTGTTTGTGTTACTTTGCAATTTTATTATATTGCATAGTTTATGTAGACGTGGGGAATTACTACATACCTACCTTATAGAAGTGGGCTGTTATTTTTTTATGTAAGTATCTACCTATATACTATGTGAGTGATTATGATATGAGTATTACATTCATTCAACTAAAATAATTTTATACATTTTAGAATAGAAGAAAAATATTAGAGACAAAACTAAAAAAATGCAATTTGCTTCGTAAATCGAAAGGACGGGCAACTAACTTCTAAAATCAACAGCTCTGTGCTCAACAGGTCAGTAGACGTACTTACTTACTTACTTACTTATAATAGATTATACTTACTTTGATCACGTACATTACATTACATTACATTACATAGGTAACATTGGTTGACTGGTAGGAGGAGATAGACCGAAATTTATTCCACAAAATAAAGTATGGGATAGCTGATGTTGATTTGACTTCAAAAACGGAGGGGGTTCTATATGTATATTTGTTTTATTTTTATGTATGTTCACTGATTTCTCATACAAATTTTATGGAAATCATTTCAACCATTACATATATTATGTTGTAATTGAGTTTTATTGAAAGCGGTTGTACAAAATTTTTAATTTTACCACTTGTCCAGTAATAATATTAGTCCGTTAGAAGAAGTTGTTCGTAACACTGTTACTGTGGAATTCCGATGATTCCAAGGAAAATGCTAAAATTTTCGAGATACATAGATTTGATTAGTAAAATTTCTATACGTGGTACAGCTATGCTGCAGCTATATTAGTAGTACAGTTGTAGCACGAGTGGGTCGGCTCGACCGGGGAACGACTACGCTCTCACAGAAATTTAAACGATCAACCGAATTATATAGGTAAACTAGCTTTTCACCCACGACTTCGCCCGCGTTAGTTAGCCATAAAATATAATTTAAGCTATTATGCTTCTATTTATTTTTCAGTGTCTCCGAGATAGACAAAATTACCAGACAGTAATGTGCAAGGACGATGTAGGTACTTCAGTTGGCGAAGGAATCGAACCTGACAAAAGAGAATCAAAACAAATACAATATTAATAAGTCATGTAAATATATATATATATATATATATATATATATATATATATATATATATATATATTTGTATAATCTTCTACTAATAGATAATTACTAAAGTATTCACTTTGTAGTTTAAACGCAATGAAAAAATGTTTATGTATGCTCCAAATACACGATTCCTGGTAAATTTTTCGATCAAAAAATCCAAAATTAAAAATTATATAATATACATATATCTTTAATCACTAAACATGTTTTTAACAATTGTTTAATGTTGTCAATTTTAAATTTTACTTTAGAAAATATAAGACAAAAACACAATCCACTGCCAAAATGTATTGCAGAAAGAAAATCCATGTTTTTCTATTTTAATGCAAAAATCTGTCCAGCTTTCATGACTAAACTGCAGAACTGATTTTTATAAAATTGAGATAGTTTGATGTCAGGTTAATTTAAAAAGGTAAACTATCACAGCTAACTAGGCTTTACAAATTTGGTCGTTTTAGCCGATAAGCCGCGAACTTTTGGAAAAAAGCTATGAAAGGAAATTTTAAACCACTCCACCGATTTTGATGATATGTGGTATTCAGATAGCTAGTATTTCTAAAAAGGCCTTCTACCTTCTATCTTCACAATATATATAATAATAATAATAATATAATATTCTTTACAATAGAGAACGCGGTATGACCGACTTCCACGCGAACGAAAGCCAGTATTCATATAATTCTTTAAGTTAGTATTTCTTTATTATTGGTTTCCTATAAAATGAGTTGACCTGTTTGCCTATGTTGCTTAACATCCACAAATTGCAATACGTTACAACGAATACAAAAGTACCCAAAACCTATTATGGGTCTATTAAGAAGGCGGTACTTACATCGATCAATAAATGAGATAGTATTTACAGAATAATAATATTTATTAAAAAAGTTTATGTTACAGTATCATTAAGAAATTCAACTAGGCCGTAAAATTTAAACACAAATCCATAATTATTAAAATATTTAGTAGACATTTTGTCGACCTTCGTGTTTGCCGAAAAATTTCTATAGATTAATTTTAAAAAGTTTTTTCATTAACCTGGGAATATATATATTTGTTTAACAATTGCCGTTTGGTATTTTTAGCAACTCAGATATTCAACAAGAAATGATAATGATATCGGATGTTGATATATTATTGAAATTTATATTTTTTATATGATTTCTTATAGGATATTTCATTTGGTTAAATATAATATCAGGAAACAGTTATGAGAAATAGTCTATGAGTGACCACAACGTTTCGCGCTTATATCTTCTTCTTCTTCAGTGCTAGCATCTGTAGCCTCGTTGTTTCAAGTCATTACATTCTCAGATTCTGAATTAATCCTTTTCACAGGATCACACTTACCGGTGTTAATATTATGTATACAATTTCTTTACGTGGAATTGCATTGTCCTTAAAATATCTTTTGTGATGAATGGGTAAGAAGTCAGTCTGAAAAAAATATTAAATAAACATTTCGTGACTTCCATCCATATTTTTTTTATGTTCGGATCTATTATTACTAAAGAGTGGATTACTAAACAGTTTGCTCAAATTTGTTGTGCAACTATCATAAAAGTGTACGATATTAATATTGTTTGTCAGAAACTGTAAGTGTAAACACTACATATTTAAATAAAACTAATTTTACGGATTTTATCGCGTATTTTAACTTATTTTTTATCTTCCCGACGTTTCGGGTGCTTTCCAGCACCCGTGGTCACGGGGGACTGAGGTGTTTGACGTCCTGCTGTCATAGTTAGCCCGGCTACCTTCAGTTTTTTAATATTAATGTTTGGTTCGATTTACGCAGAATGAGCTTACAGTATCTTGAGGTCTAGCAGTGGTATACTTGGGTTTGGATTTAATTTTATTAATTATGGGACCCCAAGCAGATTGCAGCACCCATCCATCTTCTCTATTGAAATTAGGATGTTTTTTAATTTCAATAGCCTCGCGAATCATCCTTGGAAGAAATCGGTGTTCTTTTGCGAGGATTTGTGGTCTATCAAATCTAATGTAATGGCGGAGACGATCTTGAACATGTTCACAAACTGCAGACTTCCCGATACGTCGGTGCTTCACGTCAGCTATATGTTCTTTAACGCGAGTTTTTATAGATCTTTTTGTTTGTCCTATGTACGAGAGACCACATTCACAATCCAGCTTGTACACTCCTGCATCTTGTAGAGGGATATGACACTTGACGGATGGTAAAAATTGACCAATCTTCTTCAGCGGCTTGAAGTATGTTTTAATGGAAGCTCGCTTCAAGATGTAGCCAACCTTGTCTGTGACTCCTCTGACATTGGGTAGTACAGCAGGCACACGCTCGACTGTGGCTGGCTTCACTCGGTCACTGTGACGTAGGCGCGGAACCCGAAGCTTGTTGTCTTGCAGTACTTGCTTGACATGCTGAAGCTCGGCGGCCAGATGTTTTCTGTCACAGATCCCTCGTGCTCTCTGAAACAAAGGTTTTCCCACGGTAGCTAACTGTGAAGGATGATGGTGCGATTCACCATTTAAATATCGGTTGGTATGGGTATTTTTTCTGTACACAGTATGACCAATAGTGTTATCAGGATTTCGGATGACTAAAACATCTAGGAAAGCTAAAGTATTGTTTGCCTCTAACTCCATTGTGAATTGTATTTTAGGGTTTATGGAATTAAGGTGGTTTAAAAATGCAGTTACTTTGTCAGATAGTAAAATTGTGAAAGTGTCGTCTACGTACCGCTTCTAGAATCTTGGATTTACTGGAGCATTAAGAAGGGCTTTCTCCTCAAAGTCCTCCATGAATATGTCGGCAACTACGGGAGATACAGGTGAGCCCATTGCCACTCCGTCTACTTGCATGTAGAACTCTTCTTTCCACAATAAATAGCCAGATGTAAGGCAGTGTTTGAGTAATACTGCATATTCTGTGGGCATGTTGTTATCTTCTAGCTTTCTAGTAACAATTGAGATGCAGTCTTCAATAGGTAGGTATGTGAATAGTGACTGAACATCAAAACTGACCATAGTTTCATTGTCAGCAATATGTAGGTCTTTTATCTCACTAACAAAATGGTATGAATCCTTTGTGTGTGCTCTGGTATGTCCTCTTAGTGGTGACAGTATTTTTCCCAAGTGTTGTGCCAACTTATAAGTTGGTGAATCGATCTGGCTTACTATAGGACGTAGTGGAGTATTTGGTTTGTGTATTTTTTGGTGAATCGATCTGGCTTACTATAGGAAGTAGTGGAGCGTTTGGTTTGTGTATTTTCGAAAATACACAAACCAAATGCTCCACTACGTCCTATAGTAAGCCAGATCGATTCACCAACTTATAAGTTGGCACAACACTTGGGAAAAATACTGTCACCACTAAGAGGACATACCAGAGCACACACAAAGGATTCATACCATTTTGTTAGTGAGATAAAAGACCTACATCTTGCTGACAATGAAACTATGGTCAGTTTTGGTGTTCAGTCACTATTCACATGCCTACCTATTGAAGACTGCATCTCAATTGTTACTAGAAAGCTAGAAGATAACAACATGCCCACAGAATATGCAGTATTACTCAAACACTGCCTTACATCTGGCTATTTATTGTGGAAAGAACAGTTCTACATGCAAGTAGACGGAGTGGCAATGGGCTCACCTGTATCTCCCGTAGTCGCCGACATATTCATGGAGGACTTTGAGGAGAAAGCCCTTCTTAATGCTCCTGTAAATCCAAGATTCTACAAGCGGTACGTAGACGACACTTTCACAATTTTACCATCTGACAAAGTAACTGCATTTTTAAACCACCTTAATTCCATAAACCCTAAAATACAATTCACAATGGAGTTAGAGGCAAACAATACTTTAGCTTTCCTAGATGTTTTAGTCATCCGAAATCCTAATAACACTATTGGTCATACTGTGTACAGAAAAAATACCCATACCAACCGATATTTAAATGGTGATTCGCACCATCATCCTTCACAGTTAGCTACCGTGGGAAAATCTTTGTTTCAGAGAGCACGAGGGATCTGTGACAGAAAAAATCTGGCCGCCGAGCTTCAGCACGTCAAGCAAGTACTGCAAGACAACAAGCTTCGGGTCCCGCGCCTACGTCACAGTGACCGAGTGAAGCCAGCCACAGTCGAGCGTGTGCCTGCTGTACTACCCTATGTCAGAGGAGTCACAGACAAGGTTGGCTACATCTTGAAGCGAGCTTCCATTAAAACATACTTCAAGCCGCTGAAGAAGATTGGTCAATTTTTACCATCCGTCAAGTGTCATATCCCTCTACAAGATGCAGGAGTGTACAAGCTGGATTATGAATGTGGTCTCTCGTACATAGGACAAACAAAAAGATCTATAAAAACTCGCGTTAAAGAACATATAGCTGACGTGAAGCACCGACGTATCGGGAAGTCTACAGTTTGTGAACATGTTCAAGATCGTCTCCGCCATTACATTAGATTTGATAGACCACAAATCCTCGCAAAAGAACACCGATTCCTTCCAAGGATGATTCGCGAGGCTATTGAAATTAAAAAACATCCTAATTTTAATAGAGAAGATGGATGAGTGCTGCAATCTGCTTGGGGTCCCATAATTAATAAAATTAAATCCAAACCCAAGTATACCACTGCTAGACCTCAAGATACTGTAAGCTCATTCTGCGTAAATCGAACCAAACATTAATATTAAAAAACTGAAGGTAGCCGGGCTAACTATGACAGCAGGACGTCAAACACCTCAGTCCCCCCGTGACCACGGGTGCTGGAAAGCACCCGAAACGTCGGGAAGATAAAAAATAAGTTAATATACGCGATAAAATCCGTAAAATTAGTTTTATTTAAATGTAAGTGGAAAGATTAAATTTAACATATATTTAGACTGAAAAACTATTTATTCTACTGCGTTTACCTGTTCTTAAGTTTTTTTGCAACTTCTTACCTAATCTAACGAGAAACAAACCAGAAATAACAGCTATTTTCTACCAACTTCAAAAAGGAGACGGTACTTAATTCGACGGTATGTTCTTTTTTATGTTTGTTACCTCATAACTTCTTTCGGCTTCAACGGATTTTGATGATTCGTTTTAATTTAAAAGTGCTTAGTGCTTTTCGTGTGGTCTCATATAACTTTGATCAAGGTTCGACCATTAGTTTGGAGTGATCCTTAATAATCTAAATTGAATCATCATTGAATTTATTTATCACCAGTGGTAGAGCCACGCGGCAGCTTTTGCTGTCGCACGGATGGGCCGGCTCGAACCGGGGTGGTACCACGACTTCACAGAAAACCAGCGTGAAGTAGAGGTTTACCTCTGTGTTTCGCTTGGTGAGTGCAGGTGGCCGGAGGCCCTTTTTACTGGAAATGAGGTATTCCATCTTAGTCCTCACGGGTGACAACGCATCTACATTTTGATTTGTAATAGAGGATAGGTGTAGATGTCTATGGGCCGCAGCAACCACTTACCATCAGGTGGACTGTGTGCTCGTTTGTCACCCTTATCATATAAAAAAAATTGAAGTCGGTTGTACAATTTTTTTTAAATTATATTTGGTCATATTGCTTTACCAATTTAAAGTACTGAAATTTACCGTTTGATATATCATACTTGTTATTGTATATTGTGTAAATGTAGCTTACTTAAAGTTATGGGTTAAGTTTAAATTTAAATTTGAAGTGCATTATCTTAAACAAACACTATCTTAAACCTCAACAAAACTATTAGAAACATACGATCCGTTAACAGCAGGAACATGCAGCTACTGCAATCTATACCTTAGGTGGTATAATGCGAATACATCTTCAATACATCAGCAATTTGGTCGATAAATTTCCGTCTATAGCGTCCCTTGCATACTCTACCACACACTTTTGTAGCATACATTTTCTTTACCATTCTTTCCTTTCTTAATCGTCGTTACAACATCTTAACAATTTCTCAACTTATCACTCACCAGAGTCACCCATTACATACTTTTTAATGACGGCATACCTCCATTATTTTTCTCTTTTATTTTATCTTACTTCTGCCATATTAAACTTTCACTACTATATTATTAAAGTATGTACTAACACAGTACGCCTTTATCTGATTGAGTACCATGTCTGTAAATGATTTATAAACGATAGACCATGGAAAAACCGTTCGGTACATTAAAACAACTTGAAATTGCAGAGGCATATTTCTACAAAACTTTCCACTAATAGAGGCAGTAAAAATTCTCTTTCAACTTGTTTAAATGCTCACAAAAACCATAAACATATAATTTAGAATCATTATTAAAGTTACAGCTATTTCAAAATAAAAGAATGTGGCTTGATTCCACAATATGAAACTACCTGTTTTATTACGTCCTAAAGTTTTAACCGAACAATTCTTAATTTATGTACATAAAACAGAAGATGAATATTATGAAATAATTATAAACACGCAATTTATATATTTTTTTATAATTATTATTAGTACTGGTAGCTCAGGACTAAAGCGATCACGGTAAATTTGAGATAGATATTACAGTCGGGAGCATTTATAGGGAAAGCGTGTTTCGTTAAATTTAAATTTTTTTTTACTTGGTACCCAGAAATCCCTGTCATCTACATTATTTAATGTAGAGATGTTTTCATATATTTATAATATTTCACAACTTACTTTAGGAATGATCGGAAGGACCTTACCCCAGGTCATTCCGATCATCCCTAAAGTAAGTGTTTGTTGTTTGAGATTGAGTGCGAAATCGGCGTATAACTACACGATACTGCATGTGTTCTATGCTAATCTCTTCGGACGAAGCCTTCGTATAATTATGATCGTACTTTACATACAGGTAAGTTCGCTTAATCATTAAAATTATACTTCTGATTCGTCCTTCGAGATCAGCATAGAACACATGTAGACTTTTAGAGATAAAGTTGGGAAATATTTGTAAATTAAAAACTGAAACAATGCAACTAATAATTTGCAAATCCTATTTATCGTCGATTTCGGTCAGATGCATTACGGTCAGTTTATCAGACTATAAGATTATATTACAGAATCCAAAGAATGTATTGAAATTTGCTGTCTAGCCTAAAGTGCGCCGCTGGCTGCGCGACTGGTGCTGTGCGCACTGAATGAACATCCATTGCGCAACACACATCGCTTCCGCTCTTGTGCAAGGTGGACCCGCTTCAGCGGCTCCAGGTTTGCGACCCTAATGGTATATAGGGCTTTCTAAAGCCAACAAACAAGGACTCAAAACTCTTACGAATTAACTTTGTAATATCTAAGTAAGTAATTAGTGTTATTCCGTGGAAATTTTCGGGTCTTCTGTAAAGAAAGGCAACACAAGTTTTGTTGTTTAGATCCAATACTAGATGTGTTAATCGCATTTAGAATTATAATTGTGTTATTTTTATTAACTGGTAATTATATTGTTTACATTAATTTTATCCAGTCTGTACTCGATGTGCGGCGATCAGAGTCAAAAGAGTGACTAATTTTATAGAAATCTGATCACGATTCAATAGTTCATTTGAGACGTCATACATACGGTCGTCTTACCACATGTGACTCTAGTAACAGACGAAGAACCCATCTACACATATTAAGGGTACCGTATTGGTTTCCTTAATAATACTTTGTTGGTGTGGATGTGGCGTTTGCTGGAAGAATATTAATAATTTGAACAGTTATTTTGATTAAAAATTAGATGCGTGGGTTGCAAAAGGCTCTTAATAAGGCCACGGCTGCCTGAGCTACACGAATCCCACCAGAATTTGCCTTATAAGAGATAATTTTCCTTCACGTTTTTAAAATCACTGAAGAGGAATCGAATGCATAAAATTAATAACTAGACCAAAGTATAGTAAACGCTTTGTTAGCCATAGCATCTGGGTCTGTGCCAGAAACCATAATTTTGCACTTGGTATTCATCCTTCTTGCGAATAAGTATATATTATGTTTACCAAATTTCGACACAATAGCTCTGTAAGCTGCCTCTGATAGTTGCCACTCGATATTTGGATGTACCCGTCTGGACTCCACATCTGCCGTTTTATTCTACGCCGACTGTATGTAAGTGTATACGTATAGTCGACGAGCTGCACTCCACTGACATATTTTTAGACAATTTTTGTGAGATGTGAAAATTGAATGCCACTCATCTGATTAATATATGTCAGGAGTTTTATCAATACGGAGTAATATTTGACAGTCTATTAAATATTTCGCGAATGTTTTTAGGCAGAAGTACGCAGCTAACAACTCTTAGCAATTACGTGTTTAACTTCTTCAATATTCCCTCACCCCATTGTTGAGGCTTCTAAGAAAACTTCCGGATCATACTGTTCTTGTTTTATTCTACTGGCTGAATGGTCTATAGCATGTTCCCACTATTAAGGTCAAATGGTAAATAATCCGGAACGTCTCTATAACTATCGTTGCTATGTTACAATTATTAAATTTAAGCGTTGTATACTGAGCCATAATCAACCCTGGACAGTCTTTATATATAAAAATTACATGTCACATTGTTTGTCCGCGATGAACTCCTAAACTACTAAACTGATTGCAATGAAATGTTTCACAATGTGTGCAGTTTGATCCAACTTAAGTGATAGGATAGTTTTTATATAGATAAGTGAGCCTCAACTTTTTTTTTTGTGAATTTTATGATTGTTTTTAGGACACAGGTCGTCGGAAAGGGCAGTACAACATCTGCCTGGTCAGCTAGTTTGATACTAAAAACCTAACAAAACTTTCGAATTTAAGTATTTCGCAATGGATTGTTTTAATAAATTTATTTATAAATTTATTTATACTTTATTGTACTCCATAAAAAGGATTACAAAGAGTGGACTTAATGCCTCTCTTCTCTTCCAGTCAAACCGGAAATTGGGAAATAATGTTTTATTTCCCATCCGAAAGTTTGATCTCCAATTTTTCTGAGTCTGTAGTATTGCCAGGGAAAGGCGCAAACGAGCATCTTGTAAGCCTATTTCAGTCATGAAATCGTCTATTTTATTAGTTTTAAGGCACTTATAGATTTCTAAAATTCTTGATAAGAATTAGTTTTTACACCGCTTGCATTTAGAAATGGCCCACAAATAAAGTAATTTTTTATGGTGTCTACAAAGTGAACTTTTTCTTAAAGTGAATTTTTTTGTAATTTCGGGACTGAGTCTGAAATAATCGGCCATGCTTACTATGAGAATTTTATATCCTCGAATAAATATAAAATTACGGGATCGTTGATTATTATCAACGGACCCCGTTCTTTAAACTGAGCCTGTCTCAGTTTAACGAACACAGGCTGAATATGAATATATATATATATATATATATATATATATATATATATATATATATATATATATATATATATTATATATATATACATAAATGTCCCACAGACTGAACCTCGGCCACGACAGCCAGTATCAAGGGAGACCAGCCCATCTACACAGTACATGATTACAGTACCCAAGCGTACGTGCAAGCACAAGTGCACTTTCCGTCGTCTCACTCTCACAGTTCGATGGGACGTAATCCGACACGACGTGCTTTTCGAGGTGCAAGGGCGAAACACCGCCAACTTGTCGACTGCTGGTCGCTACCGAGAACTTAATGCCAGAAAATCCCAATAACTCATTTTTGGCCCAAACCGGAAATTGATCCCTCATAGGATGGGGATAGGACTCCTTCGTTCAATATTTTTTACTCCCTAAAGGCAAGAAATGATTTCTTAATGTAGACGTTAGGTACTTTTACAATAGTAAGGAAACAATCGTACAATACTATTCACAATCTACATTTTCAGTAGTGACAACCGCCAAGGAAAGCATGCAAACTCGGTAATGTTGCTTATGAAAAGCTACAAGGAGACCCATCATCTATCGCAGTAGGAAATTGGAAATTGTTAAGAAATAGACGTAGGTATGTATTAATTCTGTTCGCAGCAAATACCGATACGAGACAGCCGCAAAGGAACTATCCGTAATATCGTATTCATAGGTTAATTTATCATCGAAGTTGTAGCAATAAGTTACTCAACCAAGTACCAATACTAGACAGCCGCAAAAAAACTGTCCGCAATGTCGTATTCATAGGGTACACAATTTATCATCGTAATTGTAGTAATAACTTACTCAAACAAGTACCAATACTAAAGAGCCGCAAAGGAACTGTTCTCAATATCGTATTCATAGGGTACACAATTTATCATCGACGTTGTAGCAATAAGTTACTCAACCAAGTACCAATACTAGACAGCCGCAAAGGAACTGTTTGCAATATCGTATTCATAGGGTACACAATTTACTATCGAAATTGTAGCAATAAAAAAATTATTACTCGTTTTTAGTGGTTAAGTAAGAGATAGGAAATAGGAATAAATAATATCATAATATTATTTATTGATCATATATTGATATAATATAATATTAATATAATGATCTCATTAATATTTAAGTTAATATTATAATGTTAATGTAATAATAATAATTAATAATTGTCAATATTTGCAGTTACCTTGAAGGGTTCTTGATTTGAACATTTTTTTTTAAATTGAGACCAAATGTATAAAACAAGAATAGCAAATAAATTAAATATAATTGAATTAATTTAAGGTTATATTAGTTAGGTAGGTTATTTTATAATTCATTACAATCTTTCTTCCACTTTTATAAAGGATACTAATGAACTAGTTTGGAAGGTAATAATCGAAAGAATCGAAAGAAATACGCATTATTTGCTACCTGATAGTGAAACAAAATACTGTGTGAGTTAAGGAAGGAACTCCGCTGAAGCAAGATGCATTAGAAATAAAAAAAGAAAGACAAAGACGTTAAATATACAAATTAAATAGTTCGTAAACTGTGACGAGCAGTGTGGTAGCGATAAGAGAATCCATCACTTCATTTCGTCCTATGAGTGTCGAAAGAAGCAAATATAGAAAGGCCAAAAAATCTTATTAGTTCCGATCCGATGGCCGTTTTACAATCTCGCTTACGCTAGACGTAAAATATCCAGACGCAGGCGAGGAGCAGTGTCAAATGTGTGAGAATTCTGGTACTGCAACTGTCAATACGCCTGTTAAACTTAATAAATAAGATAAATACATTCTTCAACGGCAGAAGCCCATCTTAAGCAGTAGCCTTTTAAAATCCGATAATGATGGAGAAACTGCATTATCAGTACTAAAAGTAATGAATGAATTGAAATCAAAAATATTGAATTATAAAAAATGAAAGTTAATTATAAATTGAAACAATATAAAACAGACACACGTGGAATATATGTATCTGTAATAGAAAATAGAGTCATTGAACCAGTTACAAACATAAAGTGTAAGATGCAATCAAAAAACAAGCAGGTAAAGAGGCGATTGGGAGTATTGAGCATTGGAATAAATAGCTCATCAACATCAGTCTTGATTGTTATCATCAGATTGATTAACTATGTGAAATTATTATGTGACACTGATTGTTTAGTTATGTTTTGGATGTGTAAATACGCATGAGACAATATTGACCATTATACCTTACAAAATATTGAATAATTTTTTTTTATAGGAGAGGGGGCAAACGTTCATGCGGCTCACCTGATGGTAAGTGACTACCGCTGCCCATGAACAACTGCAACACCAGGGAGGGAATTGCAGATGCGTTGCCGGCCTTTTAAAAAGGAGTAGGCTCTTTTCTTTAAGGTCTCTAAGTCGTATCGGTCCGGAAAAATCGCTGATGGTAATCGATTCCACAAGGAAGTCATGCGAGGAAGAAAACGTCTTCTAAATCGCACAGTGGTAGACCGCCAATCATCCAGATGGTGTGGATGGTATCGGGAGTTCTGCCGCGATGTGCGTTCGTGAAATTTGGCTGCTGGGATTAATCCGAACAATTCCTCAGAGCACTCCCCGTGGTAGATGCGAAAGAAAATGCAAAGGGATGCAACATCTCTTCACAGTGCCAATGAATCGAGCCAATCGGAAAGGTTCTGGTCGTCGATGATTCGAGCCGCTTTGTGCTGGATGCGGTCAAATGGAAGGAGCTGGCACTGGGGAGCCCCTGCCTAGAGATGAGAACAGTATTCCATGTGAGGCCGAACCTGCGCCTTATAAAGTTGCAGGCGGTGTGCTGGCATGAAATACTGTCCCGCTCTGCTGAGCACGCCAAGATTAGCTTATTTACGCATGACTCTCAAATGGTTCGAAAAATATTAGTAAAATGCGCAAAAATGTGCTCTTGAATGAATTTGCCACAGATTTGTTTATAAGTGACAGAATAACACAACACTCCTCTAAGGTACAAATACTAATGTACCTTTTGCAAATGTACCTTTTGACAGATAGCATTTTAGCTTTTATGAAGTTTAAACTCAAGTCTTTAATTGAAATGATCAGACAGAATTTGAAAAAGATATTAACAATGTTAATCAGCCAAAGGAAGAAATATATTGTTTAATAAGCCACTCACAACTGACTTTGAGACAAAGTAATACGATGTTGAAGAATTATATGTTGTCTCATGGTAAAATGTTTGATTTATTATGCTAATTAAAATTAGGTTACGATTATTATAAATTTTTTATTGTTTATTTATTTTGTTATGTTATAGTCTTAGTTTGCTAGTTGTCGTGCGGTAGATTTATTGTACTTGCATTTTTATTCGTTAAAATACGACTTTAAGTTATAACGATTAAATATTTTATTCGTAACTATTCCTCAGTGGTATTGGCTTCCAGGTTTGTTTTATTACATTCCATGGCATCATTACATTCTGTTCTTTTTCTTTAAAATTATTCAATTTAAACTTTTCTCTTATGCAGTTATTTTCATTTTAAGCTAAATATCAAAACAAATCCATAATAATCAAAAAGCTTTTTTCTCGCGAAACAGTCCGAGTCGGTTAAGAGCCGCGATCGGACGGAATGACCCTTAACCGACCTTTCGTCTTTTGCAAAAGTTAAGGTTTTAAACAATTTTACTGCTTGCAGTGTGCGTACGCCGCTCTGAGTAACCTTGTGTAAGTAATGACACGTACCTAACTCGAATCCCATATAATGTTGATGGGTAGCAACAATACCAGTGCTAGTAATAGCATTTTTAATCATACCGTTCTTGTCTTAAATCTTATTTTAGTGAACGTATGTAACAGAAAACAGAACAGAAAAACAATACGAATTTCATCAAGCTTAAAGCCACATTGGATTTTATAGCTCAACATGAATACCTTGAAAATTTCCACGCAGCTAATAAGAAAGTAAGCGCACACATTATCAACCGTTGTTTCAATGTTTAAACAGATACAAGTATGCTATCTTGTTAAAAACAAAATATAAATAGATCCTTCGTAATAAGGTCCGTGATTGGAGAGATTTGCGCCAATTATTAAGTTAGGCAATTTTCCTTAACAACGAAAATTTCAAACGCTTTTCCTTTAAAGACACAGTAAGTAATTTATCTTTAATGTACTTAAATCTTTTATTATAATAAATATCAAACACGGTTGTATTTAAACTATAGACATTTTTAATGAATTTTAAAAGAATGAAAAAAAATATACAATTTAATAAAATAAATTATGACTAAGCAATAATTATAAATCTGCTCACATCCTTTTATAATTTACACTTATATTAACTGTCCCGGTAGACGTAATTCTGCTCTTCCGGTATTCGATCACAGCGGGTCCACCACCTATCGGATCCAGATTTTGTGATTTCCTTTTTAGCACTAAATCAACATATTATGTGAATATTCGACATTTTGGTTCATTCATTAATTGATTGCGGCCCATCAAAGCCTACTGCTGCACATTGAGCTCTATCTCCCCCATAGATTGTCTCATAAAAGGGTAATTTGCCAAAGTTGTCACGCTTGTCAGCCGGGTTGGCAACCCCAGATATTTTATTTTTTAGATGTTATCAGGTAGATGCTGTCCTTCTATTTTCACTATATGTGTATGTATGTATGTATATATTATGATGACTTAAATGTCATCCATGTAACGAGAAATGTTGATGGGGTCTTTTACGCCGTCAACACGTGATACAAAATAAATAATATTATAATATTTTCGTTGTAGTTGAATAAAATCTATCTGTCTGTCTATAATGTTAAGATAATTGGCTTGTATTAAGCGCAGAGGCTTATTTGAATGCTATTAAGACAAACAACCATCCGGGCAATCAATCTTCGGAATGGCTAAGCCGAATATTATATAATATATCGAATATAAAAAATAGTACTAGGATGAAACTTTACGAACAGATAGAGAGCAATGCCAGGAGCCATCTTGGCTATATTTTATCCTTTAATTAATAGAATCAGGTGTTACTTTGCGGAAATCCATTATATTAAATTTGGCAAAAAATTACTTCGCGTACATCCGCTCGATAAAATGAAATGATGTGTCTTACTTAGTTTGAATAGCACCTCCCGCCTTCCCTCAATTGCGTGCACTATCACCGTCACCACTAATCCCAGCACCACTAATCGCAACACCACTACACTAGGAATAACACACCACTGACTTTTGGCACGCCGCTCACTTAGCGGTCAGCCACCGCAGAGTCTAGATTACCTGAAGATGCCTCGTGTAGAGGCGAAACACGTGTCGTATTGTCATCAGTGGTGTGTCTTTCCTAGTGTAGTGATGTCGGGAGTAGTGGTGCTGGGATTAGTGGTGACGGTGATAGTGATAAACAGTATCAGTTACGCAACGTACGTGAGACCGTATGGAAGGACAAGGAGCTCCATGGGAGGTTCTACAAAGCTCTACATGAGCCTTTCGTAGACACAGTGGCCTCTCTCCACTGGCTACGTTTTGGTGACTTCTTCGGGGAAACCGAGGGTTTTTTGTGCAATACAGGATCAGGTTTTTAAGACCAACAACTATCGTCACTGTATACGCGTAGCGAAAGGATGGACAGATCCGAACCTTCAAGACTGCCGAGGCGTCGAGAACAGATGTCGTCTTTGACATACACGCAAACTCCAGCCCGAGGCACAAAGGAGTGCTCCAATTTGAACCCCGGGTAGGAGAGATACGAAATATCAGCCGGAGAGGAAATCTGCGTCTCGGTCAGGAAGAGCAAGGCCGGCTTCGCCGTCTCCAAATGGTAGTGGACGGCGTTTAGGTTAGAGTGAAGTCCCCCGATGTTGCAGAAATTCACAGATAGCGTGGCAGGGGTCGCCTTGGTATTGTTGCTCAGTTTGCCCCGAGCAGTTATGTTTTTGAGCGGAATTTTGCCCCCCCCCCCCAGAATACGCGGGGCAGCCTGAGCACCCACGCTCAGGATTGGAATAAAATGGTCGTGGATGCTCAGCGAGGGATTCTCCAGGGGTACTGGTACCCTCCTGGGGTAGTCTATCGTGTAATTCCGCTACCATGTTGATGGGGGGGAGGGGAGAATTGGACCTCCGGCCACCTGCATTCACCAGACGAAACGCAGAAGCAGAGCTTCTACTTCACGCCGGTATTCTGTGAAGTCGTGGTACCAACCCGGCTCAAGCCGGCCCATACGTGCAACAACAAAAACTGCTGCGTGGCTCTACCACCATTAAAAATTTCATAAAATCCGTTCGTTTGGTTTGCTTCAGTGAATTATAATACTCGTAAGTAGGTACGATTAATTAGTTTCCTTACGTTATGAGAAACCCTTATAACGAATTTCAAGTTTCTAAACTCGGCCGTTTGGGTGGTGTGTTGATATGACTCAGCTTTTCTTCTTCTTCTCTTCTTTAATATCCATTCATCATTGTTTAATCACTTCTCAGAGCCTCTTACATCACCCACGGGATTATTGGAGTAATGTAAATTAGTAAATTCTCTATACACGACAAATACTATAATATAATACGCATATAGAAAATTATGTGTTACTTGACATACAACTATAAACTCATATTTCATGTATACCTATGGACATAAGTTAAGAAAATTCAATGCTACAAGGATAAAACTATTTAAAACGGTATTTTGTCGTATACTTAATATCGTTTTATGGGATAATAACAGTATTTTACCGTAAAATTTTCCTTGTATAACGTACAAATACGAGTACATGGAATGATGACCTTTTCGATAAAAAAATATTGTATCAACGTGAGGGCTTACTGGGTAGAAGTACGTTAACACGTTATAAATATTCATTTTAGGCGAACAATGCGTTTAATGAATGAATGTGTGATTTTTTGTTACCAGGTAAAACATTGCCAAGCCTTTACATTATTATAAATATGTGTTGAACAAACAAACTATACGCATTTCATTTGTACTGACATAAAATAATTTTGGGAAAGGATTGATATTGTTGCTAAACACATAAATTAAAATAAAGTACACGTTGTGTTTATTTTATAATATATCAGTATACAGTATATAATGCGTGGTGGATCCACTACCACACTGCATCGTGACAATCTCAAAAGGTAATCCCACTCTCACAATATACCATTGTGAAATAACAACATAATGCACATAATGCTACTCTATTTCGTATCGCGAGTGATTAGAACCTTTTTACTGGTTTTAAGAGGCATTCCATCTTAGGCCTCAAAAGAGATGTAAATGAAGGAGATGTCCATAGGCCACAGCATCCACTTATCATCAGGCGGATTATGTGCACTTTTGTCATCCTTATAAAAGCCCATTTTCTCTGTGGCGCTGTCTTCGTGTCGTAAGCAAAACGCAGCGAAGTCTAAATCGCGCTATCAAAGTTCTAAAGTTAACGCGGAATATTTAGAACAGCCCCGAAATAACACACGGAGTGTTAGCTGTTCCCCGGGTCGATCGCCTTGCCCAGCGGGAGAAATCCCTTTTTCCTTCCACGGCTAAATCTTTATAAACCATACCTCGTTATCGGAGTTGCTGAAAAGCAACCATCAATTACTGAGATTACGCACGTCGTGGTGTGACGTCATATCTCGCGTCTCTCACTGCTCAGCAATTCCCTACGTACGTAACGGTGGAACACGCTTGTTTTATTTCGTATTTTGTTTTTCTCTTTCTATTGTTATAAGTTGTAATAAAGGGGTTTCTTTAATAATTTAACATGGAAATCGGCTATGAAAATAGTCAATCTGACAATTTAACATTAGAAGCGCCGCCGTCCAATTTTGTCCCACCCGCAAGTTTGATTTTCTCTAACTTTTTTACTTTATTATTTAGGTCGATAAAACTTTTTGACTTTTATTTATTTTGTGTAATAAACTAATTTAAAATGTTTTAAATTTTATAACAAGAATAGTTTATAAAAAAAAAACCGATTTAGCTACAACTGCCGCTGGGTGATTTTTGTCCCGTCGCTGTTTCATTGAACAATTCGTTGTACGGTCTGTACACTATGGAGTTCGTATAATGTCTCGTAATCGTTTTCGTAAGAAAATGAAGTACTTCAATTCGATGACAAGTCTGATAGATGCTAAAGACTGAGCCTTCGCTCAGTAAGTGAGTTTGCTATGATCAATGACATCATGACAATAATTTTGGGTGGCTGAAGACAAAGATCAAAATGACCAAATAAACATTTAGGTGACTGGGTTGTGAAGAAATTTACCTTACATCAAAAAGGGCAGAAATGTTAGTTATATATAACAATTTTTTCACTTCCCTATTATTAGCAGATTATTTGAAGTCTAAATATATTAGTAACGTAGGCACAGTCAATAGAGCACGCAGAGACATACCAATGTCCCCGAAGTCCGCAAGACAGTAATTAAGTACATTTTTGCTAAAAATAGTTGATATACCTTTGACTGTTTATCAGGCTAAGCCTAACTAAAATGTCCTAGTGCTTAGCACCATGCATCTTGTAGTTGTCCGTCTCGCTCGTCGAGTGATTCGAGATAAACTAATTCACGAAGCGCGCGTTCGGCGGGGGACGGATACTGCCGGTTTGAACTTAGGTGGCGAGCCGCGCCGATTTTATGTTAATGAGCGGCTCACCTCAATCAATAGGCAATAATTTTATAAAGCACGGGAAGAAGGGCGCCGCAAAGGCTGGAGATATGTGTGGACGCGGGAAGGATGTATTTTTGCGCGTCGTGATTCTGGTTCACTCCGTTATAGAGGTCGAACAGAAATAGATATAAACAAAATTTTTGGGGATTGAATAGTTTGAAGCGAATTTTAATCTTGTTCTTTATGTTATTTCTTGCACGATGTCAATTTGGCTGTCGTCTGGATTATAATTATTTCTCAATGATTGTTTCCCCTACGCATCTACGTAGCTGCTATTACGAGAACATTTTATTTTTATTTAGACAACATTTTATTTCCATTTTATTATTAGGTTACATTTTATTTTTGTTAAGTTGCTTTGCATACGTTTATGGAGTATGGAGTAAATTTTTTGACTGTTATTTTGTAGTTACACTTTTAATATTATCACATTTATTTTTTGTCTTTTGTTATAGTGAATATGGTGACAAGTTTAATGTTTGCTTTCTAACGTGTAGCAGCATAACCGGAAATGACGACAGGATATTGTCGGATAATATATTCGGCAATCAATTATGTTTATTTATAACTTATAACTGTGGCCCATACATAGAATTGTATTTGACAGTACATAAGCAGTGGTATCATAGTCTCCTTTATTATGGATTTGTTTGGGTTAATATTAATTTTATAACGTTTTCGTATTATTATAAATTCTTTGAAAATGACTAAATTAAATAAGTTGAAAATTGGCTTCTTGAACCGCGGGTCTCTTGGTACTAGGCACGACGAATTCCTAGCTGCTATGGCGCATCACTCTGTAGACATAATGGCTATCAATGAAACATGGCTTCGGACAGGGGAGGAAGGCCGGGCGCCTTCTGTTCCAGGGTATCGACTGCTTCACGTACCCCGACATCCCGAAGTTCGTGCGCGTGGCGGCGGTGTGGGTTTTTATTTGAGAAAGGGCTTGCCGTCAAAAATTATTCAACATCCTATTATTCCCGCGGTGGAGCAGATGTGGTTAAATATTAAAATTAACGGCAAGTCCCTTATCTTCGGTACTGCTTATCGTCCCCCATGGTTGAGCGTGACATTATTTCTGGACGCGCTGAGCGAGTCCTTAGGTTCTTTTGTAGGCTACGATCAAACAGTACTGCTTGGGGATTTTAATATCGAAATTTTGAATAAAAATTCTGTTAGTACCAAAATGCTTTCGGACTTCCTAACATGCAATAACCTCGTGCAATATGTTGAGGAACCAACACACTTTACTGAACATAGTGAGACACTGTTAGATGTTATATGTTCAGATGCATCGGTGTCATATATAAGTGTGGACTATATTAGTGACCTTAGTAGCCATGCCTTTATTGTATGTGAACTTGACATTCCCAAGCCTAAGTTTCAGCCTGAAAGCGTCACGTATAGACCTTTAAGAGATATGGACATAAACCTTTTCAACCAAGATTTAAAACAAATTAACTGGCACTGTGCATCGTCAGATAACATAAACGATATGATTGATTCTTTTAACAAAAATTTATTAAATAACTTTAATTTTCAAGCCCCTCCTAAAACTGGCTATATAAAAAAAAAATATTATCCATGGATAACGCATAACATAAGATGTATGATGAGGACACGCAACGAGGCTCAAGTGAGAGCCCGGAAAACAAAACTTGCTCCACATAAGGATTGTTATAGGCAACTAAAATCAATATTTAATAAAGCGATAGTTTCAGAAAATATTGCCTACTTCAAATTTCATATTAATTCAAAACTAAATCAACCTAAAATAATGTGGAAGCACATTAAACACCAAGTTCAAATAAAAAGTAAGGATACTTCTTTGCCATCCCATTTCAGTGACCCTGATGCTTTAAACAATCATTTTCTTAATATTCCTGGTAAAAATGACGTCTCATTGTCTCTTCTCACTTTCTTTAAATTTAATGGCACTAATGATAACTCTTTTTAATTTTATATATTAAATTTTTAATGAGGTGGTTAAAATTATAAACTCTTTGCAGTCTAATGCAGTGGGGTGCGATGGCATTTCTCTTGATATGTTAAAGTTATTACCTAAAGATGTTATTACAGAAATAACATACATAATTAATAAATCTTTTGCGACAAATATCTATCCGGATCTCTGGCAAAAAGCCATCGTTAAACCTATACCAAAAACTAGTAACCCTGTTTGTATGTCGGATGTCAGGCCAATTAATATTCTACCGTGCCTTTCTAAAATAATAGAAAAGCTTGCATGTAATCAGCTAACAAAGTACCTTGAAGCAAATAACATCCTTCCTGAGCTGCAGTCTGGCTTTAGAAAGAAGCACAGCACTACCACAGCGCTTATAGAGGTCGTGGATGATATACTGACTGCACAAGCCAGTGGTGAGGGTACTATTTTAACATTACATGATTTCTCGCGCGTCTTTGAAACCCTCAATATCCCATTACTTCTTTCAAAATTATATTTTTATGGTTTAAGCAGAAACGCAACCCAATGGTTTGCCAGTTACTTAAAATAGGTCACAGCAAGTTGAAATACAATTAAATGGAAAAGGTAAAACTATTTCTGGGGAGCGACTTGTGAACCGAGGAGTACTATTAAACTCGACTGCCGGGAACACCAACCTGTCACAACCCAAGAATATTCCACTGTAATCTAGAAGCTATACACACCAAAACATTTTGCAGTAGGTAGTTAGTACTAAGTAGTTTAAATCAAAAGTTAAACTAAATTTGCAAGCCGAAACGTACGCACCAGCTGGCGAAAACGTGGTGTCTAGTGCACCTATGTATCTATATGTGTAAATATGGATTGAAGATATTCGATATTACATAGTAGTACCTTCCACTGTGTATGACGAAGCACCTCGTGAAACCTTACTCTATATATTTAGGATAATATTCACCGCTTAGACCACGATTCACGTTACTACAAACGAACGTAAAATAAATTAAGTATCATTAAACGCGTACACTAAACCGTGGCTAAAAATGACGACAGAAAATAAATGAAAATGCACACTTTTTTATGTTTCTGGTTAGAACTACTGGCAGTCGCGAGGAGTATTATTAAAAATATAGAGTATTGTAAGTACCACATGTACGCAGACGACTTACGGATATATATATATATATATATATGTATATATATATATATATATATATATATATATATATATATATATGTATATATATATATATATATATATATATATATATATATATATATATATCTATATATATATCGTTTAAGCCTTGTGATGTTCAAGTAGCAGTGACAAAATTGAACTTGGATTTGGGTCGGATATCTTTGTGGTCAGAGCGTAACGCATTGGTTCTCAATCCAAAAAAGTCGCAGTACCTTATTCTAGGATCGCCAAATCAAATAAAAAAGATCACACTAAGCCACCCTGCCATTATTGTAAACAACGAACCTATTGTGAGAGTCTCTGAAGTCAGAAATTTGGGGGTAATAATGGACGACAAACTTCGTTTTGAAAAACATGTAATGGATATTGCACGTAACTGCTTTTATAGGTTGAAAGTACTTTATCGTATTCGTGAGTACCTAAGTGTCACCTTACGTATACATCTCTGCGAGTCTATCTTGCTTTCAAAATTCAATTACGCGGATTCTCTCATAGGCCCACAACTATTATCTCGAACACGGCAAATAATACAGCGGGTACAGAATGCCTGTGCACGCTTTTGTTTCAATGTACCACCACGTGCACATGTAACCCCTTTCATTAATAACGCTATTATTTTAAAAATGGACTGTCGCAGGCGACTACACTTTGCCTCACTTTTGTTTGAGATTATTAAAAATAAAGAACCTTTATATTTATATAATAAGTTGATTTGGTCTAAAGATCAAAATAAGCAGTAAAATACCAGATCATCCAATTACAAGTTAGTATATCCTTTCTACCGGTCGGCCGCTTTCAGATGTAGTTTTAAATATAATGCCACTAAATGTTGGAATAACCTCCCGCCTCCACTGCGTGACCTGAAAACAATTAGTGGGTTTAAAATCAAATACAGGTTACACTTACTTCCGGAACAAAAAACTACCGATCTATAAAAAAAAACTGGTAGGAGGTTAAGTTCTTTCAACACGTCAGTAATCTCAGTACCATAAATTATGTAGATATTTTAATTTTCACTTTGTATAATATATAAAACTATTTTATTTAAATATTTGTTTAATAAATTTATTTTTTCTGACAATCATTTTCTTACCTTTATTCTTTAGCCAACGTTTATTCCGCATTCTTAATAAATAAAATTGATATATTTAGAAGAAAAACGTTAGTTTTATTTTGTACTTTCCTTCATTAGACTAATGATATCCACTATTTAAGTGAATAAAATTTAAAAACACATATTTTTTAATATATTCCGCGTCGCATTATAGCATGTGCACTGAGGCAGCCGTCCGAGTTACCTCGGAGTGCGGGCCGGACTGAAAACCAGTGTCGGGATCAGAGCAATTCGTGTTTCTGTATCTCGATTTTTACTGAGTCCTGTCCATTTCACGGTCTTATGCTGCTACACAGACTCATTTTATATTATTTTTACATTTTTGTTAATTTAGGGAAATATTGTTTTATTTTCTGTTTAATTCCAATTTTTTGCTTTGTTTTGTATCTATTGTGATTAGACCGTGAATAAATTATTTTCTTCTTCTTCTTAGTGATAGCACACAGCTTTGTGGAAAACCAGCGTTAATAGGCTTGTAGACAGAACATGCACCGTCTACAACGACCTTGATGCTCCGATCTGCAAGGAAGCTGGTAATCCAATCGCACAATTTCTCGGGAAGCCCATAGAAGGGAGCTTTGAAAGAAGCGCTTTGTGCCAAACCCGATCGAAGGCCTTCGCAATGTCCAGACTAACGGCCAACGCCTCCCCCTTGGACACTCATCAAGAGTCGAGTTGGACGCAAAAAGGGAGCCTAAAACGTCGGCTTTGTCTTTTACGTCTTGGGGCAGTGAGTCGTCCTCCCTGTGTAGAGATGGTTGTGATGGTTTACAGAAATTCCCTTGGACAGGCTTGGCGAGAGACCAAAATGCACGGGTTCCCGAAGGAAGGCGAACTAGTTTCTCGCCAATTCTGCCTATGTGCTCTCACTTTGCCTTGGCAATAACTCTTTTGAAAGACCTGGAGGCGAAGTTATACTTCTTTTTAAGTATGCTGGTGTTTACATCCCGAGTCGCCGAAGCCGCAGCCCAGGCTTGATAACACTCCTGCTTACTGCGTAATGAAGTCTTACAGGAGCGACCAAACCAAGGCTGACATCTGCCTCCGATGGGTACCACAGATGATGGAATAAATAGTTCCATTCCCTGTAGCACCACATCAGTGACAGAGTCAGCAACAGTGCTGGGATCATCCGGCGAAAAGCAAACCCCCCATGGGTAGGATGCAAAGAAAGACCGCATTCCGTACCAATCCGCCGACCTATAATGCCAAACACGGCGGCAACCTGCAGAACGCAACCGCGAAGGGAGCGTGAGTGGCACCATACTTCGGATTAGACAGTGGTCCGAAGAGCCGAGAGGGGCATCGACGGAAACCTGATATCCGTCCGGGTGAGAGGTCAGCAGAAAGTCCAACAGGGAAGTTGTATGATCCTCCACATCTGGAATCTGCGTAGGCGAAGTAACCAGATGTGTCAGACCATATGCCAAGACAAAGTCATGAACAGATCGCCCCGCATGATCGGTTAAACGTGAACCGAGCCATTCGGCATGGTGGGCGTTAAAATCGCCAAGGATCACGATCTCTGCGGATGGGACCTGTTGTAGCAAGGAATCTGTAGCCATTTGGACGTGGTGTCGATGAGTCGGTCTGTTTCAGCATTCCCGCTATGGGACCTACAGAGGCACCCGTAGATGCGCGGATGGTCGTCACTGTCTACGCGTAGCCAAAGGATGAACAGGTCTGAACTTTCAAGACTGCCGAGGCGTCGAGAACAGATGTCCTCTCTGACATAGACGCAAACTCCAGCCCGAGGCACAAAGGTGTGCTCCAATTTGTACCCCGGGTAGGAGAGATACGAAATATCAGCCGGAGAGGAAACCTGCGTCTAGGAAAAGCAAGGCCGGCTTTGCCGTCTCGAGATGGTAGTGGACGGCGTTTAGGTTAGAGTGAAGTCCCCTGATGTTGCAGAAATTCACGGATAGCGTGGCAGGGGTCGCCTTGGTCGTATTGTTGCTCAGTTTGCCCCGAACAGTTATGTTTTTGAGCGGAATTTTGCCCCGCCCCCTCCCCCCATAATACTCGGGGCAGTCTAAGCACCCACGCTCAGGATTGGAATAACATGGTCGTGGATGGTATGCGAGGGATTCTCCTGGGGTAGTCTATCGTGTAATTCTGCTACCATGGTGATGGTGGGGAGGGGGGAATTAGGCCTCCGGCCACCTGCACTCACCAGACGAAACGCAGAAGCAGAGCTTCTACTTCACGCCGGTATTCTGTGAGGTCGTGGTACCAACCCGGCTCGAGGCGGCCCATACGTGCAACAACAAAAACTGCTGCGTGGCTCTATCACCGTTAAAAATTTCATAAAATTCGTTCGTTTGGTTTACTTCAGTGAATTATAATACTCGTAAGTAGGTAAGATTATTAGTTTCCTTAAGTTATGAGAAACCCTTATTACGATTTTCAAGTTTCTAGACTCGGCCTTTTGGGTGGTGCGTTGATATGACTCAGCTTTTCTTCTTCTTCTCTTCTTTAATATCCATTCATCATTGTTTAATCACTTCTCACAGCCTCTTACATCACCCACGGGATTATTGGAGTAATATAAATTAGTAAATTCTCTATACGCGACAAATACTATAATATAATACGCATATAGAAAATTATGTTTTACATGACATACAACTATAAACTCATATTTCATGTATACTTATGGACATAAGTTAAAAAAATTCAATGCTACAAGGATAAAACTATTTAAAACGGTATTTTGTCGTATACTTAATATCGTTTTATGGGGTAATAACAGTATTTTACCCTAAAATTTTCCTTGTATAACGTACAAATACGAGTACATGGAATGATGACCTTTGCGATAAAAAAATATTGTATCAACGTGAGGGCTTACTGGATAGAAGTACGTTAACACGTTATAAATATTCATTTTAGGCGAACAATGTGTTTAATGAATGAATGTGTGATTTTTTGCTACCAGGTAAAACATAAAAGCCTTTACATTATTATACATATGTGTTGAACAAACAACCTATACGCATTTCATTTGTACTGACATAAAATAATTTTGGGAAAGGATTGATATTCTTGCTAAACACATAAATTAAAATAAAGTAAACGTTGTGTTTATTTAACAATATATCAGTATACAGTATATTATGCGTGGTGGATCCACTACCACACTGCATCGTGACAATCCCAAAAGGTAATCCCACTCTCACAATATACCAGTGTGAAATAGCAACATAATGCTACTCTATTTCGTATCGCGATCGATTAGAACCTTTTTACTGGTTTTAAGAGGTATTCCATCTTAGCCCTACAAAAGAGATGTAAATAAAGTAGATGTCCATACGCCACAGCATCCACTTATCATCAGGCGGATTATGTGCACTTTTGTCATCCTTATAAAAGCCCATTTTCTCTGTGGCGCTGTCTTCGTGTCGTAAGCAAAACGCACCGAAGTCTAAATCGCGCTATCAAAGTTCTAAAGTTAACGCGGAATATTTAGAACAGCCCCGAAACAACACACGGAGTGTTAGCTGTTCCCCGGGTCGATCGCCTTGCCCGGTGGGAGAAATCCCCTTTTCCTCCCACGGCTAAATCTATATAAACCATACCTCGTTATCGGAGTTGCTGAAAAGCAACCATCAATTACTGAGATTACGCACGTCGTGGTGTGACGTCATATCTCGCGTCTCTCACTGCTCAGCAATTCCCTACGTACGTAACGGTGGACCACGCTTGTTTTCTTTCGTATTTGGTTTTTCTCTTTCTAATGTTATAAGTTGTAATAAAGGGGTTTATTTTAATAATTTAACATGGAAATCGGCTATGAAAATAGTAAATCTGACAAATAACATTAGAAGCGCCGCCGTCCAATTTTTGTCCCACCCGCAAGTTTGATTTTCTCTAACTTTTTTACTTTATTATTTAGGTCGATAAAACTTTTTGACTTTTATTTATTTTGTGTAATAAACTAATTTAAAATGTTTTAAATTTTATAACAAGAATAGTTTATAAAAAAAAACCCGATTTAGCTACAACTGCCGCTGGGTGATTTTTGTCCCGTCGCTGTTTCATTGAACAATTCGTTGTACGGTCTGTACACTATGGAGTTCGTATAATGTCTCGTAATCGTTTTCGTAAGAAAATGAAGTACTTCAATTCGATGACAAGTCTGATAGACGCTAAAGACTGAGCCTTCGCTCAGTAAGTGAGTTTGCTATGATCAATGACATCATGACAATAATTTTGGGTGGCTGAAGACAAAGATCAAAATTACCAAATAAACATTTAGGTGACTGGGTTGTGAAGAAATTTACCTTACATCAATAAGGGCAGAAATGTTAGTTATATATAACAATTTTTTCACTTCCCTATTATTAGCAGATTATTTGAAGTCTAAATATATTAGTAACGTAGGCACAGTCAATAGAGCACGCAGAGACATACCAATGTCCCCGAAGTCCGCAAGACAGTAATTAAGTACATTTTTGCTAAAAATAGTTGATATACCTTTGACTGTTTATCAGGCTAAGCCTAACTAAAATGTCCTAGTGCTTAGCACCATGCATCTTGTAGTTGTCCGTCTCGCTCGTCGAGTGATTCGAGATAAACTAATTCACGAAGCGCGCGTTCGGCGGGGGGCGGATACTGCCGGTTTGAACTTAGGTGGCGAGCCGCGCCGATTTTATGATAATGAGCGGCTCACCTCAATCAATAGGCAATAATTTTATAAAGCACGGGAAGAAGGGCGCCGCAAAGGCTGGAGATATGTGTGGACGCGGGAAGGATGTATTTTTGCGCGTCGTGATTCTGGTTCACTCCGTTATAGAATTCGAACAGAAATAGATATAAACAAAATTTTTGGGGATTGAATAGTTTGAAGCGAATTTTAATCTTGTTCTTTATGTTATTTCTTGCACGATGTCAATTTGGCTGTCGTCTGGATTATAATTATTTCTCAATGATTGTTTCCCCTACGCATCTACGTAGCTGCTATTACGAGAACATTTTATTTTTATTTAGACAACATTTTATTTCCATTTTATTATTAGGTTACATTTTATTTTTGTTAAGTTGCTTTGCATACGTTTATGGAGTATGGAGTAAATTTTTTGACTGTTATTTTGTAGTTACACTTTTAATATTATCACATTTATTTTTTGTCTTTTGTTATAGTGAATATGGTGACAAGTTTAATGTTTGCTTTCTAACGTGTAGCAGCATAACCGGAAATGACGACAGGATATTGTCGGATAATATATTCGGCAATCAATTATGTTTATTTATAACTTATAACTGTGGCCCATACATAGAATTGTATTTGACAGTACATAAGCAGTGGTATCATAGTCTCCTTTATTATGGTTTTGTTTGGGTTATTATTAATTTTATAACGTTTTCGTATTTTTATAAATTCTTTGAAAATGACTAAATTAAATAAGTTGAAAATTGGCTTCTTGAACCCCGGGTCTCTTGGTACTAGGCACGACGAATTCCTAGCTGCTATGGCGCATCACTCTGTAGACATAATGGCTATCAATGAAACATGGCTTCGGACAGGGGAGGAAGGCCGGGCGCCTTCTGTTCCAGGGTATCGACTGCTTCACGTACCCCGACCTCCCGAAGTTCGTGCGCGTGGCGGCGGTGTGGGTTTTTATTTGAGAAAGGGCTTGCCGTCAAAAGTTATTCAATATCCTATTTGTCCCGCGGTAGAGCAGATGTGGTTAAATATTAAAATTAACGGCAAGTCCCTTATCTTCGGTACTGCTTATCGTCCCCCATGGTTGAGCGTGACATTATTTCTGGACGCGCTGAGCGAGTCCTTAGGTTCTTTTGTAGGCTACGATCAAACAGTACTGCTTGGGGATTTTAATATCGACATTTTGAATAAAAATTCTGTTAGTACCAAAATGCTTTCGGACTTCCTAACATGCAATAACCTCGTGCAATATGTTGAGGAACCAACACACTTTACTGAACATAGTGAGACACTGTTAGATGTTATATGTTCAGATGCATCGGTGTCATATATTATAAGTGTGGACTATATTAGTGACCTTAGTAGCCATGCCTTTATTGTATGTGAACTTGACATTCCCAAGCCTAAGTTTCAGCCTGAAAGCGTCACGTATAGACCTTTAAGAGATATGGACATAAACCTTTTCAACCAAGATTTAAAACAAATTAACTGGCACTGTGCATCGTCAGATAACATAAACGATATGATTGATTCTTTTAACAAAAATTTATTAAATAACTTTAATTTTCAAGCCCCTCCTAAAACTGGCTATATAAAAAAAAATTATTATCCATGGATAACGCATAACATAAGATGTATGATGAGGACACGCAACGAGGCTCAAGTGAGAGCCCGGAAAACAAAACTTGCTCCACATAAGGATTGTTATAGGCAACTAAAATCAATATTTAATAAAGCGATAGTTTCAGAAAAGATTGCCTACTTCAAATTTCATATTAATTCAAAACTAAATCAACCTAAAATAATGTGGAAGCACATTAAACACCAAGTTCAAATAAAAAGTAAGGATACTTCTTTGCCATCCCATTTCAGTGACCCTGATGCTTTAAACAATCATTTTCTTAATATTCCTGGTAAAAATGACGTCTCATTGTCTCTTCTCACTTTCTTTAAATTTAATGGCACTAATGATAACTCTTTTTAATTTTATATATTAAATTTTTAATGAGGTGGTTAAAATTATAAACTCTTTGCAGTCTAATGCAGTGGGGTGCGATGGCATTTCTCTTGATATGTTAAAGTTATTACCTAAAGATGTTATTACAGAAATAACATACATAATTAATAAATCTTTTGCGACAAATATCTATCCGGATCTCTGGCAAAAAGCCATCGTTAAACCTATACCAAAAACTAGTAACCCTGTTTGTATGTCGGATGTCAGGCCAATTAATATTCTACCGTGCCTTTCTAAAATAATAGAAAAGCTTGCATGTAATCAGCTAACAAAGTACCTTGAAGCAAATAACATCCTTCCTGAGCTGCAGTCTGGCTTTAGAAAGAAGCACAGCACTACCACAGCGCTTATAGAGGTCGTGGATGATATACTGACTGCACAAGCCAGTGGTGAGGGTACTATTTTAACATTACATGATTTCTCGCGCGTCTTTGAAACCCTCAATATCCCATTACTTCTTTCAAAATTATATTTTTATGGTTTAAGCAGAAACGCAACCCAATGGTTTGCCAGTTACTTAAAAATAGGTCACAGCAAGTTGAAATACAATTAAATGGAAAAGGTAAAACTATTTCTGGGGAGCGACTTGTGAACCGAGGAGTACCGCAAGGATCCATTTTAGGCCCCTTACTTTTTATAATATATAGTGCAGACATTATTAAAAATATAGAGTATTGTAAGTACCACATGTACGCAGACGACTTACAGATATATATATATATATATATATATATATATCGTTTAAGCCTTGTGATGTTCAAGTAGCAGTGACAAAATTGAACTTGGATTTGGGTCGGATATCTTTGTGGTCAGAGCGTAACGCATTGGTTCTCAATCCAAAAAAGTCGCAGTACCTTATTCTAGGATCGCCAAATCAAATAAAAAAGATCACACTAAGCCACCCTGCCATTATTGTAAACAACGAACCTATTGTGAGAGTCTCTGAAGTCAGAAATTTGGGGTTAATAATGGACGACAAACTTCGTTTTGAGAAACATGTAATGGATATTGCACGTAACTGCTTTTATAGGTTGAAAGTACTTTATCGTATTCATGAGTACCTAAGTGTCACCTTACGTATACATCTCTGCGAGTCTATCGTGCTTTCAAAATTCAATTACGCGGATTCTCTCATAGGCCCACGACTATTATCTCAAATACGGCAAATAATACAGCGGGTACAGAATGCCTGTGCACGCTTTTGTTTCAATGTACCACCACGTGCACATGTAACCCCTTTCATTAATAACGCTATTATTTTAAAAATGGACTGTCGCAGGCGACTACACTTTGCCTCACTTTTGTTTGAGATTATTAAAAATAAAGAACCTTTATATTTATATAATAAGTTGATTTGGTCTAAAGATCAAAATAAGCAGTATAATACCAGATCATCCAATTACAAGTTAGTATATCCTTTCTACCGGTCGGCCGCTTTCAGATGTAGTTTTAAATATAATGCCACTAAATGTTGGAATAACCTCCCGCCTCCACTGCGTGACCTGAAAACAATTAGTGGGTTTAAAATCAAATACAGGTTACACTTACTTTCGGAACAAAAAACTACCGATCTATAAAAAAAAACTGGTAGGAGGTTAAGTTCTTTCAACACGTCAGTAATCTCAGTCCCATAAATTATGTAGATATTTTAATTTTCACTTTATATAATATATAAAACTATTTTATTTAAATATTTGTATAATAAATTTATTTTTTCTGACAATCATTTTCTTACCTTTATTCTTTAGCCAACGTTTATTCCGCATTCTTAATAAATGAAATTGATATATTTAGAAGAAAAACGTTAGTTTTATTTTGTACTTTCCTTCATTAGACTAATGATATCCACTATTTAAGTGAATAAAATTTAAAAACACATATTTTTTAATATATTCCACGTCGCATTATAGCATGTGCACTGAGGCAGCCGTCCGAGTTACCTCGGAGTGCGGGCCGGACTGAAAACCAGTGTCGGGATCAGAGCAATTCGTGTTTCTGTATCTCGATTTTTACTGAGTCCTGTCCATTTTACGGTCTTATGCTGCTACACAGACTCATTTTATATTATTTTTACATTTTTGTTAATTGAGGGAAATATTGTTTTATTTTCTGTTTAATTCCAATTTTTTGCTTTGTTTTGTATCTATTGTGATTAGACCGTGAATAAATTATTTTCTTCTTCTTCTTATTGATAGCACACAGCTTTGTGGAACACCAGCGTTAATAGGCTTGTAGACAGAACATGCACCGTCTACAACGACCTTGATGCTCCGATCTGCAAGGAAGCTGGTAATCCAATCGCACAATTTCTCGGGAAGCCCATAGAAGGGAGCTTCGAAAGAAGCGCTTTGTGCCAAACCCGATCGAAGGCCTTCGCAATGTCCAGACTAACGGCCAACGCCTCCCCCTTGGACTCTCATAAAGAGTCGAGTTGGACGCAAAAAGGGAGTCTAAAACGTCGGCTTTGTCTTTTACGTCTTGGGGCAGTGAGTCGTCCTCCCTGTGTAGAGATGATTGTGATGGTTTACAGAAATTCCCTTGGACAGGCTTGGCGAGAGACCAAAATGCACGGGTTCCCGAAGGAAGGCGAACTAGTTTCTCGCCAATTCTGCCTATGTGCTCTGACTTTGCCTTGGCAATAACTCTTTTGAAAGACCTGGAGGCGAAGTTATACTTCTTTTTAAGTATGCTGGTGTTTACATCCCGAGTCGCCGAAGCCGCAGCCCAGGCTTGATAACACTCCTGCTTACTGCGTAATGAAGTCTTACAAGAGCGACCAAACCAAGGCTGACATCTGCCTCCGATGGGTACCACAGATGATGGAATAAATAGTTCCATTCCCTGTAGCACCACATCAGTGACAGAGTCAGCAACAGTGCTGGGATCATCCGGCGAAAAGCAAACCCCCCATGGGTAGGATGCAAAGAAAGACCGCATTCCGTACCAATCCGCCGACCTATAATGCCAAACACGGCGGCAACCTGCAGAACGCAACCGCGAAGGGAGCGTGAGTGGCACCATACTTCGGATCAGACAGTGGTCCGAAGAGCCGAGAGGGGCATCGACGGAAACCTGATATCCGTCCGGGTGAGAGGTCAGCAGAAAGTCCAACAGGGAAGTTGTATGATCCTCCACATCTGGAATCCGCGTAGGCGAAGTAACCAGATGTGTCAGACCATATGCCAAGACAAAGTCATGAACAGATCGCCCCGCATGATCGATTAAACGTGAACCGAGCCATTCGGCATGGTGGGCGTTAAAATCGCCAAGGATCACGATCTCTGCGGATGGGACCTGTTGTAGCAAGGAATCTGTAGCCATTTGGACGTGGTGTCGATGAGTCGGTCTGTTTCAGCATTCCCGCTATGGGACCTACAGAGGCACCCGTAGATGCGCGGATGGTCGTCACTGTCTACGCGTAGCCAAAGGATGAACAGGTCTGAACCTTCAAGACTGCCGAGGCGTCGAGAACAGATGTCCTCTCTGACATAGACGCAAACTCCAGCCCGAGGCACAAAGGTGTGCTCCAATTTGTACCCCGGGTAGGAGAGATACGAAATATCAGCCGGAGAGGAAACCTGCGTCTAGGAAAAGCAAGGCCGGCTTCGCCGTCTCGAGATGGTAGTGGACGGCGTTTAGGTTAGAGTGAAGTCCCCTGATGTTGCAGAAATTCACGGATAGCGTGGCAGGGGTCGCCTTGGTCGTATTGTTGCTCAGTTTGCCCCGAACAGTTATGTTTTTGAGCGGAATTTTGCCCCCCCCCCCCCCTCCCCCCATAATACTCGGGGCAGTCTAAGCACCCACGCTCAGGATTGGAATAACATGGTCGTGGATGGTATGCGAGGGATTCTCCTGGGGTAGTCTATCGTGTAATTCTGCTACCATGGTGATGGTGGGGGGGGGGGGGTGGGGGGGGGAATTAGGCCTCCGGCCACCTGCACTCACCAGACGAAACGCAGAAGCAGAGCTTCTACTTCACGCCGGTATTCTGTGAGGTCGTGGTACCAACCCGGCTCGAGGCGGCCCATACGTGCAACAACAAAAACTGCTGCGTGGCTCTATCACCGTTAAAAATTTCATAAAATTCGTTCGTTTGGTTTACTTCAGTGAATTATAATACTCGTAAGTAGGTAAGATTATTAGTTTCCTTAAGTTATGAGAAACCCTTATTACGATTTTCAAGTTTCTAGACTCGGCCTTTTGGGTGGTGCGTTGATATGACTCAGCTTTTCTTCTTCTTCTCTTCTTTAATATCCATTCATCATTGTTTAATCACTTCTCACAGCCTCTTACATCACCCACGGGATTATTGGAGTAATATAAATTAGTAAATTCTCTATACACGACAAATACTATAATATAATACGCATATAGAAAATTATGTGTTACATGACATACAACTATAAACTCATATTTCATGTATACTTATGGACATAAGTTAAGAAAATTCAATGCTACAAGGATAAAACTATTTAAAACGGTATTTTGTCGTATACTTAATATCGTTTTATGGGGTAATAACAGTATTTTACCCTAAAATTTTCCTTGTATAACGTACAAATACGAGTACATGGAATGATGACCTTTTCGATAAAAAAATATTGTATCAACGTGAGGGCTTACTGGGTAGAAGTACGTTAACACGTTATAAATATTCATTTTAGGCGAACAATGCGTTTAATGAATGAATGTGTGATTTTTTGCTACCAGGTAAAACATAAAAGCCTTTACATTATTATACATATGTGTTGAACAAACAACCTATACGCATTTCATTTGTACTGACCTAAAATAATTTTGGGAAAGGATTGATATTGTTGCTAAACACATAAATTAAAATAAAGTAAACGTTGTGTTTATTTAACAATATATCAGTATACAGTATATAATGCGTGGTGGATCCACTACCACACTGCATCGTGACAATCCCAAAAGGTAATCCCACTCTCACAATATACCAGTGTGAAATAGCAACATAATGCTACTCTATTTCGTATCGCGATCGATTAGAACCTTTTTACTGGTTTTAAGAGGTATTCCATCTTAGCCCTCAAAAGAGATGTAAATAAAGTAGATGTCCATAGGCCACAGCATCCACTTATCATCAGGCGGATTATGTGCACTTTTGTCATCCTTATAAAAGCCCATTTTCTCTGTGGCGCTGTCTTCGTGTCGTAAGCAAAACGCACCGAAGTCTAAATCGCGCTATCAAAGTTCTAAAGTTAACGCGGAATATTTAGAACAGCCCCGAAACAACACACGGAGTGTTAGCTGTTCCCCGGGTCGATCGCCTTGCCCGGTGGGAGAAATCCCCTTTTCCTCCCACGGCTAAATCTATATAAACCATACCTCGTTATCGGAGTTGCTGAAAAGCAACCATCAATTACTGAGATTACGCACGTCGTGGTGTGACGTCATATCTCGCGTCTCTCACTGCTCAGCAATTCCCTACGTACGTAACGGTGGAACACGCTTGTTTTCTTTCGTATTTTGTTTTTCTCTTTCTAATGTTATAAGTTGTAATAAAGGCGTTTATTTTAATAATTTAACATGGAAATCGGCTATGAAAATAGTAAATCTGACAAATAACATTAGAAGCGCCGCCGTCCAATTTTTGTCCCACCCGCAAGTTTGATTTTCTCTAACTTTTTTACTTTATTATTTAGGTCGATAAAACTTTTTGACTTTTATTTATTTTATGTAATAAACTAATTTAAAATGTTTTTAATTTTATAACAAGAATAGTTTATAAAATACCCGATTTACCTACAACTGCCGCTGGGTCATTTTTGTCCCGTCGCTGTTTCATCGAACAATTCGTTGTACGGTCTGTACACTATGGAGTTCATACAATGTCTCGTTATCGTTTTCGTAAGAAAATGAAGTACTACAATTCGACGACAAGTCTGATAGACGCTAAAGACTGAGCCTTCGCTCAGTAAGTGAGTTTGATATGATCAATGACATCATGACAATAATTTTAGGTGGCTGAAGACTAAGATCAAAATGACCAAATAAACATTTAGGTGACTGGGTTGTGAAGAAATTTACCTTACATCAATAAGGGCAGAAATGTTAGTTATATATAAAAAAAAATTCACTTCCCTATTATTAGCAGATTATTTGAAGTCTAAATATATTAGTAACGTAGGCAAGGTCAATAGAGCACGCAGAGACATACCAATGTCCCCGAAGTCCGCAAGACAGTAATTAAGTACATTTTTGCTAAAAATAGTTGATATACCTTTGACTGTTTATCAGGCTAAGCCTAACTAAAATGTCCTAGTGCTTAGCACCATGCATCTCAACATAACACTAGTCTCTAGTTAAAAGAAAAAACCTGACTGTGTGTTTTTTTACAACAGCTCGAATTTGGAGTAGACGTCTTAGATCACATGGTTCGTAAACATGCTCTAAAGGCACCCTCGAGATGTAGGCCAGTTCAAAAATTTTATAATATGGTAGATTTAGTGGGTATAAATGCATAGGTATTGTATGAAACTATCAACAATAGCAATTAAACGCAGATACTTTTTATTACAATTGGGAAAATAATTGGGAAGAAAGTATAAAACTAGTAGAAAAACAAGCATTCCTGTAGAAATTCCAGAACACATACCAGAGATACAAGAAAAACGTACATGGTGTCAAGTATAGTCAAAATGCTCAAATAATAAATTTAGTACAGTTATAATAATTGTTGTGATGATTTCTATACATAGTATAAAACAAAGTCGCTTCCCTTAGATCTTTTAAATTACGCAATGGATTTTGATAAAAAAAAATTGTGTGTGTTTGAATGGATCCTTAGATGGTTTAGATTTACATTTGGACCCGGTAGGTGGCGTTATTGTCATGATTCAGGAATCACCTATGCGAAGCCGGAGCGCATCGCTAGTTGTTACTAAATCAAAAAAATATTTGAATCATTATTCCTAATGTTAGGTTTTTGTTGCATATTATACAAATAATCATTATAAAAAATAGACTGGGATAGTAATGTCACGACGGCAGTCCAAGCAGGGTCTTAAACATCGGCGCTTCTAGTGTTAACTACCTAAAGTGAATGGCTTTATGATATCTCAATATTTGTGAAAAAATAGTGACTATGGCAGCCAGCTTGTATGAAGCATGAAGTAGTTGAAGGCTTGTTAGAAATATTACATGTCATGTCGTACCTAAATCAAGATTGTTGCAACAGAGCTATCTAAGGGTCGCATTAGTTGAAAATTTTAGTAAGAACTAAACTTGTTTGAAGTAGACGCAACATCTTAACTCAGAATTTTCTAAATAATTTCTGCTTTTTTAGGTTTTTCTGTACAACATTTTTATTGCTTATTTATGAATATGTTACAAATAATGCGACCCATTAGCTGCTGTAGGTTGAACAGTTCTGGATTTTATGTTAAAATCGATTATAATAAAATAAGCAATATTTAGGTTAGTAAGCCATATTGTTATTAATATTTTTGAAAGTACTCTTATGGACCTTTACACGCCGATGACAGTATGATACGAAATGTGAAAATCTAATCTCGCTACGAGTACCTAGTGTGTAATATATTGGAATCATGGTTATTATGATATTTCAAATATGTGATCCTCACAACACAATGGGGTAGTTTTTGGTCCAATAGAATCTACTCTTTTCATAACGATAATCCACTTTTTCTGATATTTGGCTCGTCGTATTTTAGTACGTACTCGGGGGCGACACAATACTTATATGGCATTTTTAGTCAAAAATAATAACTACAGCGGTGAGTGACCTGTACGAAATTTCGTGCGAAATAGTAAGTTCCCTTATTATTACGCACGCAATTTCGTACATATATAGAATTTCGACGATAACATCGCGCGGGAAAGCGCACTAGAGCCTTCATTATAAATTAAAAGCACATTTTTCTTAGAATTTTCTCCAGTTTCGTAATAAACACATAACAAAAATCGTTGTCCTTTTTCGCTCGCACGCTTGGCGATGTCAACTGACGCGATTTTTCACATGTTTGTTACTGCGACCATAATATTTGATTATATCGTTATTCACCTCGTCACCAAACTTTATTTGCAAAATAATCTCAAAATTAGAGCTAATTCAGTGTTTAAATACTTAAATTTAATCCAAATGAAATAATTTTTGGAATGATAAATAATTTGAAGTAGATATAATTGTTATATTTATAAATAAATTATGTAACATTTAAAAAAATATATTGATTCAAGTGTCCGTGTATATATCTTAATTCATGCTATTCTCACCAGTTTTACACAAAAAAAAATATAAATAGGTATATATATACACAGTCAGGTCATAAGTATTGTGACACAGTAAAAACTTTTCTTTTAGAATGCTGGCCACAAAAAAGTTTATTGAATTCGAATTTCGAATTGTTCATGAAAATAAAACTGTATACTTTTTAGAATTTTACTTATTTTTAAATATGTATTGAACGCTTAAAGAAGACCGTGTTGCAGTTATTGCGTTGCATCGTTGCGGTTACGCGCCAATTCAAATTTTTGACATACTGAAAAATTTGAATATAACCAAAAGATTCGTTTATCGTACCATCAAACGATACAATGAAGATTCTAGTGTAGATGACAGGTCAAGAAGTGGTCGCCCTCGGTCTGTTAGGACTCCAGCAGTCATAAAAACTGTGAAGACGTGAATTCAAAAAATCCCAAACGTAAGCAAAAGCTGTTGGCCCTTCAGATGGGGTTAAGCAGAGAACCACGGTGAAAAGGGTGTTAAATGTAGACTTAGGGCTTCGGGCATATCGAAAAAAAACAGTACATCGTTTGAATGCCCGTCTAATGGACCTGAGACTGAAGAGATGCCGCGCTTTGTTGAAGCGGTACGCGGGAAAAAATATCGGGTAATTCTTTTTTCGGATGAAAAAAATTTTACCGTAGAAGAGAGCTACAACAAACAAAATGATAAGGTGTACGCACACAGTAGTGAAGAAGCGAGCAACCGTATTCTGCGTGTCCAACGAGGTAATTTTCCATCCTCACTCATGGTATGGTTGGGAGTTTCTTATTGGGGCTTAACAGAGGTACATTTTTGTGAGAAAGGTGTAAAAACGAATGCAGTTGTGTATCAAAATACAGTCCTGACGAACCTTGTGGAACCTGTTTCTCATACCATGTTCAATAACAGGCACTGGGTATTCCAACAAGATTCGGCGCCAGCTCATAGAACGAAGAGCACACAAGACTGGCTGGCGGCGCGTGAAATCGACTTCATCCGGCACGAAGACTGGCCCTCCTCCAGTCCAGATTTGAATCCGTTAGATTACAAGATATGGCAACACTTGGAGAAAAAGGCATGCTCAAAGCCTCATCCCAATTTGGAGTCACTCATAACATCCTTGATTAAGGCAGCCGCCGATATTGACATGGACCTCGTTCGTGCTGCGATAGACGCGCGACCAGCGCAGATTGAAAGCCTGTATTCAAAATCACGGAGGTCATTTTGAATAAACTTTAGTGTCATAAGAATCTATGTTTTGTTAAGTTCATTTTGGTATATAAATGGTTAGATAATGAATAAACTTGTTTCAATTATTTTATATTAAACATGTGATAGAATTTATGACCTGACTAGGTATATATATCCGCTTTTAAGACAGATTCATGAAGGCTCTCTCTTTTTCATTACCTTAGTTATCTTGGTATTTTACTTTAGATGATTCTCTAATTTCCGACGGGTTTCTTTGCAACAAGATACGCACAATAAATCTCGGTACGAAGTTTCAAATATTGGAGCAGCTAAAGGGGTAAAAGGAAAACGACGTAAATGAACAAGAAGGAAATGAGCACGTTAACGATGCCCAAGTCAAACCTAAAATAAGGTCGAGGAATAAAACTTTACTAGCGCTCTCTTCCTGTTGTTTGCGGGAACTAATTTTTACGCCCTAGCTTCATCAAGCAAATGAGACGACTATTTTAGATTATTTTAAATTTTTTACCACAAATATTTTTATGTAAAATAATTTTCATAAATATGAATCATCTTATTACGTAGGTGTAATAAATTTCTTACACCTTTCAGTTTTCAGAAAAATGTCGGCCGCCCATTCAAATTTGGCAAAAACACTTGTTAAAATGAGCCAGGTTTAAAATATCCAGATTGCAAGTGTCTATGTGCTATAATTGCTTTTTACAAGCAAGTAAACTGTTAGTTATTTGTTACATTGATGTCATGAAAAAAAATTTAATCCACCAGTTACACCCGATATAAAAATAAAGTTACTGTCTCAGGCCTTCGCTTATTTTGAAAGGATTGTAAAGCAATCAGTCTGCTGTGCTACTCTTGTACGCGTTGGCGGATTTCAATGACCTACAAATATATTATTTCTCAAATAGGTGGTGAGGTTTTCTCACGATGTGTGCCTTCACGTCGAGAACGCGGTAAATCAGCACTTAAAATTGCCATTAACACTTTTATTGCTGCTGGCGAACCCGAGTTGCTCGAGTTCCTTGAAATTAGCAGGGAGCGGTTAGCCCCTGAACTTTCTTCCCGACAGTCTTTGTTCGAATTTCAATAAGGTCAATAAATATCGATTTGTGGAAACTCCCATTTGGAAATCACTTACATTTTTGGATTATTGTTTTTGGGTGGTTAAAATTTTAACATATTTCCATGTTCTGAGGTCTGAGTATAGCTGTCTATTGGATTTAAAAGGTCTCACTCTCTCACAGTTCCTAAATACTGTTGCGCGCCACTATTAATGTTTTGTACATGGCAACACTAGTTACACTAGCGCCCTCTAGTGTTGAGTAGCAGAACTAGGAGTGTCATGATCCGTCCAGAAATTTCGGGACCGATATGTACTCGAACATTCTAGATGTCGCTACAGTAGAAGGTTCTGGAAACTATCTGAGACCCTATATAAGGCCGGTATAGACCACGACCGAGGCAGTATTTGTTTGTTGTTTTTTGGCGATACAAGAGAATACTTCGAAGTGAAACAATTGCGAACTTAAGTGATCAGTAGTACAATTGTGTTTTATTATTAGTGTGGTTTTAGATTGTAATTAGTGTTGTGTAATTAAAGTGTCAATTTTGGTAATTTAATCGGCAGTTTTTAATTGTCTCGAACCCCAAGCTCGTAACAATTGGTGTCAGAAGTGGGATCAAATATGCCGATTTTACCTAAAGACGACACGGAGGGTATCCGTACCTGAACTCAACGCCAACAGGAGACGGACCAGAGACGATTTGGTGATGCAACGCCGCAAACGTCGGAGGGCCAGCTGCTAACCACGGAGGCCGGCCCGTCAGCAGCTCCTGCATCTGCAGCACCTAACTTAGGTGCTCTGATGATGATGCTGCAGGATCAGGCTCACCGACAGGAGGAAGAGGCTCGCCGACAGGAGGAACAGGCCCGCCGATAAGAGAAACAGGCTCGCCGACAGGAGGAACAGGCCCGTCGGTTGGAAGAGCAGCTGCAGCGCGGACAGGAGGAACAGGCCCGTCGGTTGGAAGAGCAGTTGCAGCGCGGACAGGAGAAACAGGCCCGTTGCTTGGAAAGGCAGCTCAAAGGCTATAAGGAAGAGCAGATGCTCCTCATGAAGGACCTTCACGCTACCTTCGGGAAAGAGATAAAGGAGGTGAAGGATAGGGTTGCTCAATATGAAAACCGCCTGTCGGAAGCTGAAACCCGAATCGACCAAGTGTAGGATCGGGTTGACAACGTGATGACTGACGTGAAGAAAACACTGGACGACCTCAAACTTGGAGATAGAATTACATCTCCCGTGGTAGCTATCAATGTTTTGTACATGGTAACACTAGTTACACTAGCGCCCTCTTGTGTCGAGTAGCAGAACTAAGAGAGTCATGATCCTTCCAGAAATTTCGGGACCGATATGTACTCGAACATTCTAGATGTCGCTACAGTAGAATGTTCTGGAAACTATCTGAGACCCTATATAAGGCCGGTATAGACCACGACCGAGGCAGTATTTGTTTGTTGTTTTTTGGCGATACAAGAGAATACTTCAAAGCGAAACAATTGCGAACTTAAGTGATCAGTAGTACAATTGTGTTTTATTATTAGTGTGGTTTTAGATTGTAATTAGTGTTGTATAATTAAAGTGTCAATTTTGGTAATTTAATCAGCAGTTTTTAATTATCTCGAACCCCAAGCTTGTAACAATACGTTCGTAATTTGCAAAGTATTTTCACAAGCAACGATGATTTTGAAACTAATTTTAACTAAAGCAAGGTGTATTTCTATATTCTATAGGATGAATTACGGGATGTGCGCACGGAAATTGCATTGTTAATTTAATTCCTCTCTCTTTCTTCCTCCGAATAACGAGACATTTGTTCAGTCTTCATCCTTTTGGTGTCGATATACTACGCATTTCAACCAGATGTATTGCTTTCTCGTTCGTAATGTTTATAGCAAAGAAGTGGAATATCTATCTTTGTAATCGATAACAATGGTGTCTTCAAGCAAGTGTGAATATTTTAATTATTACTTATATTTACGTGAATACTACACTTTTATGGATTTTAATGCTTTCTATTTTAGCTTTTACCGAAGTTTCAAGAGTTATACAGCACCCATGGCCACGAGGGTAATTAGCACCTTAGTATCGCTGTGGCCCAATGTCATAGTTAACAAAGGCTATCTTTAACTTTTATAAATTTTTGGTCCGAGCTACGCAGGAACGCAGCTTACCCCGGGCTGACTTTCAACTACGCAGATGTCTTCTGACTTTGTACTTTGATTATAAGTTGTTGATTATGTAATTTGGATGTACTGTGACTTTATTCATACTCTGAATATTTGAGATACTTCGATCGATTACACCTATATATTCAAGTTGAAACAAGAATGGATCGTCTCGGCCGGTAAAGGAAGTCCATATGAAATACCAGCGTGTTATAACTCAAAACCACAACCGTTCATTAGATCTACCTCCAACAACTGGGCGTGAGTTATTGTATAGTTTTAGCGGTTTAATTTTTTTATAGAAGATGGGGCAATCGAGCTTGCGGCTCACCTGATGGTAAGCGACTACCGCCGTCCATGAACAGCCGCAACACCAGGGGAATTGCAAATGCGTTGCCGGCATTTTAGGAAGGTATAAGCACTTTTCTTGAAGGTCCCTAAGTCGTATCGGTCCGGAAAAATCGCCGGTGGTAAACAATTCCACAGAGAAGTTGTACGAGGAAGAAAACTCTTAGTAAAACGCACAGTCGTGGACCGCCAAGCATCCAGATGGTGAGAATGGTATCGTGAATTTTAACGTGATGTGCGTTTGTGAAATTTGGCGGCTGGAATTAATCCTAACAATTTCTCAGAGCACTCTCCGTGGTAAATTGAATAGAAAATACAAAGGGATGCAACAACCCTACGCAGTGCCAGTGTAACGAGCCGATCAGAAAGAACTCGATCGTCGACGATTCGAACCACTCTGCGCTAGATGCGGTCAAGTGGAAGAAGCTGGCACTGGGGTGCCCCGGCCCAGAGATGTGGACAGTATTCCATGTGAGGCCGAACTTGCGCTTTGCAAAGTTGCAAGCGTGTGCCGGCTTGAAATACTGTCTCGTTCTGCTGAACACGCCAAGCTTTTTAGAGGCCAGTTTGGCCTTCTCTTCCAAGTGACCATGAAACTGCACACTATTCGATATGTCGACGCCGAGGATTCCAATGCTAGCTGAGGCAGCAAGGGGAGTTCCTTGAAACTGAGGAAGAAGATTAATGAGGGTAGAAATTTTTAGTTTTAAGACCGTGCAGTGACTATGACTGGATTTAAAGTATTTAAAAACTCCATATGCTAGTGCACAGCTTCATCTTTATTAGCGACAGATTCAACGGAGGGATAGTCCCGTTAACGGGAACCTATTTGACTCGATATCATCTAACTGATACTGTCAACAGTGTCGTTCTTTGGAGCTAAAATAACTCATTCGCAAGACCAATTTAATGCAGGTACTATGACGAAGCAATGTAACTGGAATATTAAATGATATCCTCCATATATGGAGTCCACGTGTCTTCATGAAATGTAGAAATAATATCTAATTAGTCAGTAATATAATATTATATTTAAAAAAGAAGAAGACACCATTCATCATTCTCTACTTAGAACCACGTAACACGAACCCTACCTATGTACCTACGTCATAATTACTATATCAGTTTAATAAAGAGAAAGTTGTTAAACTGCATCAGTGAGTTCAATTTCTTGTCTTGCCCTCCATATCGCACCAAGATACTCGTGGCTGTCGATTCGCGGGACATTTATCCCCAATAAAGAATCAAAATGCAGATGCGTCGTCACCCGTGACGACTATGATGGAATTTCTCTTTTCCAGTAAAATGGGTCTCCAGTTCTCTACGTTGTTCCTCTGGGGCGAACTAAGGGTACTCCAGGTAAGCGGGTCACTACGATAAAAACTGAACTTGAGAATCCCCTGTCTTGTTCATTTACTTTTAAGATATAGCTTTAATTACAAAAACTTCAATCTAATTTAATTAAAATTAATTGTTTAACTCAATTAATTAATTCAAAATAAAACACTGCTTGTAAAATTACTTATTTAAGAAACAGCTTTTTTTATAGGATAAGAGTGACAATCGAGCACACAGTCCATCTGATGGTAAAAACCTCGTATCAGGAGAAAAGGGTCTCCGGTTCTCTACACTCACCATACGAAACACAGCAGCTTTAAGCTGCTATTTTACGCCGGTATTCTGTGAGAGCGTGGTCCTTCCCCGGTAGAGTCGACCCATTCGTGCTACAACTATACTACTAATGTATAGCTGCAGCATGGCTCTACCACGTAATACCTACTTCTGTCGCCATATAATAGCGTACTACTGAGTTTCGGTTTGAAGGGTATAGTATAGTATAGTAAGCCAGAGTAACTACAGTCTGTGACCCGGCCACCTTAGTCCTCCTTTGGTGATAACACATCCGTAGCCTTCTTTGTTTCAAATCGCTGCAAAGTCTTCATGTGCTGTAGTAGTCATTAAGCGCCAAGTGAACTATAAGATCGTTTGTCTCTTCAGTTTTAATAAACAAAAATAAAATAAAAAAACATCTGGCTTACACAAGATGGTGACAAAGCCATAAATAGATAAAGAATTTTCTGGTATATCCATAGTCGAAACTTACGATACCCACGGCACGAAATGGGGAGGTGGACTTTTTAAGCCATCATTATACGTTTAATAATGATTTTTAATACATAAAATAAAAAAAAAAACTACATTGTAAAACATTATTGTACAAGCGTACGAGTAGCTAAATACCCTGTGCACAGGTGTTAAGCTATTCTTTATGCAATATTATAACTAGTTGCAGTAGAATTTGTTACAATGTAAGTTCATCCAATTATGGCTCTTGTGTGAAATTTTAGTACCAACCAAAGTGGTGGCATACTGTTTAGCCTTTTATTTCAAGAAATACAATACAAATATACAAAATACTAGCTAGTAAAATGACAGTTTGTGCGCTTTTAAGGTCAATTTTTTTTATTAATTTTGAGACGTCTGTTTTTTTAATCATTAACACATTAATACTCACAACAACGTCTTACAGTGACCATATCAATATTAAAATAAAATTATGTTTTAAATAGATAGATTGACTTGGCAATCGCACTAAACAATGTAATTTAATATAATATGTATTACTTGTGAGATACATTGTGTTTTCATGCGATGGCCAAGTCAATCTATTTATTTATAATATAAAAGATTTTTAATATTGATATGGTCACTATAATATGTTGTTACGTTAGCTAATGACGTAATAACTTGAGACAGAAGGACCCTTGAGTATGGACTGAATAAATTAACCGACTTGGTATTACATGGATCTCACAACGTTTAACGGTAGAAGAACTGAGTTGCGACACTTAGTTTTTTAACGGCAAGTTATTTTTTGATGGCATGTCGTTATTATAAACTGATATTTTTGCATTGACATTGTAATTGATACCTGCAACCAACTTCAAACAATCCCCATTAGCTGGTGTTCTTGCAAACTATATTCTACGGAAACAGTTTAGAAATGTTTACTTAACACCGTAGAAGGTGCATAAATTTATTTGAGTCGGAGTTAAATGTTAAAATGCGGGCCAACCCAATTTTCTAACCTTTATCCGCGTGACCTTTACATATTATGAGGTTGCGATCGAAGAACTTCAGATTGCTATCAATACCTTTTGCAATTTCTTTTTGAAAACCAAATATAATAATGGTATAATTTTTAATGGTATAGTTGTAGGAAAATTTGAGTTATGAAGTGCTACAGACAGATTTCTTATACAGCGACGTGGTTAAGGTTCTTTCTTCTAGAGACAGCGGGCAAAGTTCTTTTTCTATCTTTTACATCACACACAAAGAAAGGAGTAGGAAAAGCTAAGATTTTTTTTGCTGTATAATACAACGAAACCAGTAGCGTTTCATGGGATTCTGCGGCCCAGGGCCGCTAATGCCAAAATTGCTGCTTTCAAAAAACTCCTTGCCCATTTTCTAAAATCCATCTTAAAAATGTAGAATCTTAATGAAAAGCGTTCAGTTACAACTAATTTTAATATTTGTTTTAGTTTTATACTGATATCATTAGAAAACATAAGGCGGGAATTTACTTTAATTAACAAAATGTCGGCTCCTAAAATATCGCCTGTGTCATAAACTACCTACCTGGATTTTGATGAAACTTTGCAATTACATAGATGACAACCCAGAACGGGATATAGGCAAAAGTTCAGCGGGTGCAAGTGGTGTATTCCATAGTAGTTAAATCAACTGGTCACATAGCGGCAGCGGTGTCACGGGGTTCGGAAAAGGGCCTTTAAAGTTCTTAGACCGGTATTGATTAATAAAAATAGCACTTTTACAAAAATAAAAGGGCACTTTAATTATATTAAAAACTTACTATTTCTATAAACTCATACATTTACTCATAATTTTTGAGTCGTCTTTGTATCGTGTTTTAATACTTTTGGCTGTAAAATTTTATGGAACTCAGATTTCTCAAATCTTCTAGTTTATCAAAATAACGGCCTTTGTAAGAGGTCTTCGTATGAATGAACTTCGTGCTCTAAAAAGCTCTTTTGGTATTTATATCGTAACAATACCCAACTCCGTTTGGGTTCTTCTTTTGCCATAATGTCTATAATAACAGAAGTTCTTCATCGCTGTCATACAGCAAAATGGTGCTTGATTCACTATGAACATGCTCGATCTTGAAATCTATATGGATGATAGAACGTGTCGACTTTTGCTACGACATTGGCCAGCAACGCTATTCCACCGCGGACTCCGAGCGGGACTTTTGTGTAACAGGTACTGGAATGCATACGCTCACGGCAGGTCCGCTTCTGGACCACTTTTCCTGCTATACCGCCTCTGTGTGACCTGAGATTTAGGGTTTGGTTAGAAATTTTATTACTCAAGGGGAACCTTCAGTAATAAAATTTCTAAAAAAAACAAAGAAATAATCTTGGTGTGTACTGCGTTAATTAATAATAGGTACTCATAGAACTGTAAAAACTGTAGCCCTCTCGACTCGACTAAACTTGCAATTTAGATGTTTGCATAATACGCCTTTATTTTATCAGAATCTAAGGGAGAGACTGCGCTCTTAAACACACACACACACACACACACACACAACAGCCTACGGTTTAATTTTACACACACACACTACAAACACATAACACCCCTCTGTTTTTGTCGGGGGTTAAAAACAAAGATTAGGATTAGGATATTCATAATATAATAATATTCACGTGTAGATATTAAGAACATGGACAATTACTGTATCTACCAGATGACTTGTTAACGATGCTCCCTTCACCGGTCTGTTTGTATTTATGTGTAGAGAGTAAGTACATGGATAATTACTGCATCTACCAGGTGCTTTGTTAACGATGCTGGCTACACCACACCGGTCTGTTTATTTTTAGGAACTCCAAAATTTTTATATGGTTATGTCTTTTAATATACTCGTATGTTTGGAATATTTAATATGATTTCATTCCCTCATAAAATGAAATATATCTAAGGTAAAGAACAAGTTTAACTGCCTCTGGATCTTGATATGAAAGTTTCAAACTTTACTATCGTCATATTTTAAGACCGTATCTCTTAATAGAGGCCACTTTGATTAAAATTTTCATCTTTTAATTTTATAAAAAAAGCTTTTGACATTTTTATATGTCGTGTTCATGAAATATCGTAGGATTTTACTAGCGTACGAGTATATGGCACTTGTTAAATTTTGCCTCATCATTTTAAAATCATAATCACTATCATCGGCCTTTCCAAAGTTCACTGCTGGGGGTTATCCCTACCCCATATATTGATATATAAGGGTGAAAATTTACATTAGCGTCCAGTCTTAGCAGGTGGGTTGGAATCCGTGGTTCTTTTTTATTAATTTTAAGTTGTTACCAAGAAGATACTCCTGCTTATCTCTTGCCTCATTTCCCTTTGTAGCCTCTTACCCGCACTCAGTCTCTTCAGAATTATTTTGGTAGTGTTTGGCTAACATCAAGAGAGCTTTTTTCAATCAAAAATCTCTAGTCTTTTACAGCCAAGGAAGCATGTCAGCTACAAGCTACAAGATGGCAACAAGTTATCGAACAAAATGGCACATATATATTATAATTAAATGTAATTAATCTTTAAAAAATATCTTGAATGTTATTTGTATATAAAATAAAATTTATTTGTAAAAATAAAAATAATTTGTATATTATTATATTATTATTTGTATAATTTGTATATAAAATACGAAGAAACTTTTCCCTGACCCAAAATATCCCACATTACACCATAGCGTTATAAATAAAATTTTCATATTCATTGCCAGTGTTCACTATTTTTTGTTAAAACGAACGAGCTTGCAGTCCATGTTTTCTTTTAGATTAACAGTGGCAAACTAACACGCGGTTTACCTTATGGTAGCGAATGATGTGGCCCATAAACACGTTCAGCTATTCTCGGTCAAGAATCAAAACGTAGATGCGTTGTCACCACTGACAACTAAGTTGCGGAATCCATTATATTAAAGTTGGTAAAAATTACCTTGCGTACATCTGTTAAATAAAATAAAATGATGTGTTTTACCTAGTTTTCTATATAATTTTTCTACATAATTTGCCAAAGGGTATGTATGTGGTGTATGGTAATAAAGCCTTTTCAAAAACCAGCTTGTTCGGGAGGCTGGATTTCCTCGAATGTGAATGCGAGACGATTCATAATGACTCTCGAAAATAGGACGTAGACACGGTTCAGAAAGGCAATCGGTCTGTAGTTTTCGAGAGAGCGTTGTTGCTTTTCTTGAAGGACAAAACCACCGCACTTCTGCTCCATGCCACAGGAGTAGTGTCACCAAGAAGGACGAAATTAAAGAGCATCTGAAGGACTTCAAGTACCGGTTTTCTACCCGCTTTCAGAAGCCCCGCTGTAATTTCATACTCGTCTGGGGCCTTGCCGTTTTTAAGATGTTGGAGAGCCATTCTAATCTCGCTCAGTTTGAGTGTTAGATAAAACTTGCTCTTAAATTGTCACTCACATTTGCGTGTGACTCCAATGTTGACGCAGATGTTCTACGCGTAGCTGTACTTCCCATAAAACCTCTCAATATCACTCAAAATCTCAGGTGTCCCGGAAACGAAGCTGCCGCACTCAGTCTTCTGTTTCGACAGTTTGCTCTTTCTGGCAGACAGATCTCTGGCAAAAACTTTGGACCGCTGGTTCCAAAAACTCTTTTCGTATTTATATCTCACCCAATACCCAACTCCGTTTGGGCTCTTTCTTTTGCCATAATGTCAATAATAACAGAATTTCTTCATCACTATCATATAGCAAAATGGTGCTGGTTACACGTAACGTGGCGACTTTTGCTACGATATTGGTCACAACGGCTATCCCACCGCGGACTCCGAGCGCAAAATTTTTTCACAGTACGTACTTAAATGCAAGCGCTCACGGCAGTTCCACTTCTGGACCGCTTTTCTCGCTATACCGTCTCTGTGTGACCTGATCTTTCGCGTTTGGTTACATTTCTGCTTCAGAAATAAAATTACAAAAAAAAATAAAGGAAATAGTCTTGGCGTGTACTGCGTTAATTAATAATAGGTATTCGTAGAACTGGTAGAAATGTAAAAATTGTAGCCCAATGACTCGCAATTTATATGTTTGCATAAAACGCCTCAATTGTATCAGAAGCCAAGGGAAAGACTGCGCTCTCATGCAACAACCTATCGTTTAATTTAAACAATTACAATTCCCATTAAAAGTAGCATTTTCAATAACAATTAAGAAATCCCAGGAATGTCAAATTTTGAAAGTAGCGGAATAGCTTGATCACGCGTTTCTAGGTCCCATAATCTGCATTGTTTCGCTGAGTAAAATTAATTAAAAAGCCAAAATTTAAGTGTATTGCAGTAGAACATTCTACAACTTTTAGTTAAATAAACTTAGTGATAAAAAAATTGTCGGCCTTTTATTGAAAGTTGTGAGTTCTAATCCTTCTTTTAACTACTGACGTGAGAAACTATTTGTTTATATCAAAAATACCTCGGTATTGTGCCTAACGGGGGCAAGGTCGGGTTACATCGGACTCGCACCGACTAAACCTCCATTTTGGCAGAACCACGGGAACATATTCGCATGCATCCGCGTTTACACATACAAGCTCCACCCCTTCCTCGAGAGAGGCCATCTCTTCGAGTAAGGTGCTCTAGAATAAAAGACGTGCCTCCCTCCGCGGCATCAAAGTCTACCTTCACAATGGACCCCCGAATAAGATACGTGAAGGCCATAAGAAAAACGAACACTCGGGGGCACCAGCCTTCCTCAACCTAGTGGCGGATTTCTGGTCTATGGATCCGTCGCTGGCTAAGTTTCGATTGCGGAAGCGATGCTTCGCAACTCCGACACTTCTCTTCCCACGCGATTCTATCTCGGAAGGCGGAGTGGTCACCCGTCCCGTTACAATATATACATACGCCCGGCGAGCCCACTTTGGAGCGGCCATCGCTAGATAGCCCTTCACCTCGAGCCAGCGGGTGACCCACAGTGGATGACCAAGCTAAAAAAAGCCCCCCGCGCTCCTTACACAAGCAATTATAGCCTAGCTGGAGTGGTTAATGGGGAAAATAGATACGTAAATATTATTGCGAGTATTTTTTTAATTTAATAACTTAAATTATAAATCAAAAAAATACCCTGAAATAAAAGGAGCTAGTGATCTTCAAACGGCTGAACAAACTTTCCTGACATATAGCTCAAAACAATCTCTATTAAGACACTTTTCAAAAAAAAAAAAAACTTAATCAAAATAGGTTCATACGTTGTCACACACATACACAGACACGCAGATACACAAATACACACTAAAAATATATAACACCCCTCTGTTGTCGTCGGGGGTTAAAAACAAAGATTGATGACATTAGGCTACTCATAATATAATAATATTCACGTGTAGAGAGTAAGTACATGGCCAATTTCTGTATCTACCAGATGCTTGGTTGACGATGCTGGCTACACCCTACCGGTCTGTTTATTTTTACGATCTCCTAAATTATTTTAGGGTTATGTGTTTTGATATTTTCGTATGTTTGAAATATTTAATGTGATTTCAGTCCCTCATAAAATAAAATATATCTAAGGCAAAAACAAGTTTAACTGCCTCTGGATCTTGATATGAAAGTTTCAAACTTTACCATCGTCATATTTTAAGACCGTATCTCTTAATAGAGGCCGCTTTGAATAACATTTTCATCTTTTCATTTTATGACCTAAAAATCCTTTAGATTTTTATATGTCGTGTTCATGAAATAACGTAGGATTTTACTACGTAGATGGCACTTGTTAAATTGTGCCTCATCATTTTAAAATCATAATCACTATCATCGGCCTTTCCAAAGTCCACTGCTGGGGGTTATCCCTACCGCATAGAATTATATATAATGGGGAAAATTTACAATAGCGTAAAGTCTTGGCAGGTGGGTTTGAATCCCTGGTTGTTTATTAATTTTAAGTTGTTACAAGGAAGATTGTACGAGCAAGTACATGGTACTTCTATAGTTTAGGAAATATGCTGATATTGCGCCTGCACCCACGACCCGTTCATTGCATTTACATTTTATTCATAATAATTTTTAGTGCAATAAACGCTCTCTACAGAATCGGACACAGTTTTAATTACCATATCCCGTAACGTAGATACAACCTACATCGACATCCTACACACCAATTATATGTAGAGGGTTACAACTCACAAACCTCCCCCTACAAAGATACTCCTGCTTATCTCTTACCTCATTTCCCTTTGTAGCCTCTTACCGCACTCAGTCTCTTAAGAATTCTTTTGGTGGTGTTAGGTTAACATCAAGAGACGACTACCAAAACTACTTGTCGCATTTTTTTAAATCAAAAATCCCTAGTACCCTAAAGCAAAGGGATTATGTCACTACCTACAAGATACGAGCAACAAGTTATCGAACAAAATGGTACATATATTAGAATGAAATGTAATTAAACTTTAAAAAAATGTCTTGAATTATTTGTATATAAAATACGAAGAAACTTTTTCCCCGATATATCCCACATTATACTATAGTGTTATAAATAAAATTTTCGTATTAATTGCCAGTGTTCATTATTTTTATTTTTAATCAAACGTGCTTACAGTCCATGTTTTCTTTTAGATTAACAATGGCAACCTAACACACGGTTTACCTAATGGTTGCGATGATGTGGCCCATAAACACCTATAGCTATCCTCGGTTCCGAATCAAAATGTAGTCACCCGTGACAATTTAGTATGCCACCACTACTATACTGTTATTTTAGTTTTTACATTAGTTTTTTTTAATATGAAAATATTTTGTAGCTGAGGAGATGTACGTATTGTTATGTAAGGTTACTAGAGCCCAATGACTTCGTCAATCTTACTTAGCGGTACCATGTAGCGACATCTATGGAAATGTATTAAATAAAGAACGATGTATTTAGCGCGTCAAATTTTTTGACCGATTTTGATGTAATTTTTTGTGTGTCTGAAAGGCTTACATTCACTATTGGACCCGGTAAGTAGCATTTTTGTCGAAATCCAGAAATAACCTATGTGAAGTCTGGGCAAATCGCTAGTAAAATTATAAATTATCAACTAGTCTGAACTTTGAAATGTATTTACACAACAGAAATAAAATAACGTTAAATAATTCGGCTTACTAAAATAATGTTAACGGCTAATTGAAAAAATGACAATTGAAAATCTTTATACTTAATTGGTTATTATTCGAATTTATTATCACCGGCATGAATTGATTAACCGCCATCTATTTGATATTATCGCCATATATATTGGAAATAGTGACATATTTCTTGCATTTCCTTGAGTCTCCTTCCAATACACCCATGGGATGAAATGGGAGATGGATTCCCCACCACCACGTGGAATATTAATGTCAGTTGAGCACAAAATCACAGCTTTAAATTGCGTTGCGACGTTTGACTGGATTTGGTTGCAGAGATTTTTTTCCTAGCAAATTTTTCGCAATAGTGGACATCTTCATGTAATTTTCATATGCCACATAATTCTGCGGTAAATTTTGCACGGTTTCCCAGTACGATCTAGCCCTAATTAGTATCTCGCATAATTCCTTGCAACTTATGACTGGATAAATGAATAAATTCCTTTGAGCAATTAATACTTCCCTCGCGTTACTTTTCATTATATTTTTTAAGTTATAATTAATGTTATAGAGAACATTAAATATCTATTTTAAGTAATATTTCTGATAACTTTAATTAGTAATCAGTTGAATAGTTATTTCAAAACAATGTTTCACTTTACAAATCAACAACCAGAATGAGCAAACGAAAGAAATCAAGAAATAAACCTCGCCAATTGCTTATAATTCTTTTTTTTATAGAGCTAAAAAGACAAACGAAGTTACAGTCTACCTCATGGTCAGTGGATACTGCAGTTCATGGACAACCGGCCGGCCCATTGCCACTTTGGCTTACTAATCTGTTAGGTTATGTCGGTCACTCTGGTTCATCTGCGGATATCCTGATTTATAAGTTTATCACGCAAAAAAACTTCAAACATAGCCCTCTTCATAACTCGCCGAGCGACTTTGAGTTTTCTCATACGGCCAGCAGTGAAAAACCACGTCTCAGATCTATAAGTTATCACTGGCAACACGCACTGGTTTTACAATCTCGTTTCCAAGTTTTGAGGTATAGAAGAGAATACTATCCAGCCGAGTTGAATCCGTCGATTGATCTCTTGGTCGAAGTTGGACTAACCTAGTTGAACTATTTATCCCAGATAAAAATGATCCTCAATAACATCGAGCTTTGTGCTCTCAACAACTAGCGGTATAGGTGTTATACATGATCTTTTTTGGTCCATGTTCATCTTAAGGCCTATCCGTTGAGAGGCACTTTTGAGATCAATGAGTACAATGCTTAGGTTCTCCAGCGATTCTGCCATAAGCACTGTATCGTCGGAAAATCGAAGGTGAGTGATGTACTCGCCATGGATATTAGTACTGTATCGTTTCTAGTCCAATAGATATAACGTCACCCTGTCTCACACCTCTCTGAAGTTGAATGGGTTTCGTACTCTGGTTCTGTATTCTGATAGCCATCGAAGCGCTATTGTATAAACACTTCAACATTTCGATATACCGACAGTCAACTTGGCACCGCTCAAGGAACTGTAGCACCGCCCAAATTTTGACAATTAAAGGTTTTCATATAGTCCATATACACAAGGCAAATTGGCAGATTGTACTCTTCGGGCTTCTATATAATTTGCGAAAGGGTATGTATGTGGTCTATGGTAATAAAGCCTTTTCGAAAACCAGCTTGTTCGGGAGGCTGAAAGTCCTCGAATCTGAATGTGAGACGATTCATAATGACTCTCGAAAATAGGACATAAACGCGGTTCAGAAAGGAAATCAGCCTGTAATTTTCGAGAGAGCGTTGTAACCTTTCTTGAAGGACAAGACCACAGCATTTCTGCTGAACACCTCCGGAGTAGTGTCATCAAGGCGGACGGAATTAAAATGGTTCTGAAGGACTTCCAGTACCGGTTTTCCACCCGCTTTCAGATGCTCCGCTGTAATTCCATCCTCGCTCGGGGACATGCTGTTTTTAAGGTGCTAGAGAGCCATTCTAATCTCGCTCAGACTGACGTCCGGGATATCATGAGAATAGTGTTGGATAAGACTTACTCTTTAATCGTAATGTGTGTGGCTCCAATGAAACGTAAAACGAATGCAGACGTTCAACGTGCAGCTATACCACCCAAAAAAACCTCTCAATCTCAATCTCAAAATCTCAGGTGTCCCGGAAACGATGCTGCCACACTTGGTCTTAAGCTTCGATAGTTTGCTCTTTCTGGCAGACAGATCTCTGGCAAAAACTTTGGACCCCTGGTTCCACTCGATCGCTTCTTCAATACGAGCTGTATAAAAATTGCGTAAGTCCCGCCGCATGCATTTGGAGATCTGTCTGTTGAGTTGCCTGTATGTTGTCAAATCTGCTGAAGACTGCAGCTTCATTTCCCGTCTAATAACCATGAGATTAAGAGTGTGACCGGAAAGTTTTTGTGTTCTTCTGCGACGGGTCTTGCAGAACTTAGTTCCGACCGCATGGACAGTTTCCACGAGCTTGTTATTCATTTAGTCCACTACACTGTAGTTTTCTAGGCAATGAAAATGGTTTTGTATTTCATCAAGCTGAAAATTTTTGGATTAGAGCACGAAAGGGACGGAGCGTTTACTTCATTAGACTTGATCTCTCAAACTTAACGTTTAGGTTAAGTGTGCCTCTAACCATTCGGTGATCGCTACCAGTTTTAACCCTCGAGATCACTGAGACGTCACTGAACAGTTGCCGTCTAGTCGTCATAAAGAATTCAATCTCATTTTTGTCGAGCCGTCGGGACTCGACCAGGTCTACTTCCTGTAGGCCGCGCTGGAAAAATAGTTCATCGTAAAGATTCCGTCCTTCTCTATGAAGTTGGCCAGCCGCTAGCTCCTTGGGGTCCGTTGCCCTATTCCAAATTGCCCTACCTTCAGCTCACCGTTTTCTCTTGTGCCTAGTATGGCGTGAAAGTATCCCATCAACACCGTATAGTGGGTTTTGGAGGTATATAACTTTTTGTTGTTTGTAATAATTTTTGATGAACAATTAAAAAAAATTCAAGGCAAATATGATAGAAATATGTTTTTTGAGTTAGGAGTAATTGCCACTTCGTCGTCGAAATTATATATATTGTATTTCTGTATAATTCTATTACCTACTGACAAATTAAAATCTGCGTGTTTGTTTTTGATATTGCGTATTAAATATTTAAATTGAAACAACATAAATCTAATGAATTTATTATTACTTTAGAATGTAAAATAAATTGCTATCGTAAACGGATATTTTCCAACTTCATTTGTTTGAGCAAATAATATGAGCCCTTATGTTTAGAACATCCAATATTATCAGTTAATTATACATTATTGTTTTTGTAGAACAGCATTTTTAGGTCTTTTCCTGGACACAGATTTAAAAGCCCGGTTTATGTGACGTGAAATATTAGTGGAAGTAAAAAATATTAATAGGAAAAAAATAGAATTAAACTACACGCACAACATAGATAATTAACTACACAATTAAGTATGTACTGACTTCAAGAAAAGGGGAGGATCTCAATTCGAGTGTTTTTTGTATGTATGTTAATCAATATCTTTGTCAATGGTGGACCGATTTTTTTTCTTTTATAAATAGATGAAATGTTACTTCAGCGATGATCCCATATAACTTTACAAAAGAAATTTGACCCTTAGGAGTGGGAAAACTGGGGATGAAATTTTATGTAATTATTTAGTCGACATTCGAGCTTTTGAAAAGCAATACTACAATCAAAAGTGACTAAAATTAGTCATTTAATAAAAAGTAAAAGCCGATTTTTGAGAACTAAAAATAATGATATAATATATATCAGTAAAATAGTTTCACAAGTCGGAGCAGTCCGATCAGAGAGGATAAGAAAAGTTGAATACACCAAGTCTTATCACCGACTTCTGCAGCTATAATGTGGGAATTATTCAATCCATTTTAGTTTTTTGAAGTCGGCTTCTATTTTGCATTAAAAGTCAAATTTTTTTAATAAACGAAATACCATAACAAATACCTTTTCTGTTTGTTTACTTATTTGACTTTCGTCTTGTTTAAATAACCTCGAGTAGGGAAGTAGTTTATTTAAATAAAATGTTATGATAAAAAAAACCTTATATTTTTGAATTATGTCTATGGTCATTTTTTCAATATTTACTAAAATTTGAAAATAAGATTTCTCGACGATGAAGAAGTGGCCAGAAACTTCGCAGGTATTCCCTATAAGATAATTTTTTCGCTTAATAATACAATAACAGAAAATAATAATGAATATTACACAAAGATTTTACAGTTATTTTGATGCTTAAAATTTATTTTCAATTCGTATAAAATAGTAATTTTTTTGTATAGTGTGCAGGTGCAGAGTTATTACTCAATGAAAAATTTGCTACTTACAACAGAACATGTTACACTAGGAGCACATCGTAAGCTCAATCAATTACGGTTGTTCCACGAGCTCTCAACATTTATATTGTAAATTGAAAAACGTTCCCGTTGCTTTATAATTGTGCTTCTTGTACAACCGCAACAAATGATATCATTTTACGTTTTTTTGAATCATGTTGAATAATTAAAGCATCTTCATTATTTTCTGATGGACATATGTCCACAATAGGACTGTTCATAAAATTAAAAAAAACATGCGTGAGTATCGTGGAACACTCGGTTGGAACGAAGTTCCTTTCGTAGTATATTATTATTGATAAACGTATTATATTGTTGATTAACAAACACAAATAAATGAGTTACTAGCGTCTATTAAAATGAAGCATCATTTAAAATAAAATAATACTTCTATCATGGCAAGATAAGAAAAAGTGCGCGGGAGCTGTACATATATTACTCCATCTCGCTTCCTTATAGCCGCCAATGCCGTCTATATTACGTCAGAAGGGGTCGTGAAATGGTCGTGAAGGAAAAATCTTACACTTTTCGTTGCCTATTCCCCATCCGCCAAATCCGTACCGTCCGATAAAGAACTTCGTTCCTAAGTTAAATATAACTATACAAAAAATAAGATTGCCTTTTTAGAAGCAATTAAGCTGGCCCGGCAGATGTTGTTCTGTCCTTTCCGATAGGTGGCGCGATTAGTTTCTCTCCGAATAAAATTATTCAATTGGTTAGTCGTTCAGAAGTTACACGATCACTTTTTCGTTGAAAATTGTACTTTAACCCTCCAATTAGATTTAAGAATTTGTTACAAACATGACATCCAATAAAATATCATACAACCTTTTTGTGCTTTTTGTTACGTCATTTTGTAATTCTTCTGTTTGATTTTATTCGTAACAATAGTACTGATTTGTAAAATTGTTAAAGTAATTTAGGGATGGGAAATATTTCTGTAATGTCTGTAAACTTTTCCTTTGACATCATTGCCTTGGCTGACATCCATTACCGTTATTGTAACAGTCTATTAAAGTGCGCTGCTGAACATAGGCCTCCCCATAGATTGCCTCATAGGGGGGATATTTGCCCTAGTTGCCACGCTTGGTTAGATATTTGGTGAGAGGCTGTCGTCTCTTGCGACCCACGGGAATTATCTCTATATAATATGGGGTAGTGCACTGCTACTACACGGTAAATGAATGATATCACAAAATCCGAATTATATAATATTAGAGATAGTTATATAACAGAGCCATAAAATATAAAAATAAATAATAGACGTGTACGTGAGGACTAAAGTCGGAGACTTATAATTCTTCTTAATTAGCCCGTAAAGTCCAATGTTGGACATTGGCCACTCTTCTTGTGGAGAGGATTTTTCTAAATTGTCACGCTTGACACTTGACAACGTTTGACGCTGGCTACCGAGAATAATTTATCACCAATATGATGACCAATAATGATTTAAAGTATGTTATGTGTACTGAACAGACAGATCTCCAAATGCATGGGGCGGGACTTACGCAACTTTAATACTGCTCGTATTAAAGAAGCGATCGAGCAGAACCAGGGCTTCAAAGTCTTTGCTGGAGATCTGTCTGCTAGAAAGAGCCAACTGTCGAAGCTGAAGACCGAGTGTGGCAGCGTCGTTTCCGGGACACCTGAAATTTTGAGTGAGATTGAGAGGTTCTATGGGCAGCTGTACACATCATCGTTGGAGCCACACGTAAGTGTGGGTAACGATCCAAGAGCGAGTCTTATCCGACACTATTCCGATGATATCTCGGACGTCAGTCTGAGCGAGATTAGAATGGCTCTACAGCACCTTAAAAACGGCAAGGCCCCAGGCGAGGATGGAATTACAGCGGAGCTTCTGAAAGCGGGTGGAAAACCGGTACTTGAAGTCCTTCAGAAGCTCTTTAATTCCGTCCTCCATGGGGGCACTACACCGGAGGCGTGGAGCAGAAGTGCGGTGGTCTTGTCCTACAAGAAAGGTGACAACGCTCTCTTGAAGAACTACAGACCGATTTCCCTTCCGAGTCGCGTCTACGTGCTGTTTTTGAGAGTCATTACGAATCGTTACAATATATACATACGCCCGGCGAGTCCACTTTGGAGTGGCCATCGCTAGATAGCCCTTCACTTTGAGCCGGCGGGTGACCCACAGAGGATGACCAAGCTAAAAAAGCCCCTTGCGCTCCTAACACAAGCAATTATAGCCTAGCTGGAGTGGTTAATGGGAAAAATAGATACGTTAATATTATTGCGAGTATTTTTTTAATTTAATAACTTAAATAAAAAGTTTAAAAATATCCTGATATAAAAGGAGCTAGTAATCTTCAAACGGCTGAACAAATTTTCCTGACATATAGCACTCTCTATTAAGACACTTTTCAAATGAAAAAAACTTAGTCAAAATCTCAAAAAAAGTACTCGTATCTACCAGATGCATTGTTGACGCTGCTGGCTACACCGTACCGGTCTGTTTATTTTTACGATCTCCTAAATTTTTATATGGTTATGTGTTTTGATATATTCGTATGCTTAAAATATTTAATGTGATTTCAGTCCCTCATAAAATGAAATATATCTAAGGTAAAGAACAAGTTTAACTGCCTCTGGATCTTGATATGAAAGTTTCAAACTTTACCATCGTCATATTTTAAGACCGTATCTCATAATAGAGGCCACTTTAAATGAAATTTTTATCTTTTCTTTCTATACAATAAAATCTTTCAGATTTTTATACGTCGTGTTTATGCAATAACGTAGAATTTTACTAGCGTAGATGGCACTTTGTAGTGTTATGCTACTTACATATCATTTTACATCTATTTTTCCATTCTGTTTTTGATTTTCTTTTTGCATCACCTTTATTTCCATAGGATCCTGTAACGTTTTTAGACCATAACAAATCATTTTCACTTCGTATTTTCACGCTGTCAAGGGAGTCTACCTTTTTCGATCTTTTATTTAGTTCTCCGTAACTCTGCAATTTCGGGTTTCGTGCGCGCTGTCGCGCTACCTTTTTTCCTATATCAATAATATCTCATTTCTTAGTTATATCTTGCCGTTTTTCAATTATGAGCCTGAAACCAAAAATTGACATGTTTTGACATCGTTGTTTATCTGGTTGTCATGGCAATTTTTATTCAAATTCGTTACCGGTCTGATGTTTTTACTTCAATATTTCCACATAAATACCCTTTTCCTCTGGGCCATTTACAAAAATTTGCTTTTAATTTAAATAATTTCCCATTCTCTCTAAAAAGGTAAAAAACCCGAACAATCGGCCAATAAATCGAGTCTCGCTTCAGCTTCCAAACTTGAAGCATCTCCTAAAGGCCTTATCCCGGGGCCGCACTGCTCCGGGATCCTGCAAGCCTCTGTCTTCTCCTGAAGTCGTCGCCTAGCCTACTGCAAGCGCGTGGCCCCACTGCTCCGGGATCCTGCAAGCCTCTGTCATCACCTGAAGTCGTCGCCTAGCCTACTCCAAGCGCGGGGCCGCATTGCTCCGGGATCATGCAGACCTTTGCCTTCACCTGAAGTCGTCGCCTACGCCTCCACCTACTAGTGCCCGTGCTATCTTTAGCCGCTGTGTGTGCTTGCTCCAGGCGCTGCGAGCGTTTACTCCAGGCGCTGAGAGCGCCTAATCAAGGCGCCGCGTGTGCCTACTCTGGGCGCTGCGTGTGCCTACTCCAAGCGCAGCGTGTGCCTACTCCAGGCGCTGCGTGTGCTTAGACCAGGCGCTGCGTGCTACCACCGCCAAGCGCGGTGTGCCACTTTGATCTTCAGGCTCCGCTTCAGTATTCATCTATCTTTATTTTCTATTTAATTGTAATTCACGTCACCCATCACCATCATCATACTTCATTTTTTTATTTAAAAGTGTAAATATCTCTTTAAAATTTTAAATATATTATTTTTTGTTCTATTTTTGTTGTTTCGTTGTTGTTAGGTTAGGTTCTCTTTTTTCATTGTCGCATCACGACAACTTGTTAACTTGTTTTGCCTCATAATTTTAAAATCAGAATCACTATCATTGCCCTTTAAACGTCCACTGCAGTGGGTTATCCCTACCCAATAGATTCATATATAATGGGGAAAATTTACAATAGCGTAAAGTCTTGGGCAAGTGGGTTTGAATCCCTGGTTGTTTATTAATTTTAAGTTGTTACAAGGAAGATTGTACGAGCAAGTACATGGTACTTCTATAGTTTAGGAAATATGCTGGTATTGCGCCTGCGCGCATGACACGTTCATTGCATTTACATTTTATTCATAATAATTTTTAGTGCAATAAACGCTCTCTACAGAATCGGACACAGTTTTAATTACCATATCCCGTAACGTAGATACAACCTACATCGACATCCCACACACCAATTATATGTAGAGGGTTACAACTCACAAACCTCCCCCTACAAAGATACTCCTGCTTATCTCTTACCTCATTTCCCTTTGTAGCCTCTTACCGCACTCAGTCTTCAGAATTCTTTTGGTGGTCTTAGGTTAACGTCAAGAGACGACTACCAAAACTACTTGTCGCATTTTTTTAAATGAAAAATTCCTAGTACCCTAAAGCAAAGGGATTATGTCACTACCTACAAGATAGCAACAGGTTATCGAACAAAATGGTACATATATTAGAATGAAATGTAATTAAACTTTAAAAAAATGTCTTGAATTATTTGTATATAAAATACGAAGAAACTTTTTCCCCGATATATCCCACATTACACTATAGTGTTATAAATAAAATTTTCGTATTAATTGCCAGTGTTCATTATTTTTATTTATTTATTTAAACTTCATATACACATATTATTTTTTTAATCAAACGTGCTTGCAGTCCATGTTTTCTTTTAGATTAACAATGGCAACCTAACACACGGTTTACCAAATGGTTGCGAATGATGTGGCCCATAAACACCTATAGCTATCCTCGGTTCCGAATCAAAATGTAGTCACCCGTGACAACTTAGTATGCCACGTTACCAGTAAAAAGATGGATGCCTAATAGGCCGCTATTACATTATCATATTGCCTCCATAGAAATGGGTTAGTATTATTGATATAGATTATTGAGCTGAAGATCAATGCGTGTTATTTTAGTTTTTAAATTATTTTTTTAATATGAAAATATTTTGTTGCTGAGGAGATGTACGGTTATGTAAGGTTATGATTATAATACGAACGAATAAATTTTTCGTATAAATCTTCTGTACGTGTGTTTATCACTGAACTCCTCCTAAACGTCTGGACCGATTTTGATGTCGTTTTTGTGTCTGAAAGGGTGTGTGGATGGCTTACATTCACTATTGGACCCGGTATGTAGCGTTTTTGTCAAAATCCAGAAATTACCTATGTGAAGGCTGGGCAAATCGCTAGTAAAATTATTAATTATCAACTAGTCTGAACTTTGAAATGTATTTACACCACAGAAATAAAATAACATTAAATAATTTGGCATACTAAAATAATTTTATTTTTTATTTTTATAGGATAAGGGTGACAAACGAGCACACAGTCCACCAGACGGTAAGTGGTTGCTGCGGCCCATAGACATCTACATCTATCCTCTATTACAAATCAAAATGCAGATGCATTGTCACCCGTGAGGACTAAGATGGAATGCCTCATTTCCAGTAAAAAGGGCCTCCGGCCACCTGCACTCACCAATCGAAACGCAAAAGTAAACCTCTACTTCACGCTGGTATTCTGTGAGGTCGTGGTACCACCCCGGTTCGAGCCGGCCCATCCGTGCGACAGCAAAAGCCGCTACGTGGCTCTACCACTGTTTATAATAATGTTAATGGCTAATTTAAAAAATGACAATTGAAAATCTTTACACTTAATTGGTTATTATTCGAAATTATTATTCTAAAATGAATTATTTCTTCTTCATTGCCAAAAAACGTCAAGTTTTGCTTGGCAGACGAATAGGCCCCAGCAATATCAGACATAAACCTTTAACATTGGTCTCCGTCACCTGCATGAATTGATTAACCGCCATCTATTTGATATTTTCGCCATATATATTGAAAATAGTGACATATTTCTTGCATTTCCTTGAGTCTCCTTCCAATACACCCATGGGATGAAATGGGAGATGGATTCCTCACCACCACGTGGAATATTAATGTCATCATTATCATCATCATTATAGCCTCTTTCATAAGTCCACTGCTGAACATAGGCCTCCCCCAAGGTGTAAGATAGGGTGACGATATATCCCCGAAACTCTTCACCGCTGCATTGGAAGACGTTTTCAAGCTACTGGACTGGAAAGGATGCGGTATTAACATCAATGGCGAGTACATCACTCACCTTCGATTTGCCGACGGTATAGTCCTTATGGCGGAATCGCTGGAGGACCTAAGCACTATGCTCAATGACCTCAATAGTCTCTCCCAATGGATAGGTCTTAAGATGAACATGGACAAAACAAAAATCATTTTTAACGTCCATGTCACACCTATGCCGGTAGTTGTTGGGAACACTAAGCTCGAAGTTGTTGACGAGTATGTTTACCTGGGACAAATAGCCCGACTAGGAAAGTTCAACTTCGACCGAGAGGTCAATCGACGGATCCAACTCGGCTGGGCAGCGTTCGGGAAACTACGGCACATCTTCTCGTTAGACATACCTCAAAACCTGAAAACGAAATTGTACAACCAATGCGTGTTGCCAGTGATGACCTACGGATCTGAAACTTGGTCCTTCACTGCTGGCCGTATGAGGAAGCTCAAGGTCGCTCAGCGAGCTATGGAGAGGGCTATGCTCGGGGTTTCTCTGCGTGATAAACTTAGAAATGAGGATATCCACAGCAGAGCCAGAATAACCGACATAGCTCAAAGGATTAGTAAGCTGAAGTGGCAGTGGCCCGGCCATATAGTTCGAAGAAACGACAACCGATGGGGAAGAAACGTTCTCGAGTGGCAGCCTCGCATCGGTAGGTGAAATGTAGGGCGACCCCCCACTAGATGGAGTGACGACCTGGTAAGACATGCAGGAAGTCGGTGGATGCAGGTGGCTCAAGACCGTGCTTTGTGGCATTCCTTGGGGGAGGCCCATTAATGTCAGTTGAGCACAAAATCACAGCTTTAAATTTTGTTGCGACGCAGTAACATTTTGACTGGATTTAGTGGCAGAGATTTTCTCCAACCAAATTTTTTGAAATAGTGGACAGCTTCATGTAATTTCCATATTTCACATAATTCTGCGGTAAAATTTGCACATTTTCCCAGTACGATCCAGCCCTAATTAGTGTCTCGCAAAATTCCTAGCAACTTATGACTGGATAAATGAATAACTTCATTTGAGCAATTAATACTTCCCTTGGGATACATTTAGTTATATTTTTTTAGTAATAATTACTGTTATATCAATACAATAATGTACACGTTGCCACCCCTAGTTGCCCCGACAAAAGTCGACTATCCCGGGGCTCATCAGCGGAACACTCGACGAGCAACCAAGTGTGGAGCCCAAAATGGCCTATGGAGACGTATTATATATATAAGGGCTGATAAGCAACAAAAACTTACCGAATTCCGGAGGTAGGGTCGACCACGGGGCACAGGTGGTAAGTGAGGTGTATGTAAATGTAAATGTAGTAGTGTTCAAGTGTAACCTGACTTAACCGATGTAGTCGGACAGCAGATTCACAGGCGCTGCTTTTCTCCAAATGTGCGATCCCTCCAGTGGGCGTTCACCAATTGAAACCTTCTGGTTTTATTTCACTATATTAGTTTATCAACTGTATTGTACATTTAATTAACTTCAAATTCAACAAAATCCACATTAATCGAAATTAAAACAAGTGACACGCGGCATAACTTAAGAACGATCGGTCAAGGTTCAATGTCCCATGTTCACTTAGCACAAATTACTTCTCGAAACCAACGCGACCTTCTCTCGGATCACAAAGTTAGCGTTCCAAACAACAAAGCAAAAATTCTTTCGTACGATATTAAATACCACACAGCAATAAAAAACTCAAAAATAACAGCCTCGTTGACACGTAAAACGAACGAAAATAGACAACACACCAAAGGCACTTAACGCGATGTTACAATTCAATATTAACTTCCAAAAGCAATTAACCGACCGACGCGCGACAATTGTTTTCCGTACTTTAATACAAGCCTAGTTATCACGAAACGTACAAATTAAGACAACTCCGTAGGAGGCACGCGCCCGGCCATCGCGCAGAAACAGAAACAGAAACAGAAACTTTTTTATTCAATATAGATTATAAATAATGCTTATTGAAAGTCACTCCTTTGTATAATTACCACTGGTTCGAAAAAAAAACCTCTGTCCTGGGAAGAACCAGCAAGAAACCCAGCGGGACTTTTTTTTTAAAATAACAGCTTACTTACTTACACAAATTAACAACACAACAAATTAGAAATAGCTTGGTAGCGATCACCTCATTTCCAGGGGTTATTATCATCTATAAATTCTTTAATACTATAATAACCCTTTTTATACAAACTTAGTTTAATAAAGTTTTTGAACTTTGAGCAGGTCAAATTTTGTATATTTTCTGGAATTTTGTTGTAAAAGCGTATACATCGCACCAAGAATGAATTACTGACTCGATGGAGTCGAGTAACCGGTACTACTAGCTTGTGTCTGTTCCTAGTATTTACAGAATGAATATCACTTATTTTTGTAAAACTACTTTTATTTTTGTGTACGTACATTACATTTTCATAAATGTATTGAGAGGCCAAAGTTAATATATTAATTTCCTTAAATTTTTGTCGCAGCGACTCTTTAGGCTTTAAATCATAAATTGCTCTTATGACCCTCTTCTGTAAAACAAATATAATTTCAGTGTCAGCTGCGTGCACCGCAACGCAAACGCAAACGCGCAACAATTATTTCATACTTATATCAGATAATCACTCAAACTCAATAAACGCCTCGTCGTTACGTAAACGTACTAACAAAAACGACACAAATTAGAGGCTTTTTTGCACGCGACCTCGCTGTTCAACGGGGATAGCAGACCGCGATACTTGCCCCAACCCAGCCGCCGCTAGCAACCAACTGGTCGATCTTCCCCACGTCCGGCGCGTGAGCGGGGAGGCGCGCGCGAGAAGGCGTGCCAGCTGGTGACTGGTACCATCAGAGGAACACGCCGACGGGCACACCGTATGCAAGTTCAAAGGTTAAGTTTTAGGCGCAAACAGAGGACATATATAAATATTTTAAGTAATATTTCTGATAGCTTTAATTAAGTAATCAGTTGAATAGTTATTTCAAAACAATGTTTCACTTTACAAATCAATAACCAAAATGAGCAAAAGAAAGAAATTAAGAAATAAACCTCGCCAAATGCTTACAATTCTTTTTTATAGAGTTAAAAAGACAAACGAAGTTAGTCTACCTGATGGTCAGTGGCTACTGCAGTTCATGGACAACCGGCCGGCCCATTGCCACTTCGGCTTACTAATCCGTTGGGTTATGTCGGTCACTCTGGTTCTACTACAGATATCCTCATTTCTAAGTTTATCACGCAGAGAAACTCCGAGCATAGCTCTCTCTATAACTCGCTTAGTGACTATGAGTTTTCTCATACGGCCAGCAGTGAAAAGCCACGTCTTAGATCTATAAGTCATTACTAGCAACACGCATTGGATGTACAACCTCGTTTTCAAGTTTTGAGCTATACCCGACGAATAAATGTGTCGTAATTTCCCGAATGCTAACCAGCCGAGTTGAATCCGTCGATTGACCTCTTGGTCGAAGTGGGACTTACCTAGTCGAACTATTTATCCCAGGTAATCATAGTCGTCAATAACTTCGAGCTTAGTGCTCTCAACAACTAGCGGCATAGGTGTGACATGGACGTTAAAAATGATTTTTGTTTTGTCCATGTTCATCTTAAGACCTATTCGTTGGGAGGTACTATTGAGGTCATCGAGCACAGTGCTTAGGCCTCCAGCGATTCTGCCATAAGAACTGTATCGGCAAATCGAAGGTGAGTGATGTACTCGCCATGGATATTAGTACTGTATCGTTTCTAGTGCAATAGATATAACGTCACCCTGTCTCACATCTCTCTAAAGTTGAATGGATTTTGTACTCTGGTTCTGTACTCTGATAGCCATCGTAGCCCTACTGTATTAACACTTCCGCATCTCAATATACTGACAGTCAACTTGGCACCGCTGAAGGAACTGTAGCACCGCCCAAATTTCGACAGAATTAAAGGATTTCCCATAGTCCATATACACAAGGCAAATTAGCAGATTGTACTCTTCGGGCTTCTATATAATTTGCGAAAGGGTATGTATGTGGTCTATGGTAATATAGCCTTTTCGAAAACCAGTTTGTTCGGGAGGCTGAAATTCCTCGAATCTGAATGTGAGACCATTCATAATGACTCTCGAAAATAGGACGTAATCGCTGTTAAGAAAGGAAATCGGCCTGTAGTTTTCGAGAGAGCGTTGTCGCCTTTCTTGAAGGAGAAGACCACCGCATTTCTGCTGCACACCTCCGGAGTAGTGCCACCAAGGAGGACGGAATTAAAATACTTCTGAAGGACTACAAGTACTGGCTTTCCACCCACTTTCAGAAGCTCCGCTGTAATTCCATCCGTTTTTAAGGTGCTGGAGAGCCATTCTAATCTCGCTCAGACTGACGTCCGGGATATCATGAGAATAATGTCGGATAAAACTTGCTCTTAAATCATTACTCACACCTGCGTGTGGCTCCAACGAAACGAAAAACAAACGCAGAAATTCAACGTGCAGCTATACTGCCCAAAAAAACCTCTCAATCTCACTCTCAAACGGGTGTCCCGGAAACGATGCTGCCACACTTGGTCTTTAGCTTCAACAGTTTGCTTTTTCTGGCACACAGATCTCTGGCAAAAACTTTGGAGCCCTGGTTCTGCTCGATCGCTTCTTCAATACGAGCTGTATTAAAGTTGCGAAGTCCCGCCGCATGCATTTGGAGATCTGTCTGTTCAGTTTCCTGTATACTGTCAAATCTTCTGAAGGCTGCAGCTTCATTTCCCGTCTAATAGCCATGAGATTAAGAGTATGACCGGAAAGTTTTTGTTTTCTTCTGCGACGGGTCTTGCAGAACTTAATTCCGACCGCATGGACAGTTTCTACGAGCTTGCTTTTTATATCGTCAACTACATTGCAGTTTTCTAGGCAATGAAAATGGTTTTGTATTTCAAGCTGAAAGTTTTAGATTAGAGCACGAAAGGGACGGAGCGTTTACTTCATTAGACTTGATCTCTCAAACTTAATGTTTAGATAAAGTGTGCCTCTAACCATTCGTTGATCGCTACCAGTTTTCACCTTCGTGATCACTTATTTCATCTAGCGTTGTGTGGTCGAATTCCACGTTTTACCCCTGAGGGCTAAAATGAAATATCTCGTTACTAGCAAAAAGGGTCTCCAGTTTCCGTCACCCGTCATAAGAATCACGGCAAAATTATATTTAATATTTGTAATTAAAATTTTAAGAAGATTTTTATCATCTGTATGAATTTCCTGGGCCACGATCTTTCTTTCACTCCTCATCTTCATAATTATACATAAATACAATGTATATAATATATTACGTTATATTACATTATTTACATATTAAGAGGAACACAAACATATCTTAAAAATATTTTTTATTCTCATTATGTACTGGTCAACTACGTTATTTCAAAAAGATGAAATTCTAAAACTTTTGTTTTAGAATTTCATCAATTTATTTTTCGGTTATGTATTAATTTAATGAATGTATATCAAATAGTTAATAAATCACTTGTTGCATATAATATAGGCTGCATTTATTATTACCAGTGCGCTACGAAATCGTATTTCGATTTCTTCTGGGGCTATAAGTAACCTCCCGGAAGTTTGACAAGTGACAGTAACACTAAAACCACATTTTACAGAGGATATGCCTTAATCGTCACGCTTGGCTGGCGGATTGCCAATCGCAGTGGCAGACGTCTTGCACCTTTGACCTGGTAACTTTATTTTCTTTTTCATATTAAATTATTCAAAATAATCGCCAAAGTAATAAGTCTTTTATATGCATCTTAAAATACACTACCGTAGTCATATGTATGTGATAGTGGCACAGAAAATCCACTTTCATCTTATCGTGTAAGTGTTGCAAAATATCACTTAAAGAAAAGTGATTGAGATCTCATAGCCTCCAATCCTTGGACTGTCCCATATTTTAGAGCAGTGACAGAAAACAACGCCTCTGACGGTGTTGTGAGACATGTAATATTGTTTTAATGTTGCGATCGTCAACCCAAGGCTAGTGATAGCGATGCATCTGAACAAATCTTTCTTATGAAGATGAGAAGGAGTAAAAGTTAGAGTTAAAAGCGCTAAGAGAAGCAGGCTGCTTAAGTAATTCATTTTTTTATATTATTACGAACTATCAGTTTTAGTACTACCGAATAATAAGAATTACGCAAAACTAGTAAAAATAATTATGCATTTCATTAAATTAAATTGGCCATGTTAGGTCAAAACACGGAAAACCTTTAATTAAATTAGGAGTTTAATTGCATGCATTTATGCAATTTCACTCCGATGCCAACCATAACGTAATTAAAATGGCGGCTACTTTTGAAAAACGGCGATAGTACTCCTAATAAGCATGTTCTTTGTAAACTTATAGTGTATTATTTTCTGTTATGAACCTTCATTGTAATTAGGTATTTCTTCCACAAAAGTACAATGATTGATACGTCGATGTTCTGCTCTTTGAACATTTGATTATTTTAACATATTGAATATTTGATTATTAAAGTTATCATATTTGTCGTGAATTTTCTTAATTGCTCATCAATAATTAATAAAAACAACAAAAAGTTATATTCCTCCAAAACCCACTATACGGTGTTGAAGGGATACTTCAACGCCATACTAGGCACAAGAGAAAACGGTGAGCTGAAGGTAGGGGCAATTTGGAATAGGTCAACGGAACCCAAGGAGCCAGCGACTGGCCAACTTCATAGAGAAGGACGGAATCTTTACGATGAACTATTTTTCCAGCGCGACCTACAGGAAGTGGACCTGGTCCAGTCCCGACGGCTCGACAAAAAATGAAATTGAATTCTTTATGACGACTAGACGGCAACTGTTCAGTGATGTCTCAGTGATCACGAAGGTGAAAACTGGTAGCGATCAACGAATGGTTAGAGGCACACTTTATCTAAACATTAAGTTTGAGAGATCAAGTCTAATGAAGTAAACGCTCCGTCCCTTTCGTGCTCTAATCTAAAACTTTCAGCTTGAAATACAAAACCATTTTCATTGCCTAGAAAACTGCAATGTAGTTGACGATATAAAAAGCAAGCTCGTAGAAACTGTCCATGCGGTCGGAATTAAGTTCTGCAAGACCCGTCGCAGAAGAAAACAAAAACTTTCCGGTCATACTCTTAATCTCATGGCTATTAGACGGGAAATGAAGCTGCAGCCTTCAGAAGATTTGACAGTATACAGGAAACTGAACAGACAGATCTCCAAATGCATGCGGCGGGACTTCGCAACTTTAATACAGCTCGTATTGAAGAAGCGATCGAGCAGAACCAGGGCTCCAAAGTTTTTGCCAGAGATCTGTGTGCCAGAAAAAGCAAACTGTTGAAGCTAAAGACCAAGTGTGGCAGCATCGTTTCCGGGACACCCGTTTGAGAGTGAGATTGAGAGGTTTTTTTGGGCAGTATAACTGCACGTTGAATTTCTGCGTTTGTTTTTCGTTTCGTTGGAGCCACACGCAGGTGTGAGTAATGATTTAAGAGCAAGTCTTATCCGAAACTATTCTTATGATCTCCCGGACGTCAGTCTGAGCGAGATTAGAATGGCTCTCCAGCACCTTAGAAACAGCATGTCCCCGGGCGAGGATGGAATTACAGCGGAGCTTCTGAAAGCGGGTGGAAAACCGGTACTTGAAGTGCTTCAGAAGCATACGATTGATTACCGTGTCCTCCCCCTCTCTTCGGACTTCGGATAATCTTATAATATGCCAGCGTAACTTGTCTATGTCTTCTTCCAGCTCCACAATCTTCTCGTCAGTCCTCAGGGTGCGTGCGTTGTATGTTGCCAGGTCGAGTCGTTGTAGGTGGCAACCGAACCTCCACCGGAGATTCCTAGCACCCCCTGCCCCGCCGTTACCATGGTCGCCACCGTAGCCAGGAATAGCGGGGCCGCCGGGGACTGGGGGCCGTCTCTTCGTAACTTTCATTATGGGGGGTATATTGCCATAGTTGCCACGCTTGGCGAGCGGGTTGGCAACCGCAGTTTTTTATTGTATTTAGCCATTACCAGGAAGATGCTGCTGCCCATCTCCTGCCTGTGTCCCTTTGTCGCCTTTTACGACACCCACGGGAAGATATGGGGTAGTGGATATTCTTAACCGCCACTACACGGCAACACGCATAAATATAGAAATCATTATTTAAAAAAGGTTTTATTATAACTCAATCCGAAATATTCTATTCCCGATCACTTCAGTGTGCCCCTCCGTAATAACTCAAAATTATTAAAAACTGATGCCAACACAAACGTTGCGACTATGGCAAAATCCCCCCTATTAAGTAATCTACTTGGGAGACCTATTTTCAGCAGTGTTAATGGATGGATGCTTGGGAAAAGAGCACATAAAAATTATTAATAAATGTGTTAAATTTTTAAAATTTTGTACAGCCGTGAAAAAAAACATACTCCATCAACTTGAAGCGTTCCAGAGGAGCGACATTTGTTATACCGAGAAAATGTTACATTATTCGAAACACTTCCCTGGAGGTCCGTTGAGTTAAAACACATTACACTTTTCATATTTAGAAAAACAAGGATCTGTTATTGTAATCGTTCTGAATTATTTTTATTATGTTAATTGTATTCTTGCTTTGCAGCACGATTCTGTTGACTTGACGAGGTATTGATCACGTTCTCACAGAATACCAGTGCCAATTAGCTGCTTAACGCTGTTTCATTTCGTAAAATTGAGTTAAGAAGACTCTTTTTAGTCATTGCCAGTAAAAAGGCATACCATCTTAGTTTCCAGGGATGACAACACATCTGCATTTTGATTCATAATCCAAGACAGATGTAGTTGTTACTCACCATCAGGTGGACTGTGTGCTCGTTTGTCACTTACAAAAAAGTAATTATAATATAGCCAATATTTTCTGACGTTAAGCATTCAATATGAATATACAGTTTTTGCTGTATATTCATATATATAATATATGTGTTTTAACAACTAAAAAGCCAGCGTACGTTTAACTTTAAATAAATAATACTTCGCCGGTTTAGGTATTTTCACACGACGTTGTTTTAACTTCTTGGAAATATTATATAAGCACCTACCTCACATAAAAGAAATTTAAAAGTAATTTGCCTTACTTTGATATTATTTACCTCTCCTCCCTCCTTAATACATTGCACCTCGATATTTGTAGTTCACCCAATAAAATGTTAAGGAATCGCTAGGCTTGGCAAAAAACGAGAATCGCTTCTCTCCATCACTAGTGTGTAGGTGAGGCTGGGGTTTTGAGAAGAAGTTGTTACATCCCCATTATAACCCGGAAAGTGGTGTAATTATAAATATAGTATTCAGTCTATTGTACTAATGTTTCAACGTTATGAGTTATGAATTATTGTTGTAGAAATTAGCTGCTGATATTATTGAAAACATATTTATACAAAATAGCTTATTGTTGCTATTTACAATACAAGACCAAGAAACTGACTCAAATACTTATTAAAGAAATCAGTCTTCTAATACTGTTACATCGCAATTAAGTTATAATATAATTACGATAGAAATTATGTTATTAGCGTCTTCCTTATAACGACTAAAAATAAAAAAACTGCTATTGCCTACTCGCTTGCCAAACGTTGCAACTATGCCAGCAGTGCACTTTAATATGCTGTAACGGTAACGGTTATTGAGATCATCGTGAGGGCTACAAATTAAAAACTTTAAGAAACACCATTTTAAAAAGGTGGTTGCACTTAGGTACTTTTTTCTTCGAAAATCTATAAGCTTGAACTATAAATCCCCTCACAATTTTGAGTTCTATTTTTTTTTTACTTTTTACATTGATTTTTTTCATCCATGACCATCAACTTATTCTTTTGTAACGCATACAGCAAAATAGAGGGTCTGCCGACGTCTGCATTTCCGATTAAAAACTGGGAGTAAAGATGGTAATATTCCAAAAGAAGATATATCAAACGACTGAATCTTTACTGAAAATTACGTTAGACAAACTAATTATTTCTTAATTCAAAAATAAGATAATTTTATTATCATACCGTTTTATTTAAATAACCTCCTTGACCTACTCGAGGTTATTTATTTTTAAACAAGACGACAGTCGATTAAATAAACAAAAAGAAAAATTATTTGGTATGGTTATTACGTTTATTACGAAAATTAAACTGAATGAAAAGTAGAAGCCAACTTCAAACAACTAAAATGAATCAAGTAATTCCCACATTATAGCTTCAGAAATCGGTGTTTAGACGTGGTGTATCCTACTTCTCTTATCCTCTTTGATCCGACCGCACCGACTTCTGAAGCTATTATGCATAAATTATTTGATTATTTTGAGTTCTTTGAAATCGGTTTTACTTTTTATTAAAAGTCTAATTTTTCACCCTCTTTTGTTGGACTAACGAACGTCAAAAGACCGAATGTCGACTAAATATTTACATAAAATTTCATCCCCTGTTTGTTAACCCTTAAGGGTAGAATTTCTTTTTTAAATTTATGTGGGAACATCTCTGAAGTAACATATTTTAATCTGATTATAAAAGAAAAATAATTAAAAATTAAAAATTTTGTACAGCCGACTTCAATATAAGCGACTTCAAAATAGGTTATTTAAGAATAACTGAATAACCATTGGTCTGACCTTGATCAAATTCATATGGGACCACACGAGAAATATCAGCTTTCATATAAAAAAAGAATCATCGAAATCGGTTCGCCCAGTACAAAGTTATGAGGTAACACACATAAAAAAAAACATACACTCGAATTGAATACCGTCTCCTTTTTGGAAGTCGGCAGATAGAATCGGTGCAACAATTGACTTAGAATATTGATTAACACACATAAGTACATACAACACACTCGAATTGAGATCCTTCCCCTTTTCTTAAATTTGGTACACACGTAAAATATCTATGTTATGTGTGTAGTTTAATTTTATTTCTTTTTTTTTTCTTATAAATTCATCTCAATTAGATCTCAATTCGAGTGTGTTGTATGTACTTATGTGTGTTAATCAATATTCTAAGTCAATTGTTGCACCGATTCTATCTGCCGACTTCCAAAAAGGAGACGGTATTCAATTCGAGTGTATGTTTTTTTTTATGTGTGTTACCTCATAACTTTGTACTGGGCGAACCGATTTCGATGATTCTTTTTTTATATGAAAGCTGATATTTCTCGTGTGGTCCCATATGAATTTGATCAAGGTCAGACCAATGGTTATTCAGTTATTCTTAAATAACCTATTTTGAAGTCGCTTATATTGAAGTCGGCTGTACAAAATTTTTAATTTTTAATTATTTTTCTTTTATAATCAGATTAAAATATGTTACTTCAGAGATGTTCCCACATAAATTTAAAAAAGAAATTCTACCCTTAAGGGTTAACAAACAGGGGATGAAATTTTATGTAAATATTTAGTCGACATTCGGTCTTTTGACGTTCGTTAGTCCAACAAAAGAGGGTGAAAAATTAGACTTTTAATAAAAAGTAAAACCGATTTCAAAGAACTCAAAATAATCAAATAATTTATGCATAATAGCTTCAGAAGTCGGTGCGGTCGGATCAAAGAGGATAAGAGAAGTAGGATACACCACGTCTAAACACCGATTTCTGAAGCTATAATGTGGGAATTACTTGATTCATTTTAGTTGTTTGAAGTTGGCTTCTACTTTTCATTCAGTTTAATTTTCGTAATAAACGTAATAACCATACCAAATAATTTTTCTTTTTGTTTATTTAATCGACTGTCGTCTTGTTTAAAAATAAATAACCTCGAGTAGGTCAAGGAGGTTATTTAAATAAAACGGTATGATAATAAAATTATCTTATTTTTGAATTAAGAAATAATTAGTTTGTCTAACGTAATTTTCAGTAAAGATTCAGTCGTTTGATATATCTTCTTTTGGAATATTACCATCTTTACTCCCAGTTTTTAATCGGAAATGCAGACGTCGGCAGACCCTCTATTTTGCTGTATGCGTTACAAAAGAATAAGTTGATGGTCATGGATGAAAAAAATCAATGTAAAAAGTAAAAAAAAAATAGAACTCAAAATTGTGAGGGGATTTATAGTTCAAGCTTATAGATTTTCGAAGAAAAAAGTACCTAAGTGCAACCACCTTTTTAAAATGGTGTTTCTTAAAGTTTTTAATTTGTAGCCCTCACGATGATCTCAATAACCGTTACCGTTACAGCATATTAAAGTGCACTGCTGGCATAGTTGCAACGTTTGGCAAGCGAGTAGGCAATAGCAGTTTTTTTATTTTTAGTCGTTATAAGGAAGACGCTAATAACATAATTTCTATCGTAATTATATTATAACTTAATTGTGATGTAACAGTATTAGAAGACTGATTTCTTTAATAAGTATTTGAGTCAGTTTCTTGGTCTTGTATTGTAAATAGCAACAATAAGCTATTTTGTATAAATGTGTTTACAATAATATCAGCAGCTAATTTCTACAACAATAATTCATAACTCATAACGTTGAAACATTAGTACAATAGACTGTATACTATATTTATAATTACACCACTTTCCGGGTTTTAAATGGGGATGTAACAACTTCTTCTCAAAACCCCAGCCCCACCTACACACTAGTGATGGAGAGAAGCGATTCCCGTTTTTTGCCAAGCCTAGCGATTCCTTAACATTTTATTGGGTGAACTACTAATATCGAGGTGCAATGTATTAAGGAGGGAGGAGAGGTAAATAATATCAAAGTAAGGCAAATTACTTTTAAATATCTTTTATGTGAGGTAGGTGCTTATATAATATTTCCAAGAAGTTAAAACAACGTCGTGTGAAAATACCTAAACCGGCGAAGTATTATTTATTTAAAGTTAAACGTACGCCGGCTTTTTAGTTGTTAAAACACATATATACGAGTATATGAGTATATGAGTATATTCATAGTGCTGTGTTAGTCCCTACTCTAATGTATGGTAGTAAAAGTTGGGTCTGGCAGAAGAAGCATGAGAGTAGAATAAATGCTGTAGAAATGCGGTCCTTAAGGAGTATGCTAGGGCTGAATCTAGATGACAGGGTGAGAAATAGTGTGATAAGAGAAAAGTGTGGTTTGCAAGATGACGTTGTGACAAGGATTAAGAAAGGAATGCTTCGGTGGTTTGGTCATGTAGAAAGAATGAAAGAGGAAAGAGTGACAAAGCAAATTTATGTTGCAGAAGTGAACGGCAGGGTCGGGAAGGGACGCCCTAGACGAAAGTTTATCGACCAAATCGGCGATACATTAAAAATGGGCCAGATTAGGAGTACCCTTAACCGACGAGCGTGTATGCGTAGGTATATGGATGTGTAGGAAGCGAGAGAGGTGTGTCAGGATCGTGCCAAATGGAAGTCCGTAGTCTCTGCCTACCCCTCTGGGTGACAGGCGTGAGTGTTTATGTATGTTATGTATGTATGAATATACAGCAGAAACTGTATATTCATATTGAATGCTTAACGTCAGAAAATATTGGCTATATTATAATTACTTTTTTGTAAGTGACAAACGAGCACACAGTCCACCTGATGGTGAGTAACAACTACATCTGTCTTGGATTATGAATCAAAACGCAGATGTGTTGTCATCCCTGGAAACTAATATGGTATGCCTTTTTACTGGCAATGGCTAAAAAGGGTCTTCTTAACTCGATTTTACGAAATGAAACAGCGTTAAGCAGCTAATTGGCACTGGTATTCTGTGAGAACGTGATCAATACCTCGTCAAGTCAACAGAATCGTGCTGCAAAGCAAGAATACAATTAACATAATAAAAATAATTCAGAACGATTACAATAACAGATCCTTGTTTTTCTAAATATGAAAAGTGTAATGTGTTTTAACTCAACGGACCTCCAGGGAAGTGTTTCGAATAATGTAACATTTTCTCGGTATAACAAATGTCGCTCCTCTGGAACGCTTCAAGTTGATGGAGTATGTTTTTTTTCTCGGCTGTACAAAATTTTAAAAATTTAACACATTTATTAATAATTTTTATGTGCTCTTTTCCCAAGCATCCATCCATTAACACTGCTGAAAATAGGTCTCCCAAGTAGATTACTTAATAGGGGAGATTTTGCCATAGTCGCCACGTTTGTGTTGCCATCAGTTTTTAATAATTTTGAGTTGTTACGGAGGGGCACACTGAAATGATCGGGAATAGAATATTTCGGATTGAGTTATATAAAACCTTTTTAAATAATGATTTCTTATATTTACGCGAACACTAGACATTTAAATAAAACTAATTTTACGGATTTTATCGCGTATATTAACTTATTTTACATTCCCGACGTTTCAAGCACTTTACAGCACCCATGGTCATGGGGGGGGGGGGGGGACTGAGGTGTATGACGTCCCAATGTCATAGTTAACCACGGCTACCTCCAGATTAAAAATTATTAATTTTTGTTCCGATCTACAAATGTAGATCGGAGCGTTTTTTTTTTTGGATTACCGTTCGTAACAACTTTTTACTTGCCTGATTTAAGATCTTAGCGCTTCCTCGAATGTCCTTTTTAGTGGATATTTTGACACACGTAGGAATGAGATTATTATCGCGACATCTCTTCAAGAAGTTTAATGCTGTTAGATATCTTGCGCGCTTAGTCATGAGATCTTCTAATCGGCGAAATTTATTTGCAATTACCAGTCCGTACCGGTTCACATAATGATTTCTTATATTTACGCGAACACTACACATTTAAATAAAACTAGTTTTACGGATTTTATCGCGTATATTAACTTATTTTACATTCCCGACGTTTCAAGCACTTTACAGCACCCATGGTCACGGGGGGGGGGGGGGGGGGACTGAGGTGTATGACGTCCCAATGTCATAGTTAACCACGGCTACCTCCAGATTAAAAATTATTAATTTTTCTACTGATCTACTGTAGATCGGAACAAAAATTAATAATTTTTCGGTAATGTAAAATAAGTTAATATGTACGCGATAAAATCCGTAAAAGTAGTTTTATTTATACCTTTTTTAAAATTTGAATACTGGCCTCTTAGAATCTTAATGACATTCAAAAAATTAAAAAAAATGTTTAAAAACAAAAACTATGTTGGTTTAAAGTTGACACGTCGTTAACAGAAATGGTGCTCATGCGTGAACATTTCCGTGCCATAATTTATCACAATTTTGGTCGTAGCTTATCTCAAGATAAATGTCTCAGCGAACTTGTTTCGATTTATGATGTTGAAGCACCGAGTCAAACGACAATATACCGCTGGTATGCCGAGTTCCGACGCGGTCGTGTGTTGCTCAGCATTGTTTCTTCTGCAGGTCGACCAAGAACAGCGGTCACACCTGAAAACATCGCAGCTGTGCGAACTATTATATTAGGTGACCGTCATGTGATATACGAGCAGATTCGGGCTGTTATCAGTATCGGAATGACTCCAATTCGGTCGATATTACATAATGAGCTGTGTGTAAGAAAGTTAGTTTCCCGCTGGGTTCCCCACAATTTGTCCGAAGAGCAAAAGGCGGCTCGTGTAGATTGGTGCCAGAATACTCTGCAACGCTTTAACGGAGGGAAGTCAAATGCCGTTTATAATATCGTCTTATGTGACGAATCATGGATTTATTCATACGAACCTGAAAGAAAACATCAGTCAGCAGTTTGGGTCTTCGAAGACGAGGTCATACCAACGAAAGTGGTTCGCTCCCGCAGCGTGTCAAAGAAAATGGTCGCTAAGTTTGTCTCGAAAAAGGGGCATGTTGCTACAATTCTTTTACAGGAACGCAGAAAGGTTACCACTGAGTGGTATATCACGGTTTGTTTGCCAGAAATAATAGCCGAACTCCGAAAAAATAACCCGAAACGTCGCATCCTCTTACGTCACGATAATTCGAGCTCCCATACGGCTAGGAAGACAAAAGATTTTTTGAAGCAGGAAAACGTTGAGCTGATGAGTCATCCTCCGTACAGTCCTGACCTGAGCCCAAACAATTTCTTTATATTCCCTAGAATGAAAGATTTATTACGCGGTCAACGGTTGAAGACCCCGAAGAATTAAGAATATCTCAACTTCAATGTCATTTAAATAATTCCGTCAAAAACTTAACCCCTTATTTCGTCATATTTAGTGGTTGAATTTTTTTTCCAAATTTATGTGAGAGCATCGCTGAAATATTGAACTATTTAATACAAAAATGGATTACAAAAATCGGTTCACAATGGACGAAGACGTACATAAAATATTCTTTTTTGGGATAAAAATCCAAGGAAATAAAGAATAAACTAATTATTTTGATTATAGTATTAGTAGTATAGTTGTAGCATGAATTGGTTGGCTCGAATGGGGAAGGACCACGCTCTCACTGCTGTGTTTCGTATGGTGAGTGTAGAGAATCGGAGACCCTTTTCTCTTGATACGAGGTTTTTACCATCAGGTGGACTGTGTGCTCGTTTGTCACTTTTATCCTATAAATAAAAGCTGTTTCTTAAATAAGTAATTTTACAAGCAGTGTTTTATTGTGAATTAAATAATTGAGTTAAACAATTACATACATAACATAAACATAAACACTCACGCCTGTCACCCAGAGGGGTAGGCAGAGACTATGGACTTCCATTTGGCACGATCCTGACAGACCTCTCTCGCTTCCTCCACATCCATATACCTACGCATACACGCTCGTCGGTTAAAGGTACTCTTGATTTGGCCCATTTTCAATATATCGCCAATTTGGTCGATAAACTTTCGCCTAGGGCGACCCTTCCCGACTCTGCCATTTACCTCTGCAACATAAATTTGCTTTGTCACTCTTTCCTCATTCATTATTTCTACATGACCAAACCACCGAAGCATTCCTTTCTTAATCCTGGTCACAACATCATCTTGCAAACCACACTCTTCTCTTATTAAACAATTTCTCACTCTGTCATTCAGATTCATCCCTAACATACTCCTTAATGATCGCATTTCTACAGCATTTATTTTACTCTCGTGCTTCTTCTGCCACACCCAACTTTCACTACCATACATTAAAGTAGGCACTAACACAGCATTGTGAATTGCCATACGTGCCTTTTTGGACACATTCTGACTTTTCACAATAGAGTGTAGAGCCCCATTCACTCTATTTCCTGCATTCACTCGTCGTTCTATATCCTTATCATATCTACCATCCTTGCTAAACACACTTCCCAAATACACAAACTCATCTATTTGCTCTACCATCTCCCCATCTATTCTTATTTCACATATCGTTTTACTTTCTTCTCTTTCAAAAACCATAACTTTCGTCTTACTTGCGTTCACTTTCATTCCCTTTTCTTTTAATGTCCTGTTCATTAATGTAACCATCATTTGCAACTCGGCTGCCGAAGACGCAAGTATGACTTGATCATCGGCGTACAAAAGGCATTTGACGGTTAACTCACCCATTCTTAACCCGCATTCTCCTACTTTCAAATTTTCCAAACAACTGTCCATAAATAGGTTGAACAGCCACGGGGAAGCCACACAGCCCTGTCTGACACCTTTATGGATGCCAAACCAGTCCGAGTAGGCCCCGTTGATCCTGACACAGGCACTAGAGTCCCTAAATAGAGACTTCAATGCCTGTATCAGACCAGCGCTCAACCCAAATGAGGTCAGTGTTTGCCATAACACGTTCCTGTCCACTCTGTCATAAGCCTTTTCCAAGTCCATGAACGCACAAAAACTTTCTGGTTTTTGGCCAAAAATTTCTCCACAATCATGCGCATGGAGAAGACTTGATCCGTACACCCCATCCCCTTTCTAAATCCAGCTTGCACATCCCAAATTTTGCCATCAGTTTCTTCCATAACTCTTTCAATTAACACCTTAGCATACAGTTTACCCACAATGCTAAGCAAGCTGATACCAGGGTAGTTTTTACAGTCCTGCTGCGATCCCTTTCCCGTATATATTGGGACTATAACGGCTTTGCACCAGTCTTCCGGTACCCGCTTCAGTTCCCAACATAAATTAAGCAAGGTGTACAGCAGACCTGCAACCACACCCTCTCCAGCCCTTAGCATTTCGAGTGATACTCTATCATATCCAGCTGCCTTACCTGCTTTCATGCTTTTCATTGCTTTCACTATTTCATCTACACTTATCTCCCTACCTCTCTCCACTTCTTCCGGAATTTCTATTTCACTTACTTCAGACGACTCTTCACTCTTAAACACGCTTTCAAAGTATTCCTTCCATCTCTTTAAATTCGAAACTTCATCATTCAGCATGCAGCCATTCTCGTCTCGTATAGCATTCATTCTAGGCTGTTTTGAATTTCCCCTGGCAGTTCTTACGAGCTTCCAGAACATTTTAATATTTGCTTGGAAGTTATCCGATATTCTTCTATCATTCTTATCTATCCTTTCTTGCTTTTTCCTTTCAACAACTTCTTTTACTCTCTTATTTATACGTCTAAAGTCTGCCTTTTTTCTTTCAATCTCATCATTCATACCGCCAGAATTACCAGCTTTGGTTGCTAGTAAATCTAGCCATGCTTTCTTTTTTGCTTCAACTTCCATCCGTACCTCATCATCCCACCACAACGTATTACTTTTCCTTTCATTCGTTCTCTTACTTACACCACATACTTCGGTGGCTGTATCCACCAAAACTTTCTTAACATTATTCCATACATTCTTCAAGTCTAAATCATTCATACAAAATTCCTTCAACACACTTATATTTTCCCTCAGTCTGCATTTATACTTCTCTTTCACACCTTCATCTTGTAACCTCTCTATTCTTATACGCTGTAACGCAGTGGTAGACACAGATGTCCGATGCCGCCAACGCTTGAATAGACCATTAATTTGGCATAAGACCAAGTAATGGTCCGTCCCTACGTTGGACCCCCGGTAAACCCTTGTATCTACCACTGCGCTCCTCATTCTTCCATCCACAATTATGAAATCTATCATGCTTCTATCATCCCCTCTTTCCCATGTATACATGTGAATCCTCTTATGGCGAAAGAAAGTGATCGCCACAAAAAGATTATTTTCCACACATATGGTGAGGAGGTCTTCACCATTCTCATTTATTCTTTCATCGCCAAACGTTCCTAATATCCTTTCATAACGTCCTAATCTCCTAACATAATAATACTTTCATTTTCCTTGCATTTCGTCAACACCAGCCTTACCATATCCCAAAACTGCTCTCGGATATAAATGTGCTTAGACATATCTGGGGCGTACACCCCAAGCACAAACAACTTCTTTAAGCCCACTTTCATTCGTATCCACAGCAGCCTTGGGCTTACATATTCTTTCTGAAAGGATGACACCGAGTCCCTGGCATGCCCGCTCGGTCTCGTCTACACCAGACCAGTAAGCGGTATACACATTTTAAAAAGAAAGGTAAAACAAAAGGTTTTAGGTGTTTAAAGGTTAAACAATTAATTTTAATTAAATTAGATTGAAGTTTTCGTAATTAAAGCTACATCTTAAAAGTAAATCAACAAGACAGGGGATTCTCAAGTTCAGTTGTTATCGTAGTGACCAGCTTACCTGGAGTACCCTTAGTTCGCCCCAGAGGAACAACGTGCCAACTTACGAACATGTTAAATAAATATTTGAATCTTCAAAAGAAATAAAAAAAGAATTTTCAAAGGCGGTTCAGGCGTTTTTGATTAATCGGTAAACATACATTAAAAAAAGATTCCGACGAATTGAGCTATTTTTCCGTTTTTAAAGTCGTTTGAAAATTATCCCAAAATGTTTTGAAATAAAATTTAGTTTGAAGTAAAATCAATCATGAATACATTATTTTAATTACATTATTCCAAAATTAAGTTTACCCGCCGAAAGATGAAGTCGCTAGAAAACTCGGATGAATTCTCGAAATGAACTGCTTGAATAAGATTCGCCCCTGTAAGTTCTGATCTGATATCTATTCTGTCATTAATAATACGGTAGTTATGACTAAACCTGCCTATTTTTGGGGAAGTTTTTCTATAGCTGTTGACTATTTTTGAACTAATGAGGAGAAGGAGAAAGAAGAAGAAGAAGAGACATCTTATATTTTTTCTTTCATGTAAAGTCGATTAATTTTATGTTTCTTTTTTTAAATTTCCTCTATATTGATATAATATATTGAATTAAATGTACGTATATTAAATATAAAACACACGTGTAAATATTGTTATATAAATGTCATAGCAAGAGATAATAAAATCACCATTCCACTTAATTTTCCCAGCACAAGTATATAATTTTTCAAAGTTTACGCGTTATTAACTACTAAAGAAACATGAACTCGAGTGCACATGTGCATATGAACTTGCTATAAAGTTGCAAAATTATAAGTACCTTGTAAGGCACACTAGAGTAGTTAGTTCATGGTAGAAACAAATTTCTGTTAAAAGACATTTATTTTATTAAATTATTTATACTTTAATGCACAATGCAGTACACATGGCGGACTTAATGGCGTAGGTCGAATGACCTACGCTATTAAGTGAGAGAGAATTCTCTTAATTGAAAAAAAGTTGTGTAACTGTAATAATAATACGTTTATTTGTTAATCATATGTTATGCATTAAAATTGCTAACAATTGCGTAATGTGCTCTATATGATCTACCATTAATTGGCATACAAGTATTTAAATGGAAATGACTTGCCAAATAATTGCAATGTCAAGCTATGACCAATTACGAGGCCAATCATCAAGTCAAATTTGTATAATTTTAGTAAAGGTCAAAAGAAAAGGAAGAAGGAACAATGGGTAAATAAACACAATAGTTTGACAAATATTCAAATAATTAAAATATAAAATGAAAATAAATTAAAAACTAATTTATATTTTATATACGAGTAAAGTAGTAGACAAATGTAACCTCTCTAATCTTTACAAGTATAGTTGTGAGGACTTAACGTAATCGATACACTTGGCAGGTAAAATTGCATCAGATTGGATCGCAAAATAAGCAACTCGAAGATAAGATGTAGATGTCTATGGGCCAGAGCAACCATTTACCATCAGGTGGACTGTATGCTCGTTTGTAAAACTTATTCTATAAAAAAAAACGGTAGACCAAAAGATCACCAGCTGATTGACTCTGAAGAAAACCTAATTAGCGGTCACTAATCAGCTGGTGATCCTCAAGGTATCTCATTTGCTGGCAGTTTATAATGGACTCCATTATTTTGAACAAACAAGGAGGTGATGACGATAGGCCTGTAGTTGGACGGGTCTGAGCGGTTGCCTTTTTTAGGGATCGGGTGCACCAAAGCTGCCTTCCATAATTTCGGGACTAAGCCTAGGAAGTAGGAGTACCGGAAAAGACGCGTTAAAACCGGTGCCAACTCCGGAGCACACGTCTTCAGCACAATGAGAGGGACTCCATCAGGTCCACTTAACTTATTGACGTCCAAAGAGAGGAGTGCTTTGCAAACATAGCGCTGTGTAAGCCGCACATCCGGCATGGAGCTCTCACACCGCGGAATAGTCGACGGTGTGTTCCTCCCGTCATTGACAGTCGAATTGGACGCAAAGAGAGAGCCTAACAGATCGGCTTTCTCCTTTATAGCATGGGCCAGTGAGTCGTCCTCTCTGTGCATAGATGGAAGAGATAGCTGACAGAAGTTCTCATGGACAGCCTTGGCGAGAGACCAGAATTCACGGGTTCCCGAAGGAAGGCGAACTAGCTTCTCGTTAATTCTGCCGATGTGCTTAGACCTTGCCTTGACAATGACTCTTTTGAAGGACCTGGAGGCACAACTATACTTCTTTTTAAGAGCAATGGTGTTTACATCCCGATAAGATGATGCGTCAGCTCAGGCCCGGTATGCTGCCTCCGGTGGATGCCACAGAGGATGGAATAAAAAGTTCCATACATTGAAGTACCACATCAGCGACAGAATCAGCACCAATGCTGGGATCGTCCGGCGAGAAAGAAGCCCATCACCAAAGGTAGTGTCCAAATAAGACCTCATTCTATTCCAATCGGCTGACCTATAGTGCCAAACACGGCGGCAACCTGCAGAATGCAACCGTGACGTAAGTGTGAGTAGCACCACCCTCCGTACAAGACAATAATCCGACTAGCCTAGAAGGGCGTCGACGTAGACCTGATATCCGTCCGAATGAGAAATCAGCAGAAGGTCCGACAGGGAAGGGCATGATCCTCCACATATGGAATCCACGTAGGTGAATAACCAGCAGGTTAAGACCATATGCCAAGGCAAAGTCCTAAACAGATCTCCCCTCATGATCGGTTAAACGTGAACCGAGCCGTTCGGCGTTATGGGCGTTAAAATCGCCATGGATCACGTTCTCTGCGGATGACATCTGCTGTAGCAAGGAATCTCTAGCCATTTAGACGTGGTCGATGAGTCGGTCTGTTTCTGAATTACCGCTATGGCACATTTCTTTTGGATTTTCGTCATGGATTCCTAGTATTCCAATCCCTTTGAGTCAGAAGCTGAAGTACAGTCTACTTTGCAAAAGAAAAAAGCGGCTAAGAAACAACTAATGAATCTTTGATAGAGGCAAAAACAGCAGCTCCTAAATCCAAGAAACAAGTTGAACTATTTGGAAGTGACTCGGAACCTGAGGCTGATACATTGCCGTCACTCGTCCCAGCTTCAACCAGCAAGAAACGAAAATTAAAATTTTTTCCAAATTCGGTACGTAAGCAAATCTTATTTAATTTTAATAATTTGAGTTTTATTTTTTTTATTATTATTATAGCTTTTAATATTGTATATAAATGTTAAATATGTATAAATGTTTTTAACAGTGGTAGAGCCACGCGGCAGCTTTTGCTGTCGCTCGGATGGGCCGGCTCGAACCGGGGTGGTACCACGATCTCACAGAAAACCAGCGTGAAGTAGAGGTTCACCTCTGCGTTTCGCTTGGTGAGTGCAGGTGGCCGGAGGCCCTTTTTACTGGAAATGAGGCATTCCATCTTAGTCCTCACGGGTGACAACGGATCTGCATTTTGATTTGTAATAGAGGATAGATGTAGATGTCTATGGGCCGCAGCAACCACTTACCATCAGGTGGACTGTGTGCTCGTTTGTCACCCTTATCCTGTTAAAAAAATCTTATATGGTATTTGAGATACCATTCACATGATGAAATGTTAGGTTCTATTTGATTGGATGTCTACTTTGTATAGTATTACATTTTTATTATTGGTTGTAACTTGGAGGGGGTTTCGAAGCCGCCGGAATTATTGTTTGTATGATGAGTGTAAAGATTCATATCTTTTATCTTAGTATAAAATGTTTACTCGCAAATAAATTATGATTATTGTTATCAGTGACAGGTTTTTATAAAAACGTACTTAATTATGTTCTTAGACGATTGGTGTGATTGATACAATAGTTAGTGAACCGGACTACTATGCCAAGTCATGAGCATTGTATAAAAATATATTTATGTAGGTATAACACGTCGGAAATATCTGCGAAACTCGCTGGAATGCGCTTCCCCTCGCGCTTCCCCGCACCTCCGCCCGTTATCGTCTATCCAGTACCGTTGCCAACGCAAGCGCTGACGCACGTGTATTAATCTCGCTTTCGTAATCGCATTATTGTTTTTTGTTTCTCTCTTTGGTGAAATATTACTATTATTACAATAGACTACTTACAAGATGGGTAAGACTATACATAGTGCCGAGCGGAATTTAGTGCTCAAAGTAATTAAATTCTTTGACAATGAAAAACAACAAGGCTGTTTCAGTATCCCGGTTGAACAAGCAACAAAAAGGGCATGTGCAGCAACTGGTTTATCTAAAACGACCATAATTAAAAAAAAGTGAAGCAAAAAAGTTACAAGTTTTGTCAGAATCAACTAGAGAGGCAAATGTTCAGGAAGAGATGACGCCCTTCGAAGAAGACCCACAACCTAGTACGTCAGCTTCAGTTACCACGGACACTATTATGCTCTCGACACCAGGGAAGAAGCGTAAAAAATACAAAAAGAAAATTGATCTAGATAGTTTTGATTTATGCGCCATACGCTCTTTAGTTGAAAGTTTTTATACCACCAGAAAAGAAATACCTACATTAAAAAAGATTTTGAGAATAGCCAAGCAGGAGCTGAACATTCCCGGCCAAAAAGACGCCCTAAGAAATATACTATTAAATTCTTTGGGGTACAGGTTTAAGAAATGTAAACGTTAACGCGATTTTTTGGTGCAAAGACCTGAAATAGCAGCCTGGAGAGCAAAATATTTAAGGCGATTGAAAGAAAATGACGAATGTGGTGCCGAAAAAAAACCAGTGATCTCCATCGACGAAACCTGGATACATTCACATTACACTGTCTCGAAATGTTGGCAAAATAGTACTGATTCCAGTATTCGAACTAATCACTCTCCTGGTCAGCGCTGGATTGTGGTACACGCAGGCAATGAGAATGGTTTCGTACAAGGTGCCGAGCTCCTTTATAAATGTAAGTCAACAACCGGTGATTACCATGACGAAATGGATACATCAAATTTTACAAAATGGATCGAAGAGAAATTGATACCGAATCTTCCACCCAACGCTATCATTGTCATGGACAACGCACCGTACCACAGCAAGCAGGTGAATAAGCCAAATTTCAATGCAGGTAAAAACGTAATGCAAATGTGGCTGCAAGAACACAACATCGAATTTGACGAGAAAATTACGAAAAGAGAACTGTATATGTTAATTAAAAGACATAAGCCCGAGAGGTATATTTCATCGATGAAATATTTAGATCTCATGGACAAGAGGTATTACGTCTGCCACCCTACCATTGTGACCTTAACCCAATTGAGTATGTTTGGAATTTGATGAAGCAAAGGGTGGCAGACAAAAATGTAGACCAATCAGAAAAAGATATAGAAAGACTAACAAAGGAAGCGATACAGAGTATAACCCCAGAAGATTGGAAAAAAGAATGCAACCATGTCGACCGCTTAAGAGACAAGTTTTGGCAGGCTGATAGATTGTATGAACCTGAGGAACAGGAATTAGTAATTTCATTAGGTGGAGAAAATAGTGACAACGAAAGTGATGACAACATTTTCAGTGACAATGAAGAATTTGACAACAACGACAGCGAAACAATGTCTGGCTTTTTAAAAAATTAATAGACCACTTTTGAAAATGACAGTACTTAATTGTTTTAAATTAGAATTTTAATGTTAAATACCTGCTAATTAAATGGCTTGAAAATTATTTGATTTTAATTTATTATACTTACCCTAGAATAGAAACTACTACAAAAGCATTTCTAACAACAAAATTTTATACTATTAATATGGTTTCTTGCATTTACTTTTTCCAGTAAAAAACCGTTACATTGATATATACAAATAGTTTTATTTTTAATAGGAATGTATTTTTTATTTTAAATTTATTTTAAGGCGTTGTATAGAAGTATAAAAATAAATAGGCGCACAAAAAATATATTTCATTTTTGCATCTCGATTTTTTTGCTATCTCTCCATATTGCATGACGTCATCAAGCCAGGTTCGCAGATATTTCCGACAGGTTGTAGGAGGGAATATAACTATAGTTCATTGCTTATCAGTATGCTTTTGTTGAAATAGTATTTTATAGTTTCCAGAATGAAGAATTCGAACTTATCCGAGCGGGGATTTTCAAAAGCACACATTATTACACCGAACAATTTCAGAATATACGCACCAGAGTGAGCCTGCGAAGCGAGGAGAATATTACGTCGAGGTCCGCGTCTCTAACTTCCGCGAGCTGGAGGCTATTTCATCAGCCGACCGGTGGCAGCATTCTCTGGTCAACTTTAAATTAGCTGTCGACAAGAAAAACCCAACGTGGAAGGCGGTTACCCAGTTGGTATCATGCATCAAAGAAGATTAAAGATTCGTCCAGTTTTGTATCCAACTAAGCGTTAATTTTATCAGTGTTACTTATCTACCAGATTTCATTCACCGTTTTCTTTCAGAAGTCTGTATATCAAAACTCAAATACAAAGTCTAAAGCCGCAATTTAATAACACATAAAAATGATGCCTACCATAAAATATTTCAGTTTTGAGTATTTCACTTTATTAAATATGTATTATTTAATTACTAACTCTTTAGTGTAGTAATATAATGAGTATTTAATAATTTTTAGGAATATTTAATATATTCGTATGTATATATGTAGCCTTAATCCTTTAAATAACATGTTGATGCTTTCAGATAATATCGAAAGTCGAAATAAAAAATATAAATTAAAATTCTAAATCGAAAACTATATTTTACTATAATAAACTGATCTATATTTATATCATAATAACAAAAACGTTTTTCTGCAAGCGCTTATTTAATTACTGACTGTTTTTAGTGTTGTTCGAATCGAAACAAACCGCGAAATACCAGATCAAACAGCTGCTTATTAATTATAAGTGTGTAAGAATCATCAAAATCGGTTTACCTAAAAAAAGTTCTGTTATAACACACATAAAAATAAAATAAAAAAATACAGTCGAATCACGAACCTCCTCCTTTTTCTGAAGTTGGTTGAAAACCATATTTTTCTGCCATGCTAAATTACAATAATATTGTTGTCTCCTAATTTATTCAATTTTTATTTTGTACAAATTATGTTGCGAGGTATTTTATTCAAATTTCTATCCAAACATTTTTGTAGAAGTACATTTTATCTCCCGTAAATCTTCAGGATTATCTTTGAAGTCACGCGGAGAAGTAAAGTGATAATAAAATAGCCTATCCAAATGAAACCGAAATCCAAAATAAAACCGGGAAAGATAGGCCTGTAACAGCAGTGAATTGTATTTTGTTTGCTACTTTACTTCTTTATAATGTTAATTTGTTTGTTTTGTTGCCGTGTAGGTAAAATCAACTACACCATATCATCTCGTGGGTTGATATGGTTGATAGGCTATAATGATGATGATGATGCTTTTAATTTGTTTGGAAGAAAAAATTTTGTGCATTTTCAAGTTGTCTGATGATAATTCACACCAATCATGATGCTTTTAATTTGTTTGCAAGAAGAAAATTTGTGCATTTTTAAGTTGTCTGATGATAATTCACACCAACCCTTTTTTGGTAATAAATACTCTACATACGAATATATATTTTTTTTTTTTTTTTTTTATAGGATAAGGGTGACAAACGAGCACACAGTCCACCTGATGGTAAGTAGTTGCTGCGGCCCATAGACATCTACATCTATCCTCGATTACGAATCAAAATGCAGATGCGTTGTCACCCGTGAGGACTATGATGGAATGCCTCATTTCCAGTAAAAAGGGCCTCCGGCCACCTGCACTCACCAAGCGAAACGCAGAGGTAAACCTCTACTTCACGCTGGTTTTCTGTGAGGTCGTGGTACCACCCCGGTTCGAGCCGGCCCATCCGTGCGACAGCAAAAGCCGCGTGGCTCTACCACTGTTAAAATTATAATTTAATTATTATAAATTAAAATTAATTATATATTTTGTTTATATTAAAGTTATTGAACAATAGCTGTTTAGTCATTTGAATTTAGATATTGGCATAGATATTTGACATTTATTATAGCTTTTTTTAGGATTACGAACCTGATGCAAACAACTAAACTATTGTTTATAGAGCAACATGGGCCACTAGCGGACCGGAGTGGAGTAGCAATAGTATTCTGTTCCCGATATAGAACTGTCTGTCTTTTTTGCGGGAGAAAATCACACAAAAACAGACCTATGTCACTAAAACAACTAAAAAACTTAGACATAACAATTAAAGCAATAAACTAACAATTTCACATACACCCAGTGACAACTCGGATACAGACTCGGATCAGTTGCTCGACCGAGCTGCATATTATATGAGGGCGGGCGGCTTGTGTTGGTAAACAAAACCGAAACAATACGATCGATATTATTGTAGTTTTTAAGTTTAAAAGTAAATAACAATAATGTGATCAAAATTTTCTTATATATGAAAGGTAACGTCATCTTTTTCTAAATCTGACTCGAAAGATCTCTTTTCGCAGCATCAAACTGAACAATTCGGCAACGACGTCGATTCAGTCGTGCGACTAGATTTAGTCCAGTGAGCAGTGCGGCTGTAACTAATTTTATTGTAAGCATAGGCCCTCTTGGACTTATACTTCGAAAGAGGGGCACGCTTGCGTACATTGTAAATGTTGTAGTTTATAATGCATTTATTACACTAGATTAAATTATGATGGAATATAACAGTAGGATAGAATTGGGGCTTGTGCCTCACTTGCTCTCGCTTTGCTCGAGCTACGTGCAGCTGAATGCCCCAATTCTCTCCAGTAGAGGTCCAAATTTTTAGTCTAACCAAATAAGTGCCTACTTGTTCGCAAGTTTCTATATTTTATCAATTTATTTAACCAATGGTGTCGATTGCAATGGTTTGTACTACGAGCGGAGTAGAAAGCCTGATGGTTGCGGTTCGATTCCCACATAGTACAAAAATTAGTGACCATGAACACGTTTGTTTGTATTGTTGGAGATCTTTTCTATGTGTAACTAGCGAACGCCAGTGGCTTCGCCCGCACGGTCTACTTTTTCTTTTTTTACGGTTTATTTTTTCTATCCCACTGGAACAAGTGTACTTCCACTTCCAGTTGAGTTATTGAGCATTATATTCAGAGCGTTTGTAAGATACTGCTGGTATTGCTGCATATACGACTTGTTTAACTGCACTATGGTCAGTGCTAATAAAACAATGTAATTTTTTTGGATAATTATACCTAATATAGCGCTAGCTCCTTTTACTTGCATGAGTACAATTATCGTTACCTTATTAGCAAAATCTATTGTGTTAACATAACACCTCTAATTTTCTTCTATTTATGGCCAGGTATTCCACCATGTGTCAATCAAATTAAAAAGTGTGCTAAACTGAGCTTGGGTTAATGTTTCATTATTGTTTTATTCTCATATCGAACTGCACGTTGATTACAACGTTCGTCAAATTTTTGGTGAGTTTAATCATTTTTACTATTCAGAAATTCAGTCGTGATAAAATTTTATTTATTTCTTTTTTATTTTATTTTTGACATTATACTTGTTTGGTTAATTGCAGATCATGGTCAACACTGAGGAAAACATTGATTCTAATCCTATCACTAATCCGTATTACTATGCTCAGGATGTGGATAAATTTATACTAAATTATTAAAACCAACAGGAACGGCTTCATGATTTGCCACCAAATAGAATAGCTATAAATGAAGAACAGCAATCAAAATCAAAGAAATGTTCCAGGAAGAGAAACCGTTTCCAAGAATCATCATTTCAAGATGCGACCATCCTCATAGACGCGAGTTGTGTCAAGCATTAGTTGCCCACGCTCATGTCTGACACCATAAGTTATATCTTTTAGTACTTCAGATGATGTAGACCATGATAAAGAATGATTTGCAATACTTGGTGTTGACTGATGTGATTTAAACGAAATTTCATTCTCGTCATTATGATCCGCAGGAACCGAATGAGTGAGGGTTTTGTTTTAGATGTTGTATAAAAATCATTATCTGAGTTTTCTTCATTATTAACAGGATCCTCAAACACATCACTTGAAGAAATCGATGACACAGTTATGTTCTAATAAATAAAGATTGTGAACGAAATAAAGGCTATTACAGAATTAAGTTTGCTACATTTATACTAGTAGACTAAGCATTTAAATACTACAGTATAAGTCCATGAGGGCCTATGCGTACAATAAAACTAATTGCAACCGCACTGCTCACTGGATTAAATTTAGTTGCACGGCTGAATCGACGTCGTTACCGAATTGTTCAGTTTGATGCTGCGAAAAGACATCTTTCACGTCAGATTACAAAGAGATGACCTTACCTTTCATATATAAGAAAATTTTGATCTCATTATTGTTATTTACTTCTAAACTTAAAAAACTACATTAATATTGACCGTATCGTTTCGGATTTGTTTGCAATGCTATGGCTGCTCCCCTCCGGTCTGGTAGTGGCTCGTATGCTCTATTTTTATTTTAGGATTGCGACCCTGATGCACATAATTAAAGTATTGTTTAGTTGTTTGCATCAGGTCCAAAATCCTAAAAATAGCTATAATAAATGTCAAATGTCTATTTCAATGTCTAAATTCAAATGACTAAACAACTATTGTTCAATAACATTAATTTAAACAAAATGTATATTCGTATGTAGAGTAATTATTATCAAAAAAGGGTTGGTGTGAATTATTATCAGACATTTATTTTGGATTTCGGTTTAATTTGGATAGGCTATTTTGTCATTACTTTACTTCTCCGCGTGACTTCAAAGATCTTGAATAATTCATGAGAGTTAAATCCTGAAGATTTACGCAGGACATAAAATGTACTTCTACAAAAATGTTTGAAGAGAAATTTGAATGAAATACCAAGCAACATAAATTGTACAAAATAAAAATTGATGGAATGATAGGAGACAACAATATTATAGTATTTTAGCATGGCAGAAAAATATGGTTTTCAACCAACTTCAGAAAAAGGAGGAGATTCGTAATTCGACTGTATTTGTGTTTCTCAGAATTTTGTAGGTGAACCGATTTTGATGATTCTTTTCTTATTTGAAAGTTGGTGCTTCTCATGTGGTCCCATATAAATTTGATCAAGATCTGGCCAGCAGCTTTTGAGTTATCCTTAATAATGCGTTTTACTTCTAAACTTAAAAACTACAATAATATCGATCGTACATATTGTTTCGGTTTTGTTTACGAACACAGTCCGCCCGCCCTCGTTCAATATGCAGATCGGTCGAGCTACTGATCCGAGTCTGTATCCGAGTAATCACTATCACCGAGCGATACTGTTATAATGTATCCATGTGTTTGTGTGAAATTGTTAGTTTATTGCTTTAATTGTTGTGTGAGTTTCATAGTGACATAGGATTGTTTTAGTGTTCGCAGATTTCCCTAAATTTTTCGCAAGAAATGTTTATGATGAATCAACTACCATTTTTCTATATATATGACAATGATGAAGAACTTCTGTTATTATTGACATTATGGCAAAAGAAGACGCCAAACGGAGTTGGGTATTGGTACGATATAAATATGAAAAGTGTTTTTGAGAGCACAAAATTCGTTTTTAATAAGACCTCTTACAAAAACGGTTATTTTGATAAAGATGTATATGATGGTAAAAGTCATTGCAAGGAGTTCCATAAAATTTTGCAGCCAAAAATATTAAAACATGATACAAATTGGAGACAGCTCAAAATATGAGTAAATGTATAAGTTTATAGAAAGAGAAAATATTTTATATAATTATAGTGCCCTTTAATTTTTTTAAAGTGCTATTTTTACTAATAAAAACGATGTTAGAACTTTAAAGACCCGCGTCCGAACTCCGCTGGAACGCTCCCGCTACTATGGGATACAGAGCTCGCGCCCGCTGATTTTTTGTTTATGGCCCATCCTAAGTTGTCATCTGTAATTGCCATGTTTTATCAAAATCCGTTTAGATAGTTTCATGGCACAGGCAAGATTTTAGGAGCGGACATTTTGTTAATCAAAGTATGCCTTATGTTTTCTAGTGGTGGTTTCTAGAAGGTGTGATACTTTAAAGTCATGAGCATATTAATGTGTTAATGATTAAATAATAGACGTAACACAATTAAAAAAAAAGTTGGATTTTAAAAGCGCTCAAACTGTAATTTTACTAGCTAGTATTCTATATTATACTTTTATTGAATTTCTTGAAATAAAAGACTTCACAGTGTGCCACCACTTTGGTTGGTACTGAAATTTCACACAAGAGCTATTATTTAATGAGCTTACATTGTGCCCGCACAGTAACAAATTCTACTGCAACTGGTTAATATTGCATAAAGAATAGCTTAACACCTCCGCATAAGGTACTTAACTACTCGTACGCTTGTACAATAATATTTTACAATGTGGTTTTTTTAATAAAAATTATTAATAAAGGTATTGTGGTGACTTAAAATGTTCACCTCCCCATTTCTTGCCGTGGGTATCGTAAGTTTCGACTATGTAGTATGCCTGAAAAAGCTTTATCTAATTACGACTTTGTCACCATCTTGTATAAGCCATATGTTTTTTTTAGTAATTTGTTAATCACTTAAGAGAGAAACGATCTTTCAGTCACTTGACGTTTAGTCACTACTGCAGCACGTGAGAACTTGCAAGCGATTTGAAGCAAGGTATGTGTTATCACCTAAGGAGGACTAAGATGGACTGTATCACAGACTGTAACTATACCCTGCAAACCATAACACAGTAGTGCGTTATATGGCGACAGAAATAGGTAATTTCTAGGTTTTTACGCTAAGTGATAGGGAAAGGAGTCCAACCACTAATGGTAAAAATGTAAAATACTCACACCGGCGATGGGAAGCAGCGTCAAAGATGTGTAGGTATTGCGATAGACAATTCGCTTGCCAAGCGTACCTTTATAACAAATCTTCCTGATGGTAGTCACAGTCTAGTAAAAACGTTACAAGTTATGTGCCTACTGCTTTCCGGTTACCCCAATGTTTTTACTAAGTACAGTGATAATACAAGAGGAAGAATTAAGTGTATCCCTTTAGCTGTCTTTAAGACTCGTCAAAAATGCACCTACGGAATAAATGTTACAAGCGTTCTTTCAAAAGTAAGAAACATTTTGCGAAATGACAATCGTATAATGGGGGCGTAACTGTCTTCTTAGTAGAAGACTTCCAGCAAACTTTGCCAGTATTACCTCGGGAAACACTAGCAGATGAAGTGAATGTAAGTTTGAAATGCTCTTTAATTTGGCCCCAGGTTGAGAACTTATCTTTAGTTATAAATATCCGGACATCTTTATTTTAAAGTGGCAGCCAATTCCTTGATTAAATGCTCAACGTGGCAGACATTTTCAACATAGGATGGTTTTGATCTGCCTCGATAAACACAATCGGTATGTCACAATAACAAACGCGGCAATATACGTGGACACAATATTTCTACCGAATCTACAGCTACGAGTATCTTAGTCTTGCGAAAGAGTAATTTTAGCTCCGAAGAACGACACTCTTGACAGTATCAATTAGATGATGTCGAGTTAAATAGTCAGGCGGGGTTAACTTAAACTCACTATGGTTTTTGCACGTTCAATTGTATATTCCTCATATTTTTTATTATAATGAATTAGTTTCCCCAGCAATCGTCATCTATTGACGTAAGCTGCAAAACAAAAAAAGTCGTGAACATGAGGTGTTGAATTATTATGCCCTGAATAATATTAAGTTATACTAAAAATTTTAACAGTGGTAGAGCCAGGCGGCAGCTTTTGCTGTCGCATGGATGGGCCGGCTCGAAAACCGGGGTGGTATCACGACTTCACAGAATACCAGCGTGAAGTAGAGGTTTACCTCTGCGTTTCGCTTGGTGAGTGCAGGTGGCCGGAGGCCCTTTTTACTGGAAATGAGGCATTCCATCTCAGTCCTCACAGGTGACAACGCATCTGCATTTTGATTTGTAATAGAGAATAGATGTAGATGTCTATGGGCTGCAGCAACCACTTACCATCAGGTGGACTGTTTCACTCGTTTGTCACCCTTATCCTCTAAAAAAAACATTATTTTTTATGGAAAGATGACTTATGGAACTATTATATATTCAGCTAGAGTGACCTACATAGGCCAACGGTTTAGTAACCTGAAGTGGCAACGGGCCGGCTATATAGCTCGAAATACTGGCAACCGTTGGGGAAAAAAGGTTCTCGAATGGCAGCCTCCTACAGATAGGCGAAGTGTAGGGCGACCACCCTCTATATGGAGTTACGACCTAGTAAGACATGCAGGAAGTCGCTGGATATATTTGGCCCAGAACCATGCGTTGTGGCATTCATTATCTGATCTTTTATACAACCACGTAGTTAAGGTACCTATATTCTTCTAGAGACAGTAGTTAAAGTTTTTCTTCTATGTGTCTTTTACATCACACATACAAAGAAATGAGTAGAAAAAAGTAAGATTTTGTTGCTGTATAATACAACAAAACATGTGGTGTATCAAGGGATTCTACGCGCCGGGGCTGCTAGTGCCAGCAATGCCGCCTCAAACAACGTCTTGCCCATTTTTGTGGTATCTTAAAAAATGTAAGATGTTATTCAAAAGCATTCAGTAACAACAAATTTTTATATTTGGTTTAGTTTTATACTGCCACCATTAAAAAACATAAGGCATACTTTGATTAACAAAATGTCAGCTCCTAAAATCTCCCCTGTGACATGAAACTACCTAAACGGATTTTGATGAAACTTGGCAATTACATAGATGAAAACTTAGGATGGGCCATAGGCAAAAATTCAGCGGGCGCGAGCTCTGTATCCCATAGTAGCGGGAGCGGTGCTGTGGGGTTCGGAGGTGGGCCTTTAAAGCCTTTAAAGTATCGTTTCTATTAGTAAAAATAACACTAAAAATTAAAGGGCACTATAATTATATAAAAGATTTTCTCTTTCTATAAACTTATACATTTACTTGTATTTTATGAGCTGTCTGCAATTTGTATCGTGTTTTAATATTTTTGGCTGCAAAATTTTATGAAACTCCTTGCATTTGCTTTTACTATCATCTACATCTTTTTAAAAATAACGGTTTTTGTAAGAGGTCTTATTAAAAACGAATTTTGTGCTCTCAAAATTTCTTTTCGTATTTATATCGTACCAATACCCAACTCCGTTTGGTGTCTTCTTTTGCCATAATGTCAATAATAACAGAAGTTCTTCATCATTGTCATATATATAGAAAAATGGTACTTGATTCATCATAAACATGTTCGATCTTGCAATCTATATGGATAGAACGTGGCGAGTTTTACGTAGCACGTGCTGGAGCATGCATTCCAGCAGGCAGTACGGCTATTTCCTCTATACCGCCTCTGTGTGAACTGAGCTTTAGGGTTGGGTTATATTTCCTCTTCAGAAATAATTAAAAAAAAACAACGAAATAGTCTTGGCGTGTACTGCGTTAATTAATAGTAGGTATTCGTATAACTTTAAAATCTGTAGCACAATGACTCGCAACTTAGATATTTGCATAAAACCACATAAAACTGTCTCAATTTTATCAGATGCCAAGGGAGAGACTACACTCTTATCATCATTACATCATCATCATTACAGCCCTTTACAAGTCCACTGCTGAACATAGGCCTCCCCCAAAGAATGCCACAAAGCACGATCCTGAGACACCTGCATCCATCGACTTCCTGCATGTCTTACCAGGTCGTCACTCCATCTCGTGGGGGGACGCCCTACACTTCGTCTACCGGTACGAGGCTGCCACTCGAGAACCTTTCTTCCCCATCGGTTGTCGGTTCTTCGAGCTATATGGCCGGCCCACTGCCACTTCAGCTTACTAATCCGTTGGGCTATGTCGGTTACTCTGGTTCTACTGCGGATATCCTTATTCCTAAGTTTATCACGCAGAGAAACTCCGAGCATAGCCTTCTCCATAGCTCGCTGAGCGACCTTGAGCTTCCTCATACGGCCAGCAGTGAAGGACCACGTCTCAGTTCCGTAAGTCATCACTGGCAACACGCACTGGTTGTACAATTTCGTTTTAAGGTTTTGAGGTATATCTGACGAGAAGATGTGTCGTAGCTTCCCGAACGCTGCCCAGCCGAGTTGAATCCGTCGATTGACCTCTCGGTCGAAGTTGGACTTACCTAGTCGGACTATTTGTCCCAGGTAAACATACTCGTCAACAACTTCGAGCTTGGCGCTCCCAACAACTACCGGCATAGGTGTGACATGGACATTAAACATGATCTTTGTTTTGTCCATGTTCATCTTAAGACCTATCCGTTGGGAGACACTATTGAGGTCATTGAGCATAGTGCTTAGGTCCTCCAGCGATTATGCCATAAGGACTATATCGTCGGCAAATCGAAGGTGAGTGATGTACTCGCCATTGATGTTAATACCGCATCCTTTCTAGTCCAGAAGCTTGAAAATGTCTTCCAATGCAGCGGTGAAGAGTTTCGGGGATATAACATCACCCTGTCTTACACCTCTCTGCAATTGGATGGGTTTTGTACTCTGGTTCTGTACTCGGATAGCCATCGTAGCCCTACTGTACAAACACTTCAGCACTTCGATATACCGACAGTCAACTTGGCACCGCTGAAGGGACTGCAGCACCGCCCAAATTTCGACGGAATCAAAGGCTTTCTCATAGTCCACATACGCCAGACATAGTGGCAAATTGTACTCTTCGGACATCTGTACAATTTGCCGTAGGGTATGTATGTGGTCTATGGTGCTAAAGCCCTTTCGGAAACCGGCTTGTTCGGGAGGCTGGAAGTCGTCAAGTCTGCGCGCAAGACGATTCGTAATGACTCTCGAAAACAGCATGTAGACGCGGCTCAGAAGGGAAATCGGTCTGTAGTTCTTCAAGAGAGCGTTGTCACCTTTCTTGAAGAACAAGACCACCGCACTTCTGCTTTACGCCTCCGGTGTAATGCCACCATGGAGGACGGAATTAAAGAGCTTCTGAAGGACTTCAAGTACCGGTCTTCCACCCGCTTTCAGAAGCTCCGCTGTAATTCCATCCTCGCATGGGGCCTTGCCGTTTTTAAAGTGCTGGAGAGCCATTCTAATCTCGCTCAAACTGACGTCCGGGATATCTTCGGAATAGTGTCGGATAAGACTCGCTCTTGGATCGTTACTCACACTTGCGTGTGGCTCCAACGATGACGTGTACAGCTGCCCATAGAACCTCTCAATCTCACTCAAAATCTCAGGTGCCCCGGAAACGATGCTGCCACATTCGGTCTTCAGCTCTGACAGTTGGCTCTTTCTGGCAGACAGGTCTCTAGCAAAGACTTTGCAGCCTTGGTTCCGCTCAATCGCTTCTTCAATACGAGCTGTATTGAAGTTGCGTAAGTCCTGCCGCATGCATTTGGAGATCTGTCTGTTCAGTTGCCTGTATGCTGTCAAATCTGTTGAAGAATGTAGCCTCATCTCCCGTCTAACAGCCATGAGATTAAGAGTGTGATCGGAGAGTTTTTGCGTTCTTCTGCGGCAGGTCTTGCAGAACTTAGCTCCGACCGCATGGACAGTTTCCACGAGCTTGTCATTCATATCGTCCACTTCATTGCAGTCTTCTAGGCACTGAAAACGGTTTCGTAACTCGAGCTGAAAGGTTTCGGGACTTTGGATTAGAGCACGAGGGGGACGGAGCGTTGACTTCATCAGACGAGACCTCGCCAACTTAACATTTAGGTTCAGTGTGCCTCTAACCATTCGGTGATCGCTGCCGGTTTTCACCCTCGCGATCACTGAGACATCACTGAACAGTTGTCGTCTGGTCGTCATAATGAAGTCAATCTCATTTTTTGTCGAACCGTCGGGGCTCGACCAGGTCCACTTCCTGTGGGGCCGCTTCTGGAAGAAAGAGTTCATCATAAAGAGTCCCTCTTTCTCCATGAAGTCGGCCAGCTGCTGGCCCCTTGGGTTCCGTTGCCCTATTCCAAATTTCCCTACTTTCAGCTCACCGTTCTCTCTTGTGCCTAGTTTTGCATTGAAGTCTCCCATTAACACCGTATATTGGGGTTTGGAGGAATACATGGCTCTAGAGATATCCTCATACATTTCCTCCACCTCCTCATCGGGGTGTGCCGAGGTTGGTACGTAAACCTGTATGACCTTCAGCGAATACCGTTTGGTGATTCTGAGTATAAGGTACGCAACCCTCGTCGACACACTCCCGATCTTTACAACGTTGTTAACGAGAGATTTGTGGACGATAAATCCAACACCTCCTTTGGACAGATGTTCGCCCTCCCGGTGATAGAGCAAGTTGCCGGATTCGAGGATTACCGTGTCCTCCCCCTCTCTTCGGACTTGGGATAATCCTATCATATGCCAGCGCAACTTGTCTATCTCTTCTTCCAGCTCCACGATCTTCTCGTCAGTCCTCAGGGTGCGTGCGTTGTATGTTGCCAGGTCGAGTCGTCGTAGGTGGCAACCGAACCTCCACCGGAGATTCTTAGCACCCCCTGCCCCGCCGTTACCATGGTCGCCACCGTAGCCAGGAATAGCGGGGCCGCCGGGGACTGGGGGCCGTATCTTTGTTACTCTCGTCATTGGGGGGTATTTGCCATAGTTGCCACGCTTGGCGAGCGGGTTGGCAACCGCAGTTTTTTTATTATAATATTGGCTATTATCAGGAAGATGCTGCTGCCCATCTCCCACCTGTTTCCCTTTGTCGCCTTTTACGACACCCACGGGAGGATACGGGGTAGTGGATATTCTTGACCGCCACTACACGGCACACTCTTACACACACACAAAAACCTACCGTTTTATTTTATACAATGAAAATTCCCGTCAAAGGTAGCATTTTCAATGACAATTAACAAATCCCATGAATGTGAAATTTTGAAATTAATGGATTAGCTTGCTCCCGCGTTTTTCCTATAATCTACACGGTTTCTCTGAGTAAAATTATTTAAAAATTAAAAATAGAAATGTATTGCAGAATAGAATTATTTATATTCAATATTGATAACAAGTAATTTTTATTGAAAATCATTTTTTTACATTACCACTGGTTCGAAAAACATCCTCTGTCCTGGGAAGAACCAGCAAGAAACCCAGCGGGAATTTTTTTTAAATAAATTTTACAATATAAATGATTACAAACTATGTACAAAATGTATTTTAGAAACAGCTTGGAAGCGACCACCTCATTCCCAGGGGTTATTATCAACCATGTATTCATTTATATTATAATAACCCTTTTTATACAGTTTTTGTTTAATTAAATATTTAAACTTTGTAATAGAGAGACCTTGTATATTTTCTGGGACTTTGTTGTAATAGCGTATACATTGCCCCAAGAATGAATTACTGACTCTGTGGAGTCGAGAGGCTGGTATCACTAGCTTGTGTTTGTTCCTAGTGTTTACAGAGTGTAAATCACTTTTTTTACTAAAACTATCTTTGTTTTTGTGAACATACATTAAATTTTCGTAAATATACTGAGAGGCCAAATTATTTCTTTAAAATTTTCTCTAAGAGACTCTCTGGGTTTAAGGTTGTAAATAGCTCTTATGGCCCTCTTCTGCAACACAAAAATAGTTTCTAAATCAGCCGCATTTCCCCATAGCAAAATCCCATAAGACATTATGCTATGGAAATAACTGAAATATACTAATCTAGCAGTCGATCGTTCTGCAACTTTTAATTAAACGTTAGTATAGCCGCGGAGAAAAGCTAGTAATAGTAATAAATGTTCATTTTTTTCCAACCATAATACAGTAAATGCAAAAAACATGGCCAACATGTTCTTACATAAATAAATAGGTATAATGTGAGAGACTGTTGCATAATTAACGCCATGGATCACTTGCTTGAAAATCGTGAGTTCGAATCCTTCTTTTAACTACTGTCGTGAAAAAATATGTTTTTATGTGCTGAAAAGTGCCTGAAACGTCGCGAATATAAAATAAGTTAATATACGCGATAGAATCCGTAAAATGAGTTTCATTTAAATATGTTTTTATATTAGGAAATGTACATATATCTGCTATTATAGCTGCCTAGCGAGGGCAAGATCGGGTTATGTTGGACTCACACCGACTAAAGCTCCATATTAGATCACGGGAACGCTATCGCATACACACACCAGCCCCGCCCCTTCCTCGAGAGTGGACATTTCCTCTTCGAGTAAGGTGCACCAGAATACAAAACGTGCCTCCCTCCAAGTCATCAAAGATGACCACATGCACAATGGACCCCCCGAATCCGATACGTAGAGGCCATAAGAAAAACGAGCCTAAGCCCAGCGGCGGATTTCTGGTTTATGGCTCGGTCGCTGGCCAAGTTTCGACTGCGGAAGTTTCGAGCCAGCCAAGTGGGTTCCTCTTTGTTTACAGTGGATGACGAAGCTAGAGCTACAAAGCCCTCCCCCCTCCCTTGCGCTCCTAACACAAGCAATTATAGCCTAACTGGAGTAGTTAATCGGAAATATAGAAACGTTACATACGTGGTAGGGCCATGCTTATACGTGGTAGAGCCATCCTGCAGCTATATAAGTAGTATAGTTGTAGCGCGAAAAGGTCGGCTCGACCAGGAAAGGCCCACGCTCTCACAGAATACCAGCGTAAAGTAGCAGCTTAACACTGCTGTGTTTCGTATGTTGAGTGTAGAGAACCGGAGACACTTTTTACTGGAAAAGAGGCATTCCATCTTAGTCCTCACGGGTGAAAACGCATCTGCGTTTTGATTCGCAAACGAGGATAGATGTACATTTCTACATCTATCTATCGTGGTTGCTACCACTTACTATCAGGTGGACTGTGTGGTCATTTCTTACCCTATCCTATAAAAAAAACGTTAATAGTATTGCAAATATTTTTATTAGAACGAAGTTCGTTATCGGACGGTACGCATTTGGCGGATGGGGGCTAGGCGAGAAAAAGTGTAGGATTTTTCCGTCACGACCACTTCTACCGAAGTGTAGGTGTCTCTGGCGGCTATAAGTAAGCGAGATGGAATAATATCCATCTCCCTCGAACTTTTTCTTATTTTGCCACGAAAGAAATATTATTTTGTTTTAAATAACGTTTCGTTTTAAAAGACGCTAGTAATTCATTCAATTTATTTGTATTTATTAATCAAAAATATAATTCGTTTATCAATAATAATATACTACGAAAGGAATTTCGTTCCAACCGGGTGTTCCACGACACTCATGCATGTTTTTCTTAATAACTTAAATTAAAGATTTAAGAAACCCCTGAAACAAAAAGAGCTGGTGTTCTTTCAAACGAAAAAAAACTTAAGGGTATTCATAATATAATAATATCCACGTGTAGACATTAAGTACATGGACAATTACTGTATCTACCAGATGCCTTGTTAACGATGCTTCCTTCACTGGTCTGTTTATTTTTAAGAATTTTTATATGGTTATGTGTTTTGATATACTCGTATGTTTGAAATATTTAATATGATTTCAGTCCCTCATAAAATGAAATATATCTAAGCTAAAGAACAAGTTTAACTGCCTCTGGATCTTGATATGAAAGTTTCAAACTTTACCATCGTCATATTTTAAGACCGTATCTCTTAATAGAGGCCACTTTGAATGAAATTTTCATCTTTTCATTCTATAAATAACGTAGGATTTTACTAACGTAGATGGCAATTTTTAAATTTTGCCTCATCATTGTAAAATCATAACCACTATCACAGGTCTTTCCAAAGTCCACTGCTGGGGGTTTTCTCTACCCCATAGATTTATACGAGTATATAATGGGAAAATTTACCATTTTACCCGGTCTTGGCAGGTGGGTTGTAATCCGTGTTCTTTATATTAAATTTAAGTTGTTACCATGAAGTTACTCCTGCTTATTTCTTGCCTCATTTTCCTTTGTAGCCTCTTATGATACTCACGGGATGATATAATATGAGATAGTGGATTCTCCTACATCGCTACTATACGCTACTTGAAAAACAAAACATAATTTATTGAGGCAAAAATTTCTTACCTCGACTTGAGAGTAACTCAAATCTTTTTCCTGAATAAACTAGCGTTCAGTAAAAGCTGTATTCCGTTTACGCAGTTTAGCACTTATAAAGCCAGCAACTTATTATAATATTTTGTAAGTATATTATGTTATTTACACATATTACATACAATTTTCATATATTATACATTATACTCATATTTTATTCAAGCACATTGATAGACGTATTATTACGTATTATTTTTAAATGGTAGAGCCACGTTGCAACTATGTCATGATTGTAGCACGAATGGGTCGACTCGACCAGGAAAGGACCACGCTCTTGTAAAATACCAGCGTAGAATAGCAGCTAAATTTTGCTGTGTTTCTTATGGTGAGTGAACCGGAGACATTTTTTACTGGAAATGAGGCTTTCCATCTTAGTCCTCAGCCGTGAAACCCATTTGAATTTTAATTCTTAATTGAAGATAAATGTAGATGTCTATGGGCTATAGCAGCCACTTACCATCTGGTGGACTGTGTGCTCGTTTGTCACCCTTATTCTATGAAAGAAATGAACTACGAATACGCATCGCTGAAGGTACCGTAATACCGTACAAATTTTGATTGGATCGATGGCATTCTCATAGTTCACAAATGCAGGAAATAACAGCAGATAATATTACTCAAATCTTCTGTATAAGCTGCCAAATGGTATAATGCATGTACGAGTATATCCATAACTTTGAGGTGGAAGCAAACTTAAGGCAAGTATTTAAATATTTAGAAAAATAATAAATACTCATTAATATCATTACAAAGTCACTGCAACTAATATAAGTAATATTGGTTGGTTGGTTCTACCATTATTTAATTGTTGTTAAATATAAGAAAGAACACTCAAAACATTGTTAATATTTCTCATTAACTTCTTAGCAAATAGAACACTACATTAATTAGTAGTAAGTATAACTTCGTAGCACTTTTCACTCTTCTAAAGGTGTAACGTAATAAAAAATGCATTGTTAATAATCTTTTTCAAGTTAATTATCATCGGATTAGCTTATAAAATGTATTTTAAGGATTTTATCACTTAATAGTGAATTTCGGAATAAAAACCTTTAAAGATATAATATATAATCCTCAAAATGAATGTTTTTAAATATCTAACATTACATCATAGCGTTATTAATAAATTTTTCATATTAATTCGCAGTGTTCACTATTACTTGTTTGTTTCTTATACCCATGTTTGCTGTGGATTAGTTTTTAAGAATTTTTGCCAATCAACTATTTGGTTTATTATATCTAACATTACATCATAGCGTCACAACTAAAATTTTCATATTAATTACCAGTTTTATTTTTAGTTTATACAATCAAACAAGCTGCAGTCTATGTTTTTTTTTTACATAATTAGTGGCAATCTAACATACAGTGTACCTAATGGTAGTAAATGATGTAGCCCATAAACACTTACCACGCGTTGTCACTATTTTTGTTTACTTCTAATGTGACAATCACTCGTAACTAAGCTAAGAGGCCGCTATTACATTATCATATTGCTTCCACAGAAATGGGTTAGGATTATTGGCTACATACATATAAATAGTATATTACAGCTAACGATCAATGCGTGTTATTTTAGTTTCTAACCTCTTTTTTTTTTTGATAGGAAATTATTTTGTGGCTGAAAAGACGTACGTATTGTTATGTAAAGTTATGATTATAATACGAAGGAATTTTTTTACTAATTTTCTTATAAAATATTAACTCTTATTTCTTCTTCATTGTCAACAAAACGTCAAGGTATTGCTTGGCAGGCGAATAGGCCATCACAGTATTAGACATTTCGCACCTTTGACATTAGTCCACGTGTATTGGCGGTGTATCCACTACCCCATATCATCTCGTGGGTGTCATAAAAGGCGATAGAGGGAAAGAAATCAGGCGATAGGCAGCAGTGTTTTACTAATAAAGACTTAAAATAAAAAAATCTGCAATTGCCAATCCGTTTCCCAAGCGTGGCAGCTCTGGCAAATATCCCTATGATGCAATATATGGGACAGGCCTATATTTGCTGTGACGGTAATGGTAACACTGGTCTCTGTCACCGGCATGAATTGATTAACCACCATCTATTTGAAATTATCGCCATATATGTTGGAAATCGTGATCAACACATGGAAAATTAATGTCAGTTAAGCACAAAATCACATCTTTAAATTGCGCTACGGCGCAGTAAAATTTTGACTTGATTTGGTTGTAGAGCTTTCTTTCCGAGCAAATTTTCCGCAACAGTGGACAACTACATGTAATTTAAGTAATATTTCTGATAGCTTTAATAAGGTAGTATCTTGAATAGTTATTTTAAAACAATGTTTCACTTAACAAATTAACAACGAGAATGAGCAAAAGAAAGAAATCAAGAAATAAACCTCGCTAAATGCCTACAATTATTTTTTATAAAAACTAAAGTTACAAACGAACTTGCTGTATACCTGATGGTCAGTGGCTTCTGCAGCTCATGAACACCTTCAATCAAATTCAAACAAAGATGAGTTGTCACCTCAGAGGACCAAGTTCGAATGCCACACACACATCCTATAATTTACTGGCCGCGGGCCGCGAGTTTTAATTTCTATTTGTTCTAGATGTTAGCCATGTACAATTTATGCATGTTAAGCGCCTGCACAATACCTCATAGCTTGTGCTTATACCAGTTATCTTCTTAATTCTTTTTTTTTCTTTATTTTTAATCGTACTAACAATACCTATATATTTAAGTTTAACCTTGTACTATTATTTATTTTGAGGTATAACGTTACATACTTAAAACTCTTTGCAACCCTTTTCCCTGTCTCGAAGCTAGAAAAGCAAGTATGTATTTCTAGCTTCGAGACAGGAGTAGAAGAAGTTCAGTGACAAACACACGTTCAGAAGAAATATAAATATAAAGAAGATCAATACGCGTTAGTACTTAACACGAAGGTTATTGAAGAATGTTAGTGGAATAATTTGCCGGCGTCTATTTTTCCGTCTGAATAGAATCTGGGCGTCTTCAAAGCAAGAGTGAATAGACTTTTGTTACGCTAAGACAACGCCATTTACCATCTAGGGCTACATCACCACATGCCACCAGGTGGGATTGTGGTTAAGCACTGGCAATAAAAATTTAAAAAAAAATTAACTAAAAGTCTTTTCAGCAACAAAATATTTTCATGTTAATAAAACTAAAATAAAACGCAAGCAAGTATGCGTTTCTAGCTTTAAGACCACTTTATGGACTATTTAACTGTATCGTAGAAAACTTTAAGATCTTGAATTATATAAGTATGATTGTATTGATTTTTGTCTTATTTTTCACGCTCAACCCAAATCACACACATGTTTCTTCCGTTGTATGGAGATTTTCCAAAATCGCTAAACTTGGTAGGCAGATTGTTGATCAAAAACCCAGACCTTTATAATATTATCTGTGCCTCCCGTATTTTACGTCTGGCGAAAATGGGGTGGTTGTACTGCTCAGATCTATTTAGCATTTCCTATAGTCGTCTCTTGCGAAACACCCGGGACAAAATAAGATTGTGAATTCTTTAATGTGCCGCAAACACATGAAAAATTATATGAATATGAATATATTACTTTATACTGATTGATCTATAAGTTGGAAACGCAATGAAACTCTAGGATAAGTATATGTAAATTGTTTTTAATTTGATTTTTTCTTGCTTTGGCTACCAACGAATATAACTTTTATAAGAGTCCTATTCCGAAAACTTATTGATCAGACCAAACCTAGTACAATGAAATTAAACAATATATATATATATATATATATATACTTTAATGTTGTTTGTATTAATTATTTATGAACAATTAAGAAAATTCAAGGCAAATATTTGTGTTTCAAAGAGCAGAACATCGATGTATTAAGCATTGTACTTTTGTGGAAGAAATACCTAATTAGAATAAACGTTCGTAAATGAAAAAATATACACTATAAGTTTACAAAGAAAATGCTTATTACGAGTACTACCGCTATTTTTCAAAAGTAGCCGCCATCTTAGTTATGTTATGGTTGGCATCGGAGTTAAAATTATTATTAATTATTAATTATATTAAAAGGTTTGCCGTGTCTTGGCCTAACACGGCGATAAATAAAATTTAATTTAACGAAATGCATAATTATTTTACTACTTTTGTGTAATTCTTATTATGCAGTATTATTAAAACTGATCCTTCGTAATAATCCAAAACAATGAATGGCTTGAGCTGTTTGCTTTCTTTAGTGTTTTTATGTGTATGTTCATACGTATATAGAAATTAAGCTAATAGTGTACTATTCGCGCCAAACGCTAATGTCAATAATCGACGCCAGGGGGCGCGCAGAGCGGTGATTTCCTACCGTTTGACGTTCGGGCGAAACCGGATTGGTTGCTTGTGGGGCGGGTCGGAAGTGATTAAATGCTGTGCAGTGACTAGCACGGCGATTCTCCCGGAGAGTTGCTAGAATACAGAGCCACCGAGAGCACGTACCACCAGTTGCCCGGGAAACCTCCATTTTGGAGTCGGTTTTGTTAGCAAGTGGTTGCCACGACGAGGGTTTTGTGTGTTAAATCTAGAATTGTTACGCCGGGCTGACAAATTGTTAGGAAGTTAACATTGACTGCGATCAAAGTCTGAATTGCGTGTTATGCGCACCTAATTTACCGCGAATTTGGTTATTCTAATTTGCTAGCATATAAGTGCATTTGACAATATTTATTTGCTTGAGTGGCCTTTGATATAGTTCGGATACGTTTTCGGTATTAGAGGTGTTTTACGCTTTAGTTTAGTGTTAGTGGCGTCTGGAAGTATAGTTAATAGACTATCACAGGGAAGAAGGAAGAAAGTGACGGTGGGTGACGCCGCGGGAGATCACTACAATTTGGAGCGGCGCCGGAGTCCGGGCTGCTGCCGATTTCGAAGGCCCGGCTGGTCTATCACCACCAATACCACAAACCAACACTATACTCAACACATACACACCTACGGCCTGACCGAGCCCTGAAACAGCCTTCGCCTCAACTCAGGTACGTACTATTTATTTGAGTAGCCTCGCCATTAAATTGTATTGTGATAGAAAATTTTCTCAGTGGCCTTTAGAGGCCCGACCTGCGTCTGCCCGTATAATTCCTGCTTGGGCCCCAGGATTAATACTTTTGCAAGGGCAGCCGTAGGTCGCATCAAGTTTGGTGTCAGAAGTGGTAGCAGAGCGTGGTTCCGGGTTCGATTCCCCAGTCAATCCCGACCGTAGTGTTTGATAAAAAATAAACAATTTTGGTGGCAGGGAGCGTTGGTTTGATTGGTTTAATTTTGTGTGTACAATCACGCCCGTCCGTAATACGTAAAAATAAAATTCTTTTCTTTGTTACTTTGTTGCTTGCTTTTCTTTGTTATTGGCGGGTAGTTGCAAATGCCACGCCCGTAGGTTGCGCAAGCGGGAGTTCTCTCTAGAGAAGCGTTGGGTAGGTAGTTGGTTATTATCACGTAATCGGATAATTATCGTTGTCGGATAATTATGGTTGATTACTTATCAAAGGGTTGGTTGTCTGACCGAGGCATTTTTTGAAGATCGAACGGGATATGTATCTTTATTGTATTGTGGTTCGTATTTAATCTAATAAATAGTAATAATATAAATCTAATAAATAGTAATTTGTATTTGTGTAATTTGTATTTAACTTGATTTGATAGGAACGGTATTTTGTTACTCGTAAATTTTTTTGTATTTGTTATTTGTTAATTTGAATTTGAGATGCATAGTAATTTGTATTTAGAAGTAATGCCATCGCGCGGCTAGGGCTATCGCCATGCCGTTTTGTGTCTGGGTGCGAACGGCGTTTCCTCTCAGGGCTCTCAGGGCCCTCGACTCCTACGGGTCGGGACGCTCGGCCGCGCACCCTGTCGGGAATTGTTCCCCCATGGGCGGGGGGTCGTCACCCCCTCCCTCAGTATGTTGAGAGGGACTTCACTGCCACTCAGCGGTCAGCTAGACCCTTCCCGCCCTCGTCAGCTGAGTCGGCGCGGCTCGGGGTACTACCGTTCCCCCTGTGATGTAGGCAGCCCAGCTAGGTAGCTGCCGCCCTAGCTCCCACCACGGCCGCCCCCTACTAATTCTGTGAGCCGTCAACAGCTCACATGTAGATCTGTTCTATTGTCGACGGCCTCAGTGAGGAGGTACAACCCGAGCGTCGATTGTTTAACGGTACGCGCCTTATTTGTTCCGGGGTCACACCCGGGTTGACCTCTACCAGTCGTTGGGAAGACTAGGGCTCCACGGGAGCGTTGCATTGCGCTGTTAGAGATTGTTAGATTTGGTTTTGGTCGAGTACTTAATTAACGACGCTTTAAATTAAAAATAAAAATGCGTTTGGGTTTTCCGCGAAAATTTTTATATTTGTGGCGGTTGTGAATAAAAAAAGTGAATTTAATATACTCCTTAAATACGTGTGCATATGTTTTTGTAAATATATTTAATCACTGTGTTTGTTGTTGTACGGAAAATTGAAATTGAATTGTGGGCCATTTAAATGCTTGTGCATATGTTTTGTAATGTATTTGATCACTGTGTTTGTTTGTTGCACGGAAAATTGAAATTGAATTATGTGCCCTTTTGAATGCTTGTGCATATTTTTTGTAATTGTATTTGATTATTGCGTCTATTTTGCTGAAAGGAAAATTTGAATTCACTTGAAATTTAATGACGCGCTATTTGGAAATTTGTCTATGTGTTTTGTGGATGTGTTTTATCATGGTGTTTTGTTGAAGGGAAAGCTTAGATTGGATAACCCTATTTGTGCCGACAGGAATAAAGAGTCATTCCTCCTTTGGTTTTCGCATTTGTAGGCACTGTCTAAGACATTTATTTGAAATGAGAAATAGGGTTGGTTCTTACGTTTATTGTTTGTTTAATTTGTCAGTTGACCTATGTGCATCGGTGATTGATTTGTTTGAATTGGTTCTGTAGTGGAACATTGGTGTTTTGGAAAATTGGTTGAAATATGAGCATAGGACTACTTGTCTAACAAGCTAGCTAGTTTTGGAGATTATCAGATTGAAATTAGCTGCCGCACTATTTAGTAAGTGATTATATGGTGGATGGCTTGGTTATGCCTACTTGTTTGAAAATTCATACTAGGGACTATCTGTGCGTTCGTTTGGCTCTCCACAGACGACGTTCATGTGGAATTTGTGGGTGCTCTCAGCACTGAAGCTTAGGAGGCCACACTGGTTCGCTTCTTGTCGCGTCGCTGTTTGCAGACCTGATCCGGTCGGATTGCGGAACAAATCATAGGGGCAAAGATAGGTGTTTGAAAGGGGTCGTCGGACTTCTGTCCAGTACTAGACTTGTTAAGATGCTGCGATGCTCATCAGGGGCATCCAGCGGAGGTTGACCCTCCGGTTTGCCACATTGGGGCTATCTTTTCAGGCGGTAGCTAGGGTTGCAAGATCTGATGGGGTGCCTAAGGTGGCCTAGTTTGGTGTATATTCGGTCTTGTAACGTGCCGTCGCGACCCTGTCCCGCTTGTCCGTTTGCTCGCGAACATAATTCCTTATGTCCGGGACGGCGGTTTGTTTACGCCTAAATTTGGTCAATTTTAACGTCATCCAATCACGTTCGACTTTGCCAATCGCCCGATCGCACCAGGTGTCACGCGTGTGTCGGAGAGGGGGCAGCGGAAGGGAGCTTCCCAGCGTCTTGGCGCTGTCGGGCGAGACAGTAGGTGAGAGTGACTTGCTAGCAGCGACCGCGTTAAGCCAGGTATTTCGGCTAGCGCTGCAGAAGTTCGCGCGAGACCGGGTTTTGTTCGTTTAGGGTCTAGAATCTGAATTTGGGCACGTGTTTCTTCGTCACGTAGATATGTGAATTGCGCGATAGTTAACTCGTGCGAGAGTGCGGAATAGTGTACACGCGTGGAGGAGATATACGATCTAGGATTCGAGCCGCGCATTCCTTGTTTGTGAGCTTCTCCCGATTAATTGTCAGGATATCGTTATAATTTGTGATAAATGAATCCGGGACATTGAATATTGAACTTTGAACAACTGTCCGTTGCCGTGTCGGGTATCACGTGTTCGATTCTGCGATGAGTGTGTAATTAGGCGAAGTGAAGTTAGTCAAACGTACAATGAAGCTAAGAGACTGAATTAGTAACAGTGAAGAACGAAGTGATCCGGCGCTGGAGCTGTCTGGAGCGATGCAGCATTTTGGAGCAGCCTGACACTCGGCCGTTGCTGGTCGCCTATGCTTGCCAAGGCCCCACACGTTCACACATCACTGTACACGCCGCTCTATCTACCATTACAAACACTCACGGCCTGCCCAAGGCTTGGAGCGAAGTCGGCTCCTGATACAGGCAAGTACTTTTGCTTTCTAGTTTGCTCCCATATAGTTTATTGTAATTAGAGACATTCCACGCGGCCATATCAAGGCCCGACCTGCGTCTGTTCGTTGAATCTTCGCTAATGGGCCCCGAAGATTGAATTTTTGTAGGAACAGCCGTAGGCCGTAACATGTACTTTTGGTATTTTTTAAATAAATTAGGGTGACAAGCGAGCAAGCAGTCCTTCTGATGGTAAATGTTATGACCTCTTACATCTAGAGTTGGTCGAATTCCACTTTTCACCTCAAGGCTTAAAATGAAATAGCTCGTTACTAACAAAAAGAGTCTCCGGTTTCTGTTACCCGCCATAAGAATCACGAATCACATTCAATCAACAAAAAATATAAATCGTAAATATAATTAATACAAAGATAAATTTAAACAATGTATTTAATTTCCTACATTTCCACACTGTAAGATTTTCATCATCAGTATGAATTGCCTGGGGCACTTTGTATCTTTCTCCCACTCCTTGTTATTTTGTAAGAAAGATTTATACAGATTCATCACTGTCACCAAACCAAACCAAAGCAACATGTGTGTTGACGTGTTGACAATCGCAACATTAAAGCAATGTTACATGTCTCATCTGTCACTGAACTGGGTATTTAAGATTTGTTATAAATACGCGACAGTTATACCACTCTAATTATCGGAGGCTATGTAATCTTGCGTATGTGGACTATGAGAAAGCCTTGGACCCCGTGGAAATTTGGGCGGTGCTACAGTCCCTTCAGCAGTGCCAAGTTGACTGTCGGTATATCGAAGTGCTAAAGTGTTTGTGCAGTAGAGCTACGATGGCTATCCGAGTACAGAATCAGAGTAAGAAACCTATCCAACTGCAGAGAGGTGTAAGACAGGGTGTCGTTATATACCCGAAACTCTTTACCGCTGCATTGGAAGAAGTTTTCAAGCTATTGGACTGGAAAGGATACGGTATTAACATCAATGGCGAACGTCACAATAGGTTTTAGTAAATTTTAGTGGTATGTAATAATAGTAGGAGTAACAGTAGTAGATTTTATAATTATTATATTTTTGGTAATAAATAGTTTGCGATGTTATTATTATAAAATCAACAATATAAGCATCAGCAATATTTGCATCTCATTTTTTCTTTTTAACTCACTATACGTGTATGGTGCAACAAGTTCAGCATCATAATAGTTTGTACTGGTTGTTGCATATTCGTCCGTACGTTACTCACTAGAGGGCGCACTGAACCAGCTTCGTGGATAATACCGCGAAATAATGCTGAGTGTAGCACTTTTATACCAATCCCGCACACATAATAAAGCTTTGATTGTATTGATCCCATTTTATTTAGGTTTTAGTTTTGTTCTAATTTTTCTTTCATTCTTTTTTTCAATGGCGTGTACATTACTCACCTTCGATTTGCCGACGTTATAGTCTTTATGGCAGAATCGCTGAAGGATCTAAGCACTTTGCTCAATGACCTCAATAGTGTCTTCCAACGGATAGGTCTTAAGGTACAAGGTAGTCAACTGCAGGCGAAGTGTCTCCACGACATGTCGCTGCAGTTATGATTCCGAACCCGACTAGTTAACTCCTTTCCTATATTTTTTCAAATATTATCTTTTATCACACTGTTTAAATAATTATTCTGAGATGCACCGTACAGTGCGGGATATTGGGACACCTCGTTTATCAGTTTCTCTTCCTCGGATTCGGTGAAACTCATTTTTTGAGAAAAATTCAACATGTCTCTCGGGCGTCGGCAGCACTACTGCTCTGCGGTCGAGCTACAGTGCCGTCTGCCGCTCGGTGCGTAGCGGCAAACAACGTATCGCTAGCTACGGAAGGTATTTCGTAGAACAACATAGAAACCAGTAGTGTCGCGACGGTCGCCTGTTGCTGCTGCCTGCAGTCGGCTACGGAATTGTACCTTTAAGATGAACATTGACAAAAGAATGATCATGTTTAATGTCCATGTCACACCTATGCCAGTAATTGTTAGGAGCACTGAGCCTGAAGTTGTTAACGAGTATGCTTACCTGGGACAAATAGTTCGACTAGGTAAGTCCAACTTCGACCAAGAGGTCAATCGAGGGATTCAACTCGACTGGGCAGCGTTCGGGAAATTACGACACATCTTCTCGTCAGGTATACCTCAGAACAATGTTGAATAACCAGTGAGTATTGCCAGTGATATGGATTTGAGACGTGTTCCTTCACTGCTTGCCGTATAAGGAAGCTCAAGGTCGCTCAGCGAGCTATGGAGAGGGCTCTGCTCGGGGTTTCTCTGCGTGATAAACTTAGAAATGAGGATATCCGCAATAGAACCAGAGTGACCGACATAGCCCAACGGATTAGTAAGCTGAAGTGGCAATGAGAACCGATGGGGACAAAAGGTTCTAGAGTGTCAGCCTCGTACCGGTAGGTGAAGTGTAGGGCGACCCCCCACTAGATGGAGTGACAACCTGGTTAAACATGCAGGAAGTCGATGAATGCAGGTGGTTCAGGGCTGTGCTTTGTGGCATTTCTTGGCGCAGGCCTATGTTCAACAGTCGACTTGTGAAGTGTTGTAATGATGATGATAAAATCTTAATCACTTTTCCCTAAATAATGTTTTGCGACACTTACGGGCTAAGATGAAAGTAGATTTTCTGTGCCATTATCACATGCATATGATGACGGTATTGCATTTTAAGATGAATATAGCATACTTAATACTGTGGTGACAATTTCGAATAATTTAATATAAAAAAGAAATTAAAGTTACAACGTCAAAGGTGCTTGTCAATGTGATTGGCAATCAACCAGCCAAGCGCTATATCACACATTCGCAGCCCAACCGGCGCTGGCTATTACAGAAAAAAAAATTAGTACAAAATGCATCAGACTTCCTGAGCCCATCAGTGAATTGGGTACAGAGAGCGAGGCCTCGCAATAACGAAATTCCTCACCAACCACGGTTTTAGTGCTTACTGTCACTAGACAAACTTCTGGCAGCATATTTCTTAGTCTAGAAGAAATCGAAGTACAGTTTCATAGCGCACTGCTAATAATGAATCTGTCGTCTTTAAGCAGCAAGTGATTTATTAACTCCTTGATATACATTATTTAAATTAATACATAACCGAAAAACAAATTAATGAAACTCTAAACAAAAGTAAGCTAAAATCTTTCTTTTTTAAATAACATAGATGAATCAGTACATAATGATAATATTAATGTACATAATCTAATATAACGAAATGTATTATATATATATATATATATATATTGTATTTCTGTATAATTCTATTACCTACTGACAAATTAAAATCTGCGTGTTTGATTTTCAAACTCAAACTCAAACTCAAACATTTTATTGCGTTCATGTGGTTACATAAATAGTTCTTGTGTTGAATATAATAGAGTCAAACATGAGCCCTGATAGGGCATAGCAACATTATATATCAATTTAATTTAATTGATTTAGAAAGAATAATTACTTATTTTATTTACTTAAACTAAACATTACTTTTCTGCCGACTTCCAAAAAGGAGACGGTACTCAATTCGGGTGTATGTTTTTTTTTTTTTTTTTTTTTATGTGTGTTACCTCATAACTTTGTACTGGGCGAACCGATTTCGATGATTCTTTTTTATATGAAAGCTGATAGTTCTCGTGTGGTCCCATATGAATTTGATCAAGGTCAGACCAATGGTTATTGAGTTATTCTTAAATAACCTATATTGAAGTCGGCTGTACAAAATTTTTAATTTTAAATTATAAGTTTAATAAACATTTGCAATAGTTGTTAATACATGGATTATAAAAACGTATACATATATATTCAATTAAACAATTATTATTTTTCCACAAAAAACTCTTTGATATTACGTATTAAATATTTAAATTGAACAACATAAATTTAATAAATTTATTATTACTTTAGGATGTAAAATAAATTGCTATCGTAAACTCAAATTTTTGTTTGAGTTTGAGCAAATAACATGAGTCCTTATGTTTAGAACATCCAATTTCAAAAGTTAATTAGTAATTATTGTTTTTTGGAAAACAGCATTTTTTTAGGTCTTTGCCTTGGAACAGAATAAAAAGCCCGGTTGATGTGACGTGAAATATTAGTGGAAGTAAAAAATATAAATAAGAAAAAAAAATAGGATTAAACTACACATATAACATAGATAAGTTAACTACACAGTTAAGTGTGTACCGACTTCAATAAAAGGGGAGGATCTCAATTCGAGTGTGTTTTTTGTTTGAGTGTAATCGATATCTTCGTCAATGGTGGACCGATTTTTTTTTTCTTTTATAAATAGATTAAATGTTACTTCAGCGATGGTCCCGTATAAATTTACAAAATAAACTCAAACTTTAGGAGTGGGAAAACGTGATGAAATTTTATGTAATTATTTAGTCGAAATTCGAGCTTTTGATAAGCAATATTCAATCAAAAAGGACCAAAATCTAGACTTTTAATAAAAAGTAAAAGCCGATTTTTGAGAACTAAAAATAATTAAATTATTTATGTACAATAGTTTCAGAAGTCGGAGCAGTCGGATCAGAGAGGATAAGAGAAGTTGAATACACCATGTCTTAACACCGACTTCTGCAGCTATAATGTGGGAATTATGTGATTCATTTTAGTTCTTTGAAGTCGGCTTCTACTTTTCATTAAAAGTCTAATTTTCTTAAAACACGAAATAACCATACCAAATAATTTTTCTGTTTGTTTACTTATTTGACTTTCCTTTTGTTTAAAACTAAATAACCTCGTGTAGTGAGTTGTTATTTAAATAAAATTATATGATAATAAAAATCTCATATTTTTTAATTATGTTTGACGTCATTTTTAGGGTTCCGTACCTCAAAAGGAAAAAACGGAACCCTTATAGGATCACTTTGTTGTCCGTCTGTCTGTCAGTCAAGACCCTTTTTCTCAGGAACGTGTAGAGGTATCAATGTGGTATGAAATTTATATCAAATACTCAAATCTACTGTCCCTTGGGGCTATGAAAAAATCAAACTTCTAAGCCAATGCAATCAAAAGATACAGCCGTTTATGCCGCAAATTTTCGATATTCGCAAGGGAATCAAAAGTCAAAACCTACAGGGTACTTCCCGTGAACTGAGAATCTTAATATTTGGCACGAAGCAATGTATTATAGCACAGATAAAGGAAAAATTGCGAAAAGCATAAGTTTTTAGTTACATCATATAATAAAAATATTTTTAATAATTTTAACCTACGGATTTGTTCGGAACCCTCGGTGCGCGAGTCCGACTCGCACTTGGCCGGTTTTTTCAATATTTAATAAAATTTGAAAGTAAGACTTCTCTTAACGATAAAAAGTGGCCAGAAACTTCGCAGGTGTTCTCTTTAAGGTAATTTTTTCGATTAGTAGTACAATAATAGAATATAACAATGAATATTACACAAGGATTTTCAAATTATTTTGTTGCTTAAAATTTATTTTAAATTCGTATCATATGTAGTGTGCAAGTGGAGAGATATTTCTCAATGAAAAATTTGCTACTTACAACAGAACATGTTACACTAGGAGCACATCGTAAGCTCAATCAATTACGGTTGTTCCACGAGCTCTCAACATTTATATTGTAAGTGGAAAAACGTTCCCGTTGCTATATAATTGTGCTTCTTGCACGACCGCAACAAATGATATCATTTTACGTTTTGTTGAATCATGTTGAATAATGAAAGCATCTTCATTTTTTTCTGATAAACATATGTTCAGAATAGGATTGTTAATAGAATAAAAATTAAATAGAAGTATATAAATATAACTTTTTTTTTATAAGCAATTAAGCTGGCCCGGTAGAGTTTGTTCTATCTTTTCCGATAGGTGATTCTTAACAGTATAAATTAATATAAAACTTCACTATATCGCCCCCTGTCGGATCCAGATTTTTCGATATTCTTGTATGGTATTTAAGGAGTTCTATTTGAATAATTTGGTTCCAAAACTATAGAATTTGTTAATAACTTGACTCCAGCATCACTTATCAGATCCTTGCATCGCTTCTAACCATCGGTATGAATATAACTTCAATTGCTTAAGTCGTTCAGAAGTTATATGTTCATATTTTCGTTGAAATTTGTATTTTAACCTTCCAATTAAAGTGACATCCAATAAAAATATTATACAACCATTTTGTCCTTTTTATTACGTCATTTTGTAATTCTTCTGTTTGATTTTATTCGTAAAAATATTATTAAGTGGCGAATCTTGCGAATACACTTATTGATTTCACGATGTCTGTCCGTCTGTCCGTCTGTCCGTCCGTCCCACGATTATCACGAGAACGGTTTCGAATTTTCAAATTATGTTTTCAGCAATCGCACATAATGTTCTCCAGACCGCATTTCGGTTACGGCGGCCAGTCTCGACGGTGACCGGCCACCTGCGCGAGACAGGATTATAGTGCCCAAGTGTATGTCTATAAAATGGCTCATTCACAATCTCATAATACTACACAAACTTTCGAAACCTTGATCAAATTACGAAACATAAACAAGTAGGTAATAATGAATTGTGATTCCGATTATTGCCATTAGTTGGCGCTGAATTTATTAATATTAGTATTAGTATATTAGTAAAAATATAATCTCGCACTAGGCACACCAATAGTCCGATGGGACGGTAATTCCACACGACCGGAGAGAGATCAGGCGCAGAACCAACAAAAAACCAAATAACTAATTTAGGCCCGACCCGGGATTCGAAATATCTACTATAAAATAATACTAAATTGCGCAAATAATATACAAAATAAAAAGTAAAAGGGTCAAAATAAGTCAACTATTTAAAAACTAGCTGCACTATTTAAAATTTAATATATATTATCTTTTCCTTATAAGAATGCTTCATACATGCGCCTTGAATTTATAAAAAGGCAAATTATTAGTATTAAAGGTAATCTTGTCATAAATAGTTATACATTGACCAGAAAATGAGACGCCAGTTTTACGAAGTCTGTATATTTTGGTGCAAGTTTAAATTTATTATGCGTATTAAAATTATGGAATTCAGTAAGTTTATCAAAAGATATTAAATATACAAATACTTTTTTACATAAATTAGTTGTGTTGTAACAGTTAGAAGACTGATTTAATAAGTCTTTGATTGAGTCTTATTGTAAATAGCAACAATAAACTCTTTTGTATAAATATGTTTTCAATAATATCAGCAGCTGATTTCCACAACAATAATTCATAAGGCATATCACTGGAACATTAGTACAAAAGACAATACTATATTTATAATTACATCACTTTCCGTGTTATAATGGGGATGTAACAACTTCTTCTCAAAACCCCAACCTCACCTACACACAAACTAATGGTGGAGAGAAGCGTTTCCCGTTTTTTGCCAAGCCTGGCGATTTCTTAACATTTGCAATGCAATGTTGAAGAAGACAGAAAGATAAATCATATCAAAATAAGGCAAATTACTTTTAAATTTCTTAATGTGTAAAGTGGGTGGTTACATAATATTTTCAAGAAGCTAACACAACGTCGTGTGAAAATATTTAAATTTCCGGCGAAGTATAATTTATTTAATATTAAACGTACGTCAGCTCTTTAGTTGTTAAAACACATTAAGTATGCAGAAACTGTATATTCATATTGAATGTTTAACGTCGGAAAATATTGGCTAATTATTATTACTTTTTTATTAGTAACAAACGAGCACACAATCCACCTGATGGTGAGTGACAACTACATCTATCTTGCATTATCAATCAAAATGCAGAATGGTTGTCATCCCTGAAAACTAAGATGGATGGCCTTTTTGCTGTTAAGGACTAAAAAGGGTCTTCTAAATTAAATTTTACGAAATGCAGCAACGTTAAGCACCTATTTAACACTGGTAATCTGTGAGAACGTGGTCCCTTCCCAGTCAAGTCAACCGAAACGTGCGGCAAAGCAAGAATACGCATAAACATAAAAAAATACTTCAGAACGATTACAATAACAGATCCTTGTTTTTCTAAATATGAAAAGTGTAATGTGTTTTAACTCAACGGACCTCCAGGGAAGTATTTTGAATAATGTAACATTTCTCGGTGTAGCAAATGTCGCTCCTGGAACGCTTCAAGTTGATTGAGTATGTTTACTTTCTCAGCTGTATAAAATATATTTACATTTTATTAAAATTGTAATGTACTTTTGTTTTCCATCCATCCATCCATTACAGCCTATAAAAGTTCACTGCTGAACATGTAGATTCCTTCATATGGGGGATTTTGCCAACTTGCCACGCTTGGCAGGTGGGTTGGCAACCTCAGTTTTTAATAATTTTTAGTTGTTATCTAGAAGACGCTGCTGACCATCTCCTGGCTCGATTCTCTTTGTCGCCTCTTACGAAACCCACGGGACGATATGAGTAATGGATATTTTCACACCGCCGCTACACAGGCAACTTTTGCTTTATTGATTATCCATCATATGATTAAATTAGTGGTGTAAGACAGAATATACAAACCATTGTCTTAATGTCAAACTCACTGTCATCACACGATCGGTCGGTGGTAAAACATGTATAATTTTACATTTTATAGAAGAATTTAAAATAATTAAAACCACCGACTTAAGAATGTGAAATTATTTTATTCTTTTTGTGTTTGCAGTCGGCTTTTACGTTTAATTAAAAGTTTTTCATTTTACCCTTTTCAGTGGATTAAGAAATATGTCAACTTCAATGTCGGTTAAATAATTCCATCAAAAAATTAACCCCTTATTTCGCCATCCTCAGGCGTAGATTTTTTTTTTCCAAATTTATGTAAGACCATCCCTGGTTTATGTAGACCTGTTTAATAAAAAAATAAATTACTAAAAACAGTTGACGATGGACGAAAACGTACCAAAACTATTCTTTTTTTGGGCCAAAAATGCAAGGAAATAAATAATAAACTGTCTATTTTGATAACTAGAAATCAGCGTATTGTCTGTAAAACTGTACAAGAAGGTTTGTATCATAAATGAATATATGGTTAGCCTTTATAATATAACCCCTGCAAAGGAGGTTATCGCTTTCAAGCTGTTTCTTAAATAAGTAATTTTACAACCTGTGTTCTATTGAGTAATTTTACTTGATAAAGGACCTGCTGGTTCTTCCCAGGACAGAGAATTATTCCGAACCAGTGGTAATAGTAAAGATTGACTTTCAATAATAATTACTTGTAATCTAATATATAAATATTAATATTTGATTGTTCGTATTTTATGCGGTGGCCATAGCGTTCATCAGATTACGGTAAAACTTTGTTAACTTATTGCTAGCAATTCCGCAAAAGTTATAGGCGAAGTACAATTAACTTAGAGTAGGCGGCGCGCGTATCGTGCCGACAAATTTATTTGAAGTTATGTATCATTCAACTTCAATGAATTATCATTCCCAATTAAACAATATAACTGTTCCAAATTTGAAACGATGTTTCCATAATTATTTCTTCGGCGCTAGCAATGCCTGGTACCAGCGAGTATTTATTTATTTATCCTTTATTGCAAAACACCAACTAGGGGTCACAAAGGGCGGACTAAATGCCCTATGGCATTCTCTACCAGTCAACCCGACGAAAACTGGAATAGATTCAGATGTTGGCAAGTGCAAGTAAGTAGTAGTAAAAATAAATATATTCTATTTATTAGACGTAAGGAGAAAATCCTTATTTGGGGGACACTTATTAATTATTCTTATATCGTTAATTATTCCTAATTGCACATGGAAAAACGTTCAGACTCGTAACAATTATTTGAACGCCATAGGCCTACAAACACTTCTATCGTGCGAGATTCGAATGCAATTATAACCGCAGCCCAACGCTTAATCTCCGCGCTATCGAGACTTCTAATTTGTCGCCTTTTCACTAATCCCAATAATACTACCCCAACGCCAAAACCTATACTACCATTTAGCGGTCAGTAATCGCAGAGCCGTTTTTTCCCGTTGATGCCTTCTTTTAGAAGCAAAGCACGTGTCTTATTATCGACAATGGTATGTCTCAGTGTTGGGGTTTATAGTGGCGGTGATAGTGCACGCAATTGAGGCAGGGAAGGAGGTACTCTTCAAACTAAGTAAGGTACTAAGACTAAATAAACATTTTATTTTGTCACGCGAAACATAGCTAATTAGTTTTAAAACCATCGAGGGAGGGAGGAATTTGCTCTATAAACTAGATGGGATCCACCGTTTTAAAGTTTCACGTGGATCTAAACGATTTAATTTTAATATCTTCCCCTAATTCTGTTTATAATTTAAGGAAGAACTATGTTCCTGACCCGCAACAGTTCACTGCTAGACAATGGACTATAACTTGAATTAAATAATTAATTTTAATTAAATTAGATTGACGTTTTTGTAATTAAAGCTATATCTTAAAAGTAAATCAACAAGACCGGGGATTCTCAAGTTCAGTTGTTATCGTAGTGACCAGCTTACCTGGAGTACACTTAATTCGCCCCAGAGGAACAACCTACCAACTTACGACCATCTTAAATAAATATTTCAATTTTCAAAAGAAATTAGTGCATACTCTTTTTGATTGGATGCATCGAGACTTATGATGTTGTTATTTATAAATGGTTAAAAGAATTATATATTGTTTTCTTTAATTAAGTCAAACCTAGTCACACAAGTGGTAAATTTAAAATTTTGTACAAACGACTTCAATATGAATATAATTATTGCTGATATTATATGTGACCAATTTCGACAAAATTTTAAATGGACAACCTGGAAAGTCTTGCTTATCTATGCCTTTTGAAACAAAAAAAGGATTTTCTAAATCGGTTAAGGCGTTTTTGAGTAATCAGTTAACTTATATTAAAAAAAATCCGACGAATTGAGAAACTCCTCCTTTTTTGAAGTCGTTTGAAAATTATCGAAAAATGGTTTGAAATAAAAAAAGTTTGAAGTAAAATCAGTCATGAATACATTTTTTTAATTTTTTTAATTAATAATATAATTTAAATAATTATTCCAAAATTAAGTTTACCCGCCGAAATGTGACGTCGCTAGAAAATTCGAATGAATTCTCGAAATAAACATATTAAATTCTCGAAATAAACTGTCTGATCTGATATGAATTAATACGGCAGTCATGACTATACCTGCCTATTTTTGGAGAGGTTTTTCTCTAGCCGTTTACTATTTTTGGGCTAATGTGGAGAAGGAGAAGACATCTTATATTTTTTCTTTCATGTAAAGTCGATTAATTTTATGTTTCTTTTCTTAAAATATCCTCTATATTGATATAATATATTGAATTAAATGTACGAATATTAAACATAAAAAACGCATGTAAACATTTCTATTTAAATTTCACAACAATTTCAAAGCAAGATAATAAAATCACCGTTCTGCTCGATTTTCCCAGAATAAGTACATCATTTCTCAAAGTGTACGTTATTGATCATTAAAGAAACATGAACTCGAGTGCACAAGTGCAGATAAACTTGGTATAAAGTTGCAAAGTTATAAGTGCCTTATAAGGTACACTAGATTAATTAGCTTATGGTAGAAACAAATTTCTGTTCAAAACACATTTATTTTATTAAATTTTTTGTAACTTTAATGTATAATACAGTACATATGGCGGACTTAATGCCATAGGTCATTCTCTCTTATTTAATAAAACGTTTAATACTAATACTAATAGGTAACCATATTTATTTGTTGATCTTATTTAATTCATTAAAAATGTTAACAATTGCGTACCGTGTCCTATACGGTGTACCGTTTATTGGCATACAAATATTTAAATGGAAATGTATTGTCTGAATAATTGCAATGTTAAACTATTGCCAATTACGAGGTCAATCTTCAAATCATAATTATAGAATTGTAGGAAATGTCAAAAGAAAAACAATGATAAAAGGAATAATTATGTAAATAAACACAAAAACTTGTTAAATATTAAAATAAATGCAATATAAATTATATTTTATATTTTTAAGTAAAATAGTAGAAAACGTAATCTCTTTAATCTTTACAAGGACAGCTGTGCACAAGTACTTATAGTTTGGAGGACTTAACGTAATCGATATACTAGGCAGGTGAAATTGCATCAGATTGGATCGCAAAATAACCAACCACTTACTATCTGGTGGAATGTGTGCTCGTTTGTCACCCGATCCTATAAAAAAAATCCTAGAAATATTTTATATTCTTCAGACCTGAAAATTGTCCTAACAATATTGTAATTAATTATCTTCATCATCATTTAGCATTGCAACCACATCATGGTAAATCGGCACCTACTATTGAAATAAACAATTTTATTGATACCTGTGGGGATCGAACAAGGCTTTTTTATAACGTTAGGCTCCACCAAGGATTTTCTTCTGTGTCGCAGTGTTGCTTCACATTTTATGCATCGAATTTTTATTATTATATTTTATAAATCAGGTGATGTTGCGCTCTCGAAATGGATGTCGGGGTGGTGGTCGTGGAACCAAAAAAACAACTACTCATTGACGCGGTCATTGGCAAGGTGGTTAAACGCAACCGCCGAAACCTCTCCGCCGCCTGGATAGACTACAAAAAGGCACTCGACTCGGTGCCTCATACATGGCTTAAGAGGGTCCTCGAGCTGTACAAGGTGGACTGTACAATTTGAGACTTCCTCGGGCAGCGTATGGGGCAGTAGAGTACGATCCTTTCTCATCTAGGCGAATGGATGATGGCTGCGGAGAACCACATAAGGATAAGAAGGGGTATCTTCCAGGGCGATTGTTTGAGTCTAATCTGGTTCTGCCTCTCTCTGAACCCTCTCAATACCTTACTGGAGGGTTCAGGAAGGGGATTTCAGCTTCGGAGAGGAGGTACAAAAGTGACCCACCTTTTCTACATGGATGATCTCAAGTTATTCGCACCCAGTCGCTCTTATCTTATGGAATTGCTAAACATCACTTGGGATTTTAGCAATTCTATTAGAATGGAGCTGGGAAAGGATAAGTATGCGGTCCTCCATGTCGAAGGGGGTAGGGTTGCTAACTATGAGGGCATAGACTTACCTATACCTATAAAGACCCTATCCGAGGCTAAAACATACCGACACCTGGGTATGTCACAGAACATCGGTGTCGATGAGGCGGACATAAAACAGTCAGTTTGCGATGTGTTTTATGCACGCTTGATAAAAGTGCTTAAAAGTTTTTTGTCGGGCGTTAATAAGACACATTCATATAACGGTTGGATCATGCCTGTTCTCATGTATACATTTGGCATACTCAGGTGGACTCAGACCGAACTGAATGATCTGGAGAGAAAAGTCCGCAATATTATGACGTCCCACAGGATGCGTCATCAGAGGCCGTCAGTAATAAGGCTGTACTTGCCGCGGAAGCATGATGGACGCGGCTTTTTATGCACGCATAATGGCGAAGTGTGCAGCCTCCATAATCACTTTCTGACGAGAGCGGATGATCCATTCTATAGGGGCGTATCTTGTGATAAAGGACTTACCCCTCTATCTTTAGCCAACGAGCAATGGTAAGACCCGGCAGTACAGAGCGTTTCCGACCGGGAGACCGTATGCAAGGAGAAGGAGCTCCACGGGAGGTTCTACAAGGCTCTACATGAGCCTTTCGTAGACACAGTCGCCTCCCTCCACTGGCTACGTTTCGGGGAATTCTTTGGGGAAACCGAGGGTTTTGTCTGTGCGATACAGGATCAGGTTAGTAAGACCAACAATTATCGGAAACACATCCTAAAGGATGGCGTCGTCGACATCTGTCGAGCTTGTCGCCATCCCAGGGAGTCACTTAGGCATGTCATTTTCGGTTGTTCGGCGCTTTTTAACTCTGAGTATTTGCACAGACACAACCTAGTAGCCAGGATTCTACACTAGGAGCTCGCTCTGACATACGATCTGGTGGATCGGAAACTGCCATATTAAAAGTACTTGCCGGAAGCTGTGCTCGAAAATGACCGCGCCAGGCTCTACTGAGACCAGGCCATCATCACAGACAGGACTATTCTTGCGAATAAGTCTGATATTGTGCTGATGGATCGGGCACAGTCAAGGATTTTGGTCGACATTACCATTCGTTATAACGAGAACCTCGTGAAAGCTGAAACAGATAAGTTGACAAAATATCTGGACCTGGCTCACGGGGTGAGCGACATGTGGGGTGGTCTGCCCACCGAAATTATTCCTGTGGTCGTTTCTGCGAACGGGTTAATCCCAGTTAGCCGCTCGGGTCATCTGAGGCGACTGGGATTCCGTGACGGTCCGCTCCAAGCTCAAATGCAGAAGGCGGTGCTCCTCGATACCGCCCGCATCGTCCGCCGGTTTCTTTCCCTTTCCCCCTAACCCTCGGCCATTTGGTCTCCGTTGCTGAGGGCTTCCATCTGGTTGGGTTTTTATTTATTTATATATTTTTTATGTATTTAGTTAATTTTATTGCTATTTATGTATGTTTATCATTTTCATTTACAATTATATATTTATACAGCCCAACCAGATGAAAAAACTTTACAAATACCCCATTATAATTTCTTTATTTGCTTAGAAACACAGTATTACAAGCTGGTACAAGTTTGACAGAGCGCATATGTTTCGCCATAATGAAAATAGCATGCAAATGTACTGTTTTTTAATAAGTGATGATGATTTATTTTTACTTTTTATTGTCGCTAAGACCTAGAAATACACTATTCTAAATAAAAATATTCAATTATTCAGTCACTCAGACAAACTATCGAACAAACTAATAGGCGAACCAAGAAACGAATTGGGCAAACTATACACTGGTGTTTCATATTGTTAATAAACATCGACACGTCCGCATATATGTAATCCGTAATTTTCTCCTGAATTCCTCGAGCGATTGGTTCCCATACAACAGTTAAGAGATTACCCTAAATAAGATATCTCTATTACCAACAATTTTTGGTGATACGACTTGAAGTACCATATTGGCCCTAATTTAAAAAAAAAAACTATCATGGCCATGATTTAGAACGATTACAATCCAATGCCTACCTAAAATTAAGTATCTAATTATTATTTTTACACTTTCAAATTGTATGTCATAATGTGAATTTACGAATATATTTTATCATATTATGCTAACCCTTGCCGTATAGTGGCGGTTAAGAATATCCACTACCCCATATCTTCCCGTGGGTATCGTAAAAGGTGACAAAGGGAAACAGGCAGGAAATGGGCAGCAGCATCTTTCTGATGACAGAAAATTAAAATTAAAAAAAAAGCGGTTGCCAACCCGCTCGCCAAGCGTGGCAACTATGGCAAATACAAATGTTACATGACAAAAGTTACAAAAAGACGGCCCCCAGTCCCCGACGGCCCCGCTATTCCTGGCTACGGTGGCGACTATGGTAACGGCGAGGCAAGGCGTGCTAAGAATCTCCGGTGGAGGTTCGATTGCCACCTAAGACGACTCTACCTGGCAACATACAACGTACGCACTTTGAGGACTGATGAGAAGATCGTGGAGCTGGAAGAAGAGATAGACAAGTTACACTGACATATTATAGGAATATCCGAGGTCCGAAGAGAGGGGGAGGACACGGTAATCCTCGAATCCGGCAACTTGCTCTGTCACCGGGAGAGCGACTATCTGTCCCAAGCAGGCGTTGGATTTACCGTCCACAATCTCTCGTTAACAACGTTGTAAAAATTGGGAGTGTGTCGACGAGGGTTGCGTACCTTATACTCAGAATCACTAAACGGTATTCACTGAAGGTCATACAGGTTTACGCACCAACCTCGGCACATCCCGATGAGGAGGTGGAGGAAATGTTTGAGAATATCTATAGAGCCATGCATTCCTCCAAAACCCAATATGCGGTGTTAATGGGAGACTTCAATGCAAAACTAGGGACAAGAGAGAACGGTGAGCTGAAAGTAGGGTAATTTGAAATAGGGCAACGGAACCCAAGGGGCAAGCAGCTGGTAGACTTCATGGAGAAAGAAGGAGTCTTTATGATGAACTCTTTCTTCCAGAAGCGGCCCCACAGGAAGTGGACCTCGTTGAGCCCTGACGGTTCGACAAAAAATGAGATTGACTTCATTATGACGACCAGACAACAACTGTTCAGTGATGTCTCCGTGATCGCGAGGGTGAAAACTGGTAGCGATCACCGTCCGTCCCCCTCGTCCTCTGTTTCAGAGCCCCGAAACCTTTCAGCTCGTGTTACGAAACCGGTTTCAGTGCCTAGAAGACTGCAATGAAGTGGACGATATGAACGACAAGCTCGTGGAAATTGTCCATGCGGTCGGAGCTAAGTTTAGCAAGACCCGTCGCACAAGAACACAAATAATCTCTGATCACACTCTTAATCTCATGGGAGACGGGAGATGAAGCTACATTCTTCAACAGATTTGACAGCATACAGGTAACTGAACAGACAGATCTCCAAATGCATGCGGCGGGACTTACGCAACTTCAATACAGCTTGTATTGAAGAAGCAATCGAGCGGAACCAAAGCTCCAAAGTCTTTGCCAGCTATCTGTCTGCCAGAAAGAGCCAACTGTCAAAGCTGAAGATCGAATGTAGCAGCATCGTTACCGGGACACCTGCGATTTTAAGTGAGATTGAGAGGTTCTATGGGCAGCTGTACACGTCATCGTTGGAGCCACACGCAAGTGTGAGTAACGATCCAAGATCGAGTCTTATCCGACACTATTCCGAAGATATCCCGGGCGTCAGTCTGAGCGAGATTAGAATGGCTCTCCAGCACCTTAAAAACGGCAAATCCCCGGGCGAGGATGGAATTATAGCGGAGCTTCTGAAAGCGGGTGGAAAACCGGTACTTGAAGTCCTTCAGAAGCTCTTTAACTCCGTCCTCCATGGTGGCACTACTCGGAAGGCGTGGAGCAGAAGTGCGGTGGTCTTGTTCTTCAAGAAAGGCGACAACGCTCTCTTGAAAACTACAGACCGATTTCCCTTCTGAGCCGCGTCCACGTGCTGTTTTCGAGAGTCAATAAGAATCGTCTCGCACGCAGATTTGACGACTTCCAGTCTCCCGAACAAGCCGGTTCCTGAAAAGGCTTTACTACCATGGACCACATACACACCCTTCGGAAAATTGTACAGAAGTCCGAGGAGTCCGAGAAGTGTTGAAGAATGTATCTTCACCTCTCGCCTCCCATGAGATTAAGTTTGTGATCGGAGATTTTTGTGTTCTTCTGCGACGGGTCTTGCAAAACTTAGCTCCGACCGCATGGACAGTTTCCACGAGCTTGTCGTTCATATCGTCCACTTCATTGCAGTCTTCTAGGCACTGAAAACGGTTTCGTAACTCGAGCTGAAAGGTTTCGGGGCTCTGGAACAGAGGACGAGGGGGACGGAGCGTTGACTTCATTAGGTGAGACCTCTCCAACTTAACGTTTAGGTTTAGTGTACCTCCAACTATTCGGTGGTCGCTACCAGTTTTCACCCTCGCGATCATGGAGACATCACTGAACAGTTGTCGTCTGGTCGTCATAATGAAGTCAATCTCATTTTTTGTCGAACCGTCAGGGCTCAACGAGGTCCACTTCCTGTGGGGCCGCTTCTGGAAGAAAGAGTTCATCATAAAGAGTCCCCCTTTCTCCATGAAGTCGACCACCTGCTGGCTCCTTGGGTTCCGTTGCCCTATTCCAAATTTCCTTACTTTCAGCTCACCGTTCTCTTTTGTGCCTAGTTTTGCATTGAAGTCTGCCATTAACACCGTATATTGGGTTTTGGAGGAATGCATGGCTCTAGAGATATCCTCATACATTTCCTCCACCTCCTTATCGGGGTGTGCCGAGGTTGGTACGTAAACCTGTATGACCTTCAGCGATTACCGTTTGGTGATTCTGAGTATAAGGGACGCAACACTCGTCGACACACTCAATCTTTACAACGTTGGTAACTAGAGACTTGTGGACGATAAATCCGACACCTCCTTGGGACAGATGGTCGCCCTCCCGGTGATAGAACAATTTGCCGGATTCGAGGATTACCGTGTCCTTGCCCTCTCCTCGGACTTCGGATAATCCTGTAATATGCCAGCGCAACTTGTCTATCTCTTCTTCCAGCTTCACGATCTTCTCGTCAGTCCTCAGGTTGCGTGCGTTGTATGTTGCCAGGTCGAGTTGTCTTAGGTGACAACCGAACCTCCACCGGAGATTCTTAGCACCCCTTGCCCCGCCGTTACCATGGTCACCAACGTAGGCAGAAATAGCGGGGCCACCGGGGACTGGGGGCCGTCTTTTTGTTACATTCATAGGGGGGGTATTTGCCATAGTTGCCACGCTTGGCAAGCGGGTTGGCAACCGCAGTTTTTTTATTGTATTTTTGCTGTTATCAGGAAGATGCTACTGCCCATCTCCTGCCTGTTTCCCTTTGTCGCCTTTTACGACACCCACGGGAAGATTTGGGGTAGTGGATATTCTTAACCGCCCCTACACGGCAACTTTATTTTACAAACTCTTTTTCTATATTTTTTCAAATATCATCTTTTATCACACTGTTTAAATAATTATTGTGAGATGCACCGTACACTGCGGGATATTGGGCCACCTCGTTTATCAGTTTCTCTTTCACGGAATCGGTGAAACTCATTTTTTGAGAAAAATTCATCGTGTCGTTCGGGCGTTGGCAGCACTACTGATCTGCGGTCGGGCGACAGTGTCGTTTACCGCTTCGCCCGTAGCGGCAAACAACGTATCGAAGGTATTTCGTAGAACTACATAGAAACCAGTAGTGCCGCGATGACACGTCGCCTGCTGCTGCTGCCTGCATTCGGCTACGGAATTGTACCTTTAAAATGAACATGGACAAAACAATGATCATGTTTAATGTCCATGTGACACCTATGCCAGTAATTGTTGGGAGCACTGAGCTCAAAGTTGATGACGAGTATGTTTACCTGGGACAAACAATTCGACTTGGTAAGACCAACTTCGACCAAGAGGTCAATCGAGGGATTCAACTGTTTAGACATGCAGGAAGTCGATGAATGCAGGTGGCTCAGGGCCGTGCTTTGTGGCTTTTCTTGGCGCAGGCCTATGTTCAACAGTGGACTTGTGAAGTGTTGTAATGATAATGATGATGATAAAATCTTAATCACTTTTCCCTAAATAATGTTTTGCGACACTAACGGGCTAAGATGAAAGTAGATTTTCTGTGCCACTATCACATGCATATGATGACGGTATTGTATTTTAAGATGAATATAACATAACATACTTAATACTGTGGTGACTATTTCGAATAATTTAATATAAAAAAGAAATTAAAGTTACAACGTCAAAGGTGCTTGTCAATGTGATTGGCAATCAACCAGCCAAGCGCTATATCACACATTCGCAGCCCAACCGGCGCTGGCTATTTCCAGAAAAAAAATTAGCACAAAAAAGCATCAGCCTTCCTCGCCGCCTCGCTCTCTGTACCCAATTCACTGATGGGCTCACATCAGTGAATTGGGTACAGAGAGCGAGGCCTCGCAATAACGACATTCCTCACCAACCACGGTTTTAGTGCTTACTGTCACTAGAAAGACTGTCAGAAACTTCTGGCAGCTTATTTCTTAGTCTAGAAGAAATCGAAGTACAGTTTCATAGCGCACTGCTACTAATAAATCTGTCGTCTATAAGCAGCAAGTGATTTATTAACTCCTTGATATACATTCTTTAAATTAATACATAACCGAAAAACAAATTAATGAAACTCTAAACAAAAGTAAGCTAAAATCTTTCTTTTTTAAATAACATAGATGAATCAGTACATAATGATAATATTAATGTACATAATCGAATATAACGAAATGTATTATATATATATATATATATATATATATATATATATATATATATATATTGTATTTCTGTATAATTCTATTACCTACTGACAAATTAAAATCTGCGTGTTTGGTTTTCAAACTCAAACTCAAACTCAAACATTTTATTGCGTTCATGTGGTTACATAAATAGTTCTTGTGTTGAATATAATAGAGCCAAACATGAGCCCTGATAGGGCATAGCAACATTATATATCAATTTAATTTAATTGATTTAGAAAGAATAATTACTTATTTTATTTACTTAAACTAAACATTACTTTTAAGTTTAATAAACATTTGCAATAGTTGTTAATACATGGATTATAAAAACGTATACATATATATTCAATTAAACAATTATTATTTTTCCACAAAAAACTCTTTGATATTACGTATTAAATATTTAAATTGAACAACATAAATTTAATAAATTTATTATTACTTTAGGATGTAAAATAAATTGCTATCGTAAACTCAAATTTTTGTTTGAGTTTGAGCAAATAACATGAGTCCTTATGTTTAGAACATCCAATTTCAAAAGTTAATTAGTAATTATTGTTTTTTGGAAAACAGCATTTTTTTAGGTCTTTGCCTTGGAACAGAATAATATAGATAAGTTAACTACACAGTTAAGTGTGTACCGACTTCAATAAAAGGGGAGGATCTCAATTCGAGTGTGTTTTTTGTTTGAGTGTAATCGATATCTTCGTCAATGGTGGACCGATTTTTTTTTCTTTTATAAATAGATTAAATGTTACTTCAGCGATGGTCCCGTATAAATTTACAAAATAAACTCAAACTTTGGGAGTGGGAAAACGTGATGAAATTTTATGTAATTATTTAGTCGAAATTCGAGCTTTTGATAAGCAATATTCAATCAAAAAGGACCAAAATCTAGACTTTTAATAAAAAGTAAAAGCCGATTTTGGAGAACTAAAAATAATTAAATTATTTATGTACAATAGTTTCAGAAGTCGGAGCAGTCGGATCAGAGAGGATAAGAGAAGTTGAATACACCATGTCTTAACACCGACTTCTGCAGCTATAATGTGGGAATTATGTGATTCATTTTAGTTCTTTGAAGTCGGCTTCTACTTTTCATTAAAAGTCTAATTTTCTTAAAACACGAAATAACCATACCAAATAATTTTTCTGTTTGTTTACTTATTTGACTTTCCTTTTGTTTAAAACTAAATAACCTCGTGTAGTGAGTTGTTATTTAAATAAAATTATATGATAATAAAAATCTCATATTTTTTAATTATGTTTGACGTCCTTTTTAGGGTTCCGTACCTCAAAAAAAAAAACGGAACCCTTATACTTTGTTGCTTACCTATACCTCACTATACCTCACTTTGTTGTCCGTCTGTCTGTCAGTCAAGACCCTTTTTCTCAGGAACGTGTAAAGGTATCAAGCTGAAATTCATATCAAATACTCAAGTCTACTGTTCCTTGGGGCTGTGAAAAAATCAAACTTCTAAGCCAATGCAATCAAAAGATACAGCCGTTTATGCCGCAAATTTTCGATATTCGCAAGGGAATCAAAAGTCAAAACCTACAGGGTACTTCCCGTGAACTGAGAATCTTAATATTTGGCACGAAGCAACGTATTATAGCACAGATAAAGGAAAAATTGCGAAAAGCATAAATTTTTAGTTACATCATATAATAGAAATATTTTTAATAATTTTAACCTACGGATTTGTTCGGAACCCTCGGTGCGCGAGTCCGACTCGCACTTGGCCGGTTTTTTCAATATTTAATAAAATTTGAAAGTAAGACTTCTCTTAACGATAAAAAGTGGCCAGAAACTTCGCAGGTATTCTCTTTAAGGTAATTTTTTCGATTAGTAGTACAATAATAGAATATAACAATGAATATTACACAAGGATTTTCAAATTATTTTGTTGCTTAAAATTTATTTTAAATTCGTATCATATGTAGTGTGCGAGTGGGGAGATATTTCTCAATGAAAAATTTGCTACTTACAACAGAACATGTTACACTAGGAGCACATCGTAAGCTCAATCAATTACGGTTGTTCCACGAGCTCTCAACATTTATATTGTAAATGGAAAATCGTTCCTGTTGCTATATAATTGTGCTTCTTGCACGACCGCAACAAATGACATCATTTTACGTTTTGTTGAATCATGTTGAATAATGAAAGCATCTTCATTTTTTTCTGATAAACATATGTTCAGAATAGGACTGTTAATAGAATAAAAATTAAAAAGAAGTATATAAAAATAACATTTTTTTATAAGCAATTAAGCTGGCCCGGTAGATTTTGTTCTGTCTTTTCCGATAGGTGATTCTTAACAGTATAAATTAATATAAAACTTCACTATATCGCCCCCTGTCGGATCCAGATTTTTCGATATTCTTGTATGGTATTTAAGGAGTTCTATTTGAATAATTTGGTTCCAAAACTATAGAATTTGTTAATAACTTGACTCCAGCATCACTTATCAGATCCTTGCATCGCTTCTAACCATCGGTATGAATATAACTTCAATTGCTTAAGTCGTTCAGAAGTTATATGTTCATATTTTCGTTGAAATTTGTATTTTAACCTTCCAATTAAAGTGACATCCAATAAAAATATTATACAACCATTTTGTCCTTTTTGTTACGTCATTTTGTAATTCTTCTGTTTGATTTTATTCGTAACAATATTATTAAGTGGTGAATCTTGCGAATACACTTATTGATTTCACGATGTCTGTCCGTCTGTCCGTCCGTCCCACGATTATCACGAGAACGGTTTCGAATTTTCAAATTATGTTTTCAGCAATCGATTACTGATCACCCAGGGATCTGAACCTCCTATTTTGAAACTGATTGCTCAACGGCAACCGTTAGAAACCGCTACAAAACTGATTGCTTCGCCACTTTGCTATGCTGTTAGCTTGCTAGATTTATTTATTTGTAAAATTGTACTATAGTAAGTTAGAGACGGGAAACATTTCTGTAATGTCTTTAAACTTTTCCTTTGATATCATTGCCATGACTGACATCCATTACCGTTATTGTAACAGTCTATTAATGCCACTGCTGAACATAGGCCTCCCACATAGATTGCCTCATAGGGGGAATATTTGCCCTAGTTGCGACGCTTGGTTAGAGGGTTGGTGAGAGGCTGTCGTCTCTTGCGACCCACGGAATAATATGGGGTAGTGCACCGCCACTACACGGTAAATGAGTGACATCATAATATCCGAATGATATAATACTAGCTGTGCGCCGCGACTTCGCCCACGTGTGATTGAGGATTTTAATTACATTGCTCAGAACCCTAATTCTTTGTCTCAAATATAAGTAGCCTAAGTTACTCCTTAGAACATCGCTTATCTGCCAGTGAAAATCCCGTCGAAATCGGTCCAGCCGTTTCGGAGATTAGCAGGAACAAACAGACAGACAGACAGACCGACAGACAGACAAAAGTTTTAAAAAATGTGTTTTTGTTATAAGTACCGTATGTACATTCATATGCATTGAGTAAAAAGCTGTTATTTTAACATTACAAACAGACACTTCAATTTTATTTATTTGTATGTAATATGTAGAGATTAGAGATAGTTATATAACAGAGCCATAAAATATAAAAATAAATAATAGACATGTACGTTAGGACTAAAGTCGGAGAATTATTATTCTTCTTAATTAGAACGTAAAAGTCCAACGTTGGACATTGGCCATTCTCCTTGTGGGGAGGATTGTTCTTAATTGTCATGCATGACACTTGACAACGTGTGACGTTGGCTACCGAGAATAATTTATCACCAATATAATGACCAATAATTATTTAAAGTATGTTATGTGTAATATACTTATTTATATAAAAGGCAGTCTATTAAACTATGCTTATAAAGTCAAAATTATCAAAGTCGAACCAAAGCAATAAATTTATAATCCTTAGCTACGTAATCGCTTCAAAAAGTACCTGCGCACATAATGTTCTCCAGACCGCATTTCGGTTACGGCGGCCAGTCTCGACGGTGACCGGCCACCTGCGCGAGACAGGATTATAGTGCCCAAGTGTATGTCTATAAAATGGCTCATTCACAATCTCATAATACTACACAAACTTTCGAAACCTTGATCAAATTACGAAACATAAACAAGTAGGTAATAATGAATTGTGATTCCGATTATTGCCATTAGTTGGCGCTGAATTTATTAATATTAGTATTAGTATATTAGTAAAAATATAATCTCGCACTAGGCACACCAATAGTCCGATGGGACGGTAATTCCACACGACCGGAGAGAGATCAGGCGCAGAACCAACAAAATACCAAATAACTAATTTAGGCCCGACCTGGGATTCGAAATATCTACTATAAAATAATACTAAATTGCGCAAATAATATACAAAATAAAAAGTAAAAGGGTCAAAATAAGTCAACTATTTAAAAACTAGCTGCACTGTTTAAAATTTAATATATATTATCTTTTCTTTATAAGAATGATTCATACATGCGCCTTGAATTTATAAAAAGGCAAATTATTAGTATTAAAGGGAATCTTGTTATAAATAGTTATACATTGACCAGAAAATGAGACGCCAGTTTTACGAAGTCTGTATATTTTGGTGCAAGTTTAAATTTATTATGCGTATTAAAATTATGGAATTCAGTAAGTTTATCAAAAGATATTAAATATACAAATACTTTTTTACATAAATTAGTTGTGTTGTAACAGTTAGAAGACTGATTTAATAAGTCTTTGAGTGAGTCTTATTGTAAATAGCAACAATAAACTCTTTTGTATAAATATGTTTTCAATAATATCAGCAGCTGATTTCCACAACAATAATTCATAAGGCATATCACTGGAACATTAGTACAAAAGACAATACTATATTTATAATTACATCACTTTCCGTGTTATAATGGGGATGTAACAACTTCTTCTCAAAACCCCAACCTCACCTACACACAAACTAATGGTGGAGAGAAGCGTTTCCCGTTTTTTGCCAAGCCTGGCGATTTCTTAACATTTGCAATGCAATGTTGAAGAAGACAGAAAGATAAATCATATCAAAATAAGGCAAATTACTTTTAAATTTCTTAATGTGTAAAGTGGGTGGTTACATAATATTTTCAAGAAGCTAACACAACGTCGTGTGAAAATATTTAAATTTCCGGCGAAGTATAATTTATTTAATATTAAACGTACGTCAGCTCTTTAGTTGTTAAAACACATTAAGTATGCAGAAACTGTATATTCATATTGAATGTTTAACGTCGGAAAATATTGGCTAATTATTATTACTTTTTTATTAGTAACAAACGAGCACACAATCCACCTGATGGTGAGTGACAACTACATCTATCTTGCATTATCAATCAAAATGCAGAATGGTTGTCATCCCTGAAAACTAAGATGGATGGCCTTTTTGCTGTTAAGGACTAAAAAGGGTCTTCTAAATTAAATTTTACGAAATGCAGCAACGTTAAGCACCTATTTAACACTGGTAATCTGTGAGAACGTGGTCCCTTCCCAGTCAAGTCAACCGAAACGTGCGGCAAAGCAAGAATACGCATAAACATAAAAAAATACTTCAGAACGATTACAATAACAGATCCTTGTTTTTCTAAATATGAAAAGTGTAATGTGTTTTAACTCAACGGACCTCCAGGGAAGTATTTTGAATAATGTAACATTTCTCGGTGTAGCAAATGTCGCTCCTGGAACGCTTCAAGTTGATTGAGTATGTTTACTTTCTCAGCTGTATAAAATATATTTACATTTTATTAAAATTGTAATGTACTTTTGTTTTCCATCCATCCATCCATTACAGCCTATAAAAGTTCACTGCTGAACATGTAGATTCCTTCATATGGGGGGATTTTGCCAAGTTGCCACGCTTGGCAGGTGGGTTGGCAACCTCAGTTTTTAATAATTTTTAGTTGTTATCTAGAAGACGCTGCTGCCCATCTTCTGGCTCGATTCTCTTTGTCGCCTCTTACGAAACCCACGGGACGATATGAGTAATGGATATTTTCACACCGCCGCTACATAGGCAACTTTTGTTTTATTGATTATCCATCATATGATTAAATTAGTGGTGTAAGACAGAATATACAAACCATTGTCTTAATGTCAAACCATAGAGTAGAGTAATATATACCGGAATGTCAAACTCACTGTCATCACACGATCGGTCGGTGGTAAAACATGTATAATTTTACATTTTATAGAAGAATTAAAAATAATTAAAACCACCGACTTAAGAATGTGAAATTATTTTATTCTTTTTGTGTTTGCAGTCGGCTTTTACGTTTAATTAAAAGTTTTTCATTTTACCTTTTTCAGTGGATTAAGAAATATGTCAACTTCAATGTCGGTTAAATAATTCCATCAAAAAATTAACCCCTTATTTCGCCATCCTCAGGCGTAGAATTTTTTTTCCGAATTTATGTAAGACCATCCCTGGTTTATGTAGACCTGTTTAATAAAAAAATAAATTACTAAAAACAGTTGACGATGGACGAAAACGTACCAAAAACTATTCTTTTTTAGGCCAAAAATGCAAGGAAATAAATAATAAACTGTCTATTTTGATAACTAGAAATCAGCGTATTGTCTGTAAAACTGTACAAGAAGGTTTGTATCATAAATGAATATATGGTTAGCCTTTATAATATAACCCCTGCAAAGGAGGTTATCGCTTTGAAGCTGTTTCTTAAATAAGTAATTTTACAACCTGTGTTCTATTGAGTAACTTTACTTGATAAAGGATCTGCTGGTTCTTCCCAGGACAGAGATTTATTCCGAACCAGTGGTAAAAGTAAAGATAGACTTTCAATAATAATTACTTGTAATCTATCTAATATATAAATATAATTTTTTTTTTAAAGGATAAGGGTGATAAACGAGCACACAGTCCACCTGATGGTAAGTGGTTGTTGCGGCCCATAGACATCTACATCTATCTTCTATTACAAATCAAAATGTAGATGCGTTGTCACCCGTGAGGACTAGGATAGAATGCCTCATTTCCAGTAAAAAGGGCCTCCGGCCACCTGCACTCACCAAGCGAAACGCAGAGGTAAACCTCTACTTCACGCTGGTATTCTGTGAGGTCATGGTACCACCCCGGTTCGAGCCGGCCCATCCAATAATAAATAATATTTGAATGTTCGTATTTTATGCGCTGGCCATACCTTTCATCAGATTACGGTAAAACTTTGTTAACTTATTGCTAGCAATTGCGCAAAAGTTATAGGCAAAGTACAATTAACTTAGAGTAGGTGGCGCGCGTATCGTACCGACAAATTTATTTGAAGATATGTATCATTCAACTTCAATGAATTATCATTCCCAATTAAACAATATAACTGTTCCAAATTTGAAACGATGTTTCCACAATTATTTCTTCGGCGCTAACATTGCCTGGTACTAGTTAGTATTTATTTATTTATCCTTTATTGAAAAACACCAACTAGGGGTTACAAAGGACGGACTTAATGCCCTATGGCATTCACTACCAGTCAACCTGACGAAAATGGAATAAATTAAGATTAAATTAAGAATTAAGAGGTGCAAGTAAGTAGTATTGAATAAAAAATAATTATATTCTATTTATTAGACGTAAGGAGAAAATCCTTATTTGGGGGACACTTATTAACTATTCATATATCGTTAATTATTCCTAATTGCACGTGGAAAAACGTTCAGACTTAATTATTTGAAGGCCATAGGCCTACAAACACTTCTATCGTGCGAGATTCGAATGCAATTATAACCGCAGCCAAACGCTTAATCTCTGCGCTACCGAGACGTCTAATTTGTCGCCTTTTCACTAATCCCACCAATATGACCCCAACGCCAAAAGACATACTACAAACGTCTACGTCAGCAAACGCAGAGCCGTTTTTTCCCGTGGATGCCTTCTTTTAGAAGCGAAACACGTGTCTTATTATCGACAATGGTATCTCTCAGTGTTGGGGTTTATAGTGGCGGTGATAATGCACGCAATTGAGGCAGGGAAGGAGGTACTTTTCAAGCTAAGTAAGGTGCTAACACTAAGTAAACATTTTATTTTGTACGCGAAACATAGCTAATTAGTTTTAAAACCACCGAGGGAGGGAGGCATTTGCTCTATAAACTAGGTGGGACCCATCATTTTAATGTTTCACGTGGATCTATACGATTTAATTTTAATATCTTCCCCTAATTCTGTTTATAATTTAAGGAAGAACTATGTTCCTGACCCGCAACAGTTCACTGCTAGACAATGGACTATAACTTGAATTAAGTAATTAATTTTAATTAAACTGGATTAAAGTTTTTGTAATTAAAGCTACATCTTAAAAGTAAGTCAACAAGACAGGGGATTCTCAAGTTCAGTAGTTATCGTAGTGACCAGCTTACCTGGAGTACACTTAATTCGCCCCAGAGGAACAACCTACCAACTTACGACCATCTTAAATAAATATTTCAATTTTCAAAAGAAATTAGTGCATACTCTTTTTGATTGGATGCATCGAGTCTTATGATGTTGTAATTTATAAATGGTTAAAACAATTATTAATTGTTTTCTTTAGTTAAGTCAAACCTAGTCACACAAGTGGTAAATTAAAAATTTTGTACAAACGACTTCAATATGAATATAATTATTGTTGATTTTATCTTTGACCAATTTCGACAAAATTTTAAATGGACAACCTGGAAAGTTATGCCCTTTGAAACAAAAAGAGTTTTCTAAATCGGTTTAGGCGTTTAATCGGTTAACATATTATATTAGAAAAAATCCGACGAATTGAGAAATTCCTCCGTTTTTGAAGTCGTGTGAAAATTATCGAAAAATAGTTTGAAATAAAAAAAAGTTTGAAGTAAAATCAGTCATGAATACAATTTTTTTATTGCATTATTCCAAAATTAAAGTTACGCGCCGAAAGGTGACGTCGCTAGAAAATTCGAATGAATTCTCGAAATAAACTGTTTAAATTGTCAAAATACACTATCTGATCTGATATGCATACGGCAGTCATGACTATAGCTGCCTATTTTTGGAGAGATTTTTCTCTAGCCATTGACTATTTTTGGACTAATCTTGGGTAGGGAAGGCAGAAGAAGAGACATCTTATATTTTTTCTTTCATGTAAAGTTGATTAATTTTATGTTTCTTTTCTTAAAATATCCTCTATATTGATATAATATATTGAATTAAATTACGAATATTAAACGTAAAAAACGCATGTAAGCATTTCTATTTAAATTTTACAGCAATTTCAAAGCAAGATAATAAAATCACCGTTCCACTTGATTTTCCCAGAACAAGTACATCATTTTTCAAAGTGTACGTTATTGATCATTAAGGAAACATGCACTCGAGTGCACACGTGCAGATAAACTTGGTATAAAGTTGCAAAGTTATAAGTGCCTTATAAGGCACACTAGAGTAGTTAGTTTATGGTAGAAACAAATTTCTTTTCAAAACACATTTATTTTATTAAATTCTTTGTACTTTAATGTATAATACAGTACATATGGCGGACTTAATGCCATAGGTCATTCTCTCTTATTTAATGAAAAGTTTAATACTAATACTAATAGGTAACCATATTTATTTGTTGATCTTATTTAATTCATTAAAAATGTTAACAATTGCGTACCGTGTCCTATACGGTGTACCGTTTATTGGCATACAAATATTTAAATGGAAATGAATTGTCTGAATATTTGCAATGTTAAAGTGTTGCCAATTACGAGATCAATCATCAAATCATAATTATAAAATTGTAGGAAATGTCAAAAAAAAAAAACAATGATAAAAGGAATAATTATGTAAATAAACATAAAAACTTGTTAAACATTAAAATAAATGCAACAAAAATTATATTTTATATTTTTAAGTAAAATAGTAGAAAACGTAATCTCTTTAATCTTTACAAGAACAGCTGTGTACAAGTACTTATAGTTTGGAGGACTTAACGTAATCGATACACTAGGCAGGTGAAATTGCATCAGATTGGATCGCAAAATAACCAACTCATACGCTTGCATATTTCTTAGTTTATATTTATTTAGTATGGTAGAATAATTTGCCAGCCAGCCTATTCCCCAGATGTGGTAACACATCTGCATTGTGATTCTTAATCGAAGAGAGATGTAGATGTTTATGGGCCACAGCATCCACTTACCATCAGGTGGACTGTGTGCTCGTTTCTCACCCTTATTCTATAAGAAAAAGGCTTGACCAAGCATATGCATTCTTATTTGTAATTGATAATATATATATATATATATATATATTATGTATATTGTAGATGTCTACAAGCTGCAGCTTTCTCATACCATCAAGAAGAATGTGTGTTCTTTTGTCATTTTTACATCTATTATAAGCTAAAATGGCTAAAAATGTTTAATTTGCTGGGCGGCAACGAATTACGACGGTAAAATAAAATTTGCTCGTTTTCCTACCGTTATCTCCGTCACACAGGCATGCACGTAGCTTGCGAATGAGGAATAATAATTTCAATTTTAATCAAAATTCTGCACATGAGCGCCATGAACAAGGAAACGAGGGTTAGGCATTTACCTACATCTGTATTTTTAGAACGAACTGCAGCGTTAAGAAGTATTTATGAAATGATAATGTAGCAGTGTAATCTAAAGTATACACGTGAAACTTATTTAATTTTTATTCATTTTGGATATTACATCCAATATAGAATATTATTCAATATACAAGAAATGTTTAATAGGGTTTTTGTTAGCGTATTCATAAAAAGCAAAATAGCATAATGATTTCTTATATTTACGCGAACACTACACATTGAATGAAACGGTTTTTTACGTATTTTATCGCGTTTATTTTATTATTTTTTTATTCCCGACGTTTCGAGTGCTTTTCAGCAACCCATGGTCACGGGGGGGACTGAGATGTTTGACGTCCCAATGTCACAGTTAGCCCGGCTACCTTCAGTTTTTTAATATTAATTTTTGGTTCGATTTACGCAGAATGAACTTACAGTATCCGGAAGTCTTGCAGTGTTATGCTTGGGTTTGGATTTAATTTTGTTAATTATAGGATCCCAAGCAGATGGCAGCACCCATCCATCTTCTCTATTGAAATTAGGATGTTTTTTAATTTCAATAGCCTCGCGTATCATCCTTGGTAGGAATCGGTGTTCTTTTGCAAGGATTTGTGGTCTATCAAATCCAGTCCTATGTAAGAGAGACCACATCTCTCTTACATAGGACAAACAAAAAGATCCATTAAAACCCGCGTGAAAGAACATATAGCTGACGTGAAGCACCGACGCTCTGGGAAGTCTGCAGTCTGTGAACATGTTCAAGATCGTCCCCGCCATTACATCAGATTTGATAGACCACAAATCCTTGCAAAAGAACACCGATTCCTACCAAGGATGATACGCGAGGCTATTGAAATTAAAAAACATCCTAATTTCAATAGAGAAGATGGATGGGTGCTGCCACCTGCTTGGGATCCTATAATTAACAAAATTAAATCCAAACCCAAGCATAACACTGCAAGACTTCCGGATACTGTAAGTTCATTCTGCGTAAATCGAACCAAAAATTAATATTAAAAAACTGAAGGTAGCCGGGCTAACTGTGACATTGGGACGTCAAACATCTCAGTCCCCCCGTGACCATGGGTTGCTGAAAAGCACTCGAAACGTCGGGAATAAAAAAATAATAAAATAAACGCGATAAAATCCGTAAAAAACAGTTTCATTCAAAGCAAAATAGCAGTCTATATTAGTATTACATTTGAGCCTAGACCTTCTCATTTTTGAGAAGTTTTTTGGAGAATATTCATATATATTTAATACGAGGTAAAACCAATCTGTAGCTATATTAGTAGTATAGTTATAGCACGAATAGGTCGGCTCGACTGGGGAAGGACCACGCTTTCACAGAATACCAGCGTAAAATGCCAGTTTGACACTGCTAATTTTCGTATGGTGAGTGTAAAGAACCGGAGACGCATTTTACTGGAAAAGGGGCATTCCATCTTAGTCCTCACGGGTGACGATGCATCTGCTTTTTGATTCTTTATTGCGGATAAATGTAGATCTCTATGGGTCACAGCAACCACTTACCATCTGGTGGAATGTGTGCTCGTTTGTCACCCGATCCTATAAAAAAAATCCTAGAAATATTTTTTATTCTTCAGAAATGAAAATTGTCCTAACAATATTGTAATTCATTATCTTCATCATCATTTAGCATCGCAACCATATCATGGTAAATCGCACCTACTATTGAAATAAACAATTTTATTGATACCTGTGGGGATCGAACAAGGCTTTTTTATAACGTTAGGCTCCACGTAAGTATTTTCTTTGCTTCACATTTTATACATCGAATTTTTATTATTATATTTTATAAATCAGGTGATGTCGCGCTCTCAAAATGGATGTCGGGGCGATGGTCGTGGAACCAAAAAAACAACTACTCATTGACGCGGTCATTGGCAAGGTGGTTAAACGCAACCGCCGAAACCTCTCCGCCGCCTGGAGACTACAAAAAGGCACTCGATTCGGTGCCTCATACATGGCTTAAGAGGGTCCTCGAGCTGTACAAGGTGGACTCTACAGTTTGAGACTTCCTCGGGCAGTGTATGGGGCAGTAGAGTACGACCCTTTCTCATCTAGGCGAATGGATGATGGCTGCGGAGAACCACATAAGGATAAGAAAGGGTATCTTCCAGGGCGATTGTTTGAGTCCAATCTGGTTCTGCCTCTCTCTGAACCCTCTCAATACCTTACTGGAGGGTTCAGGGAGGGGATTTCAGCTTCGGAGAGGAGGTACAAAAGTGACCCACCTTTTCTACATGGATGATCTCAAGTTATTTGCCTCCAGTCGCTCTTATCTTATGGAATTGCTAAACATCACTTGGGATTTTAGCAATTCTTTTAGAATGGAGCTGGGAACGGATAAGTATGCGGTCCTCCATGTCGAAGGGGGTAGGGTTGCTAACTCTGAGGGCATAGACTTGTCTATACCCATCAACATAAAGACCCTATCCGAGGCTGAAACGTACCGATACCTAGGTATGACACAGAACATCGGTGTCGATGAGGCGGACATAAAACAGTTTGCGATGTGTTTTATGCACGCTTGACAAAAGTGCTTAACAGTCTTTTGTCGGGCGTTAATAAGACACATTCATATAACGGTTGGATCATGCCTGTTCTCATGAATACATTTGGCATACTCAGGTGGACTCAGACCGAACTGAATGCTCTGGATAGAAAAGTCCGCAATATTATGACGTCCCACAGGATGCATCATCAGAGGCCGTCAGTAATGAGGCTGTACTTGCCGCGGAAGCATGATGGACGCGGCTTTTTAAGCACGCATAATGGCGAAGTGTGCAGCCTCCGTGATCACTTTCTGACGAGAGCGGATGATCCATTCTATAGGGGCGTATCTTGTGATAAAGGACTTACCCCTCTATCCTTAGCCAACGAGCAATGGTAAGACCCGGCAGTACAGAGCGTTTCCGACCGGGAGACCGTATAGAAGGAGAAGGAGCTCCACGGGAGGTTCTACAAGGCTCTACATGAGCCTTTCGTAGACACAGTCGCCTCCCTCCACTGGCTACGTTTCGGGGAATTCTTTGGGGAAACCAAGGGTTTTGTCTGTGCGATACAGGATCAGGTTATTAAGACCAATAATTATCGGAAATACATCCTAAAGGATGGCGTCGTCGACATCTGTCCCAGGGAGTCACTTGGGCATGTCATTTCCGGTTGTTCGGCGCTTTCTAACTCTGAGTATTTGCACAGACACAACCTAGTAGCCAGAATTCTACACCAGGAGCTCGCTCTGAAATACGGTCTCGTGGATCGGAAACTGCCATATTATAAGTACTTGCTGGAAGCTGTGCTCGAAAATGAACGCGCCAGGCTCTACTGAGACCAGGCCATCATTACAGACAGGACTATTCTTGCGAATAAGTCTGATATTGTGCTGATGGATCGGGCACAGTCAAGGATTTTGGTCGACATTACCATTCGTTATGACGAGAACCTCGTGAAAGCCGAAACAGATAAGCTGACAAAATATCTGGACCTGGCTCACGGGGTGACCGACATGTGGGGTGGTCTGCCCACCGAAATTATTACTGTGGTCGTTTCTGCGAACGGGTTAATCCCAGTTAGCCGCTCAGGTCATCTGAGGCGACTGGGCCTCCGTGACGGACTGCTCCAAGCTCAAATGCAGAAGGCTGTGCTCCTCTATACCGCCCGCATCGTCCGCCGGTTTCTTTCCCTTTCCCCCTAACCCTGGGCCGTTTGGTCTCCCTTGCTGAGGGCTTCCATCTGGTTGGGTTTTTATTTATTTATATATTTTTATGTATTTAGTTAATTTTATTGATACGTATGTATGTTTATCATTTTCATTTACAATTATATATTTATACAGCCCAACCAGATGAGAAAACTTTACAAATACCCCATAATAATTTCTTTATTTGCTTAGAAACACAGTATTACAAGCTGGTACAAATTTGACAGAGCGCATATGTTTCGCCATAATGAAAATAGCATGCAAATGTACTTTTTTTTAATAAGTGATGATGATTTATTTTTACTTTTAATTGTCGTGAAGACCTAGAAATACACTATTCTAAATAAAGGCATCTCTATTACCAACAATTTTTGGTGCTACGACTTGAAGTACCATATTGCCCCTAATTTAATTTATCTAATTATTATTTTTACACTTTCAAATTGTATGTCATAATGTGAATTTACGTATATATTATATCATATTAGGCTGACCCTTGCCGTGTAGTGGCGGTTAAGTATATCCACTACCCCATATCTTCCCGTGAGTATCGTAAAAGGTGACAAAGGGAAACAGGCAGGAGATGGGCAACAGCATCTTTCTGATAACAGAAAATTAAAATTAAAAAAAAAAAAACTGCGGTTGCCAACCCGCTCGCCAAGCGTGGCTACTATGGCAAAAACAAATGTTACATGACAAAAGTTACAAAAAGACGGCCCCCAGTCCTCGACGGCCCCGCTATTCCTGGCTACGGTGGCGACCATGGTAACGGCGGGGCAAGGGGTGCTAAGAATTTCCGGTGGAGGTTAGATTGCCACCTAAGACGACTCTACCTGGCAACATACAACGTACGCACTTTGAGGACTGATGAGAAGTTGGTGGAGCTGGAAGAAGAGATAGACAAGTTACACTGACATATTATAGGAATATCCGAGGTCCGAAGAGAGGGGGAGGACACGGTAATCCTGGAATCCGGCAACTTGCTCTGTCACCGGGAGGGCGACCATCTGTCCCAAGGAGGCGTTGGATTTATCGTCCACAATCTCTCGTTAACAACGTTGTATAAATTGGGAGTGTGTCGACGAGGGTTGCGTACCTTATACTCAGAATCACTGAACGGTATTCACTGAAGGTCATACAGGTTTACGCACCAACCTCGGCACATCCCGATGAGGAGGTGGAGGAAATATTTTAGGATATCTCTAGAGCCATGCATTCCTCCAAAACCCAATATGCGGTGTTAATGGGAGACTTCAATGCAAAACTAGGCACAAGAGAATACGGTGAGCTGAAAGTAGGGAAATTTGGAATAGGGCAACGGAACCCAAGGGGCCTGCAGCTGGTAGACTGCATGGAGAAAGAGGGACTCTTTATGATGAACTCTTTTTTCCAGAAGCGGCCCCATAGGAAGTGGACCTCGTTGAGCCCTGACGGTTCGACAAAAAATGAGATTGACTTCATTATGACGACCAGACGACAACTGTTCAGTGATGTCTCCGTGATGGCGAGGGTGAAAACTGGTAGCGATCACCGAATGCTTAGAGGCACACTGAACCTAAACGTTAAGTTGGAGTGCTCTCGTCTAATGAAGTTAACGATCCGTCCCCCTCGTCCTCTGTTCCAGAGTCCCGAAACCTTTCAGCTCGAGCTCCGAAACCGTTTTCAGTGCCTAGAAGACTGCAATGAAGTGGACGATATGAACGACAAGCTCGTGGAAACTGTCCGTGCGGTCGGAGCTAAGTTTTGCATTACCCGTCGCAGAAGAACACAAAAAATCTCCGATCACACTCTTAATCTCATGGGAGACGGAACATGAAGCTACATTCTTCAACAGATTTGACAGCATACAGGTAACTGAACAAACAGATCTCTAAAAGCAGAAGATATCCCGGACGTCAGTCTGAGTGAGATTAGAATAGGCTCTCCAGCACCTTAAAACCGGCAAGTCCCCGCGGGTGAGGATGGAATTACAGCGGAGCTTCTGAAAGCGGGTGGAAAACCGGTGCTTGAAGCTCTTTAATTCCGTCCTCCATGGTGGCACTAATCGGAAGGTGTGGAGCAGAAGTGCGGTGGTCTTGTTCTTCAAGAAAGGCGACAACGCTCTCTTGAAGAACTACAGACCGATTTCTCTTCTGAGTCGCGTCCACGTGCTGTTTTCGAGAGTCATTACGAATCGTCTCGCACGCAGATTTGACGACTTCCAGCCTCCCGAACAAGCCGGTTCCTGAAAAGGCTTTAGTACCATGGACCACATACACACCCTTCGGCAAATTGTACAGAAGTCCGAGGAGTACAATTTGCCACTGTCTGGCGTAGGTGAACTATGAGAAAGCCTTTGATTCCGTCGAAATTTGGGCGGTGCTGCAGTCTCTTTTAGGTCTTTGACTAGAAACAGAATTAAAAGCCCGGTTGATGTGACGTGAAATATTAGTGGAAGTAAAAAATATAAATAAGAAAAACAAAGAAATAGAATTAAACTACACATATAACATAGATAAGTTAACTACACAGTTAAGTGTGTACCGACTTCAAGAAAAGGGGAGGATCTCAATTCGAGTGTGTTTTTTTTGTATGTTTGGTAATCGATATCTTCGTCAATTGTGGACCGATTTTTTTTCTTTTATAAATAGATTAAATGTTACTTCAGCGATGGCCCCTTCTAAATTTACAAAAGAAATTCAAACTTTAGGAGTGGGAAAACGGGATGAAATTTTATGTAATTATTTAGTCGATACTCGAGCTTTTGATAAGCAATATTCAATCAAAAAGGACCAAAAATTAAACCTTTAATAAAAAGTAAAAGCCGATTTTTGAGAAATAAAAATAATTAAATTATTTGTGTACAATAGTTTCAGAAGTCGGAGTAGTCGGATCAGAGAGGATAAGAGACGTTGAATACACCATGTCTTAACACCCACTTCTGCAGCTATAATGTAGGAATTGATTCATTTTAATTCTTTGAAGTCAGCTTCTACTTTTCATTAAAAGTCTTATTTTCTTTATGCATGAAATAACCATACCAAATAACTTTTCTGTTTGTATACTTATTTGACTTTCCTTTTGTTTAAAACTAAATAACCTCGAGTAGTGAGTTGTTATTTAAATAAAATTATATGATAACAAAAATCTCATATTTTTTAATTAGTTTTGACGTAATTTTTTCAATATTTAATAAAATTTGAAAGTAAGATTTCTCTTAACGATAAAAAGTGGCCAGAAACTTCGCAGGTATTCTCTTTAAGGTAATTTTTTCGATTAGTAGTACAACAATAGAATATAACAATGAATATTACACAAGGATTTCCAAATTATTTTGTTGCTTGAAATTTATTTTAAATTCGTATCATATGTAGTGTGCAAGTGGAGAGATATTTCTCAATGAAAAATTTGCTACTTACAACAGAACATGTTACACTAGGAGCACATCGTAAGCTCAATCAATTACGGTTGTTCCACGAGCTCTCAACATTTATATTGTAAATGGAAAAACGTTCCCGTTGCTATATAATTGTGCTTCTTGCACGACCGCAACAAATGACATCATTTTACGTTTTGTTGAATCATGTTGAATAATGAAAGCATCTTAATTTTTTTCTGATAGACAAGTGTTCAGAATAGGACTGTTAATAGATTAAAAAGAAATAGAAGTATATAAAAATAACATTGTTTTTTATAAGCAATTAAGCTGGCCCGGTACAATTTGTTCTGTCTTTTCCGATAGGTGGTTCTTAACAGTATAAATTAATATAAAACTTCACTATAGCGCCTCCTGTCGCATCCAGATGTTTCGATATTCTTGTATGGTATTTAAGGAGTTCTATTTGAATTATTTGGTTCCAAAACTATAGAATTTGTTAATAACTTGACTCCAGCACCACTTATCAGATCCTTGCATCGCTTCTAACCATCGGTATGAATATAGCTTCAATTGCTTAAGTCGTTCAGAAGTTATATGATCATGTTTTCGTTGAAATTTGTATTTTAACCTTCCAATTAAAATGACATCCAATAAAAATATTATACAACCGTTTTGTCCTTTTTGTTACATCATTTTGTAATTCTTCTGTTTGATTATATTCGTAACAATATTATTTATTTGTAAAATTGTACTATAGTAAGTTTGAGACGGGAAATATTTCTGTAATGTCTGTAAACTTTTCCTTTGATATCATTGCCTTGACTGACATCCATTACCGTTATTGTAACAGTCTATTATAGTCCACTGTTGAACATAGGCCTCCCCATAGATTGCCTCATAGGGGGAATATTTGCCCTAGTTGCGACGCTTGGTTAGAGGGTTGGTGAGAGGCTGTCGTCTCTTGCGACCCACAGGATAATATGGGTAGTGCATCGCCACTACACGGTAAATGAGTGACATCACAATATCCGCATGGTATAATACTAGCTGTGCGCCGCGACTTCGCCCGCGTGTGATTGAGGGTTTTAATTACATTGCTCAGAACCCTAATTCTTTTTCTCAAATATAAGTAGCCTAATTTACTCCTTAGAACATCGGTTATCTGTCAGTGAAAATCCCGTCGAAATCGGTCCAGCCGTTTCGGAGATTAGCGGGAACAAACAGACAGACAGACAGACCGACAGACAGACAAACATTTAAAAAATTGTGTTTTTGTTATAAGTACCGTATAAACATTCATATGCATTGAGTAAAAAGTTGTTATTTTAACATTACAAACAGACACTTCAATTTTATTTATTTGTATAGATTAGAGATAGTTATATAATAGAGCCATAAAATATAAAAATAAATAATAGACATGTACGTAAGGACTAATGTCGGAAAATTATTATTCTTCTTAATTAGCACGTAAAAGTCCAATGTTGGACACTGGCCACTCTCCTTGTGGGGAGGATTTTTCTTAATTGTCATGCTTAACTTAATTGACAACGTGTGACGCTGGCTACCGAGAATAATTTATCGCCAATATTATGACGAATAATGTTTAAAGTATGTTATGTGTAATATACTCAGTTATATAAGAGGCAGTCTAGTAAAGAATGCTTATAAAGTCAAAATTATCAAATTCGAACCAAAGCAATAAATTCATAAGCTACGCTATCGCTTCAAAAAATACCTGCGCACATAATGTTCTCCAGACCGCATTTCGGTTACGGCGGCCAGTCTCGAAGGTGACTAGCCACCTGCGCGGTACAAGACTATAGTGCCCAAGTGTATGCCCAAGCATAGGTGCACTCTCTATTCTCTCACTCTCATAGTCCGATGGAACGGTAATTCCACACGACCGGATAGAAATCAGGTGCAGGACCAACGAAAAACCCAATAACTGATTGTGGTCCGACCCGGGATTCAAAATATCTACTATATAATAATACTAAATTGTGGAAATAATGAACAAAGTTAAAAATAAAAGGGTCAAAATAAGTTAACTAAGCGGTTATCTTCATGCACTATTTAAAAAAGAAACATATAATACATATTATCTCTTCTTTAGAAGAAAGTTTTATACATGCTCCTTGAATTCATAAAAAGGTAAATTTGTAATATTAAAGGGAATCTTGTTAAAAGTTATACATTGACCAGAAAATGAGACGCCAGTTTTACGAAGTCTGCACTTTGGTGCAAGTTTAAATTTATTACGCGTCTTTAAATTATGGAATTCACTCATTTTATCAAAATATATTAAATACTAAAATACTTTCTTACATAATTACATTACAAATTAATTGGGATGTAACAGTTAGAAGACTGATTTAATAAGTCTTTGAGTGAGTCCCTTGGTCTAGTATTGTAAATAGCAACAATAAGCTCTTTTGTATAAATATGTTTTCAATAATATCAGCAGCTGATTTCCACAACAATAATTGATAAAGCATAACGCTGGAACATTAGTACAATAGACAATACTATATTTATAATTACATCACTTTCCGTGTTATAATAGGGATGCATCAACTTCTTCTCAAAACCCCAACCTAACCTACACACACACTAGTGATGGAGAGAAGCGTTTCCCGTTTTTTGCCAAGCCTGGCGATTTCTTAACATTTCATTCAGTGAACTACTGGTATCGAGGTGCAATGTTGAAGAATGAAGAAAGATAAATCATATCAAAATAAGGCAAATTACTTTTAAATTTCTTAATGTGTAAAGTGGGTGCTTACATAATATTTTCAAGAAGCTAACACAACGTCGTGTGAAAATACCTAAATTTCCGGCGAAGTATAATTTATTTAATGTTAAACGTTCGCCAGCTCTTTAGTTGTTAAAACACATTGAACAGCATACACATGAAAATATGCAGAAACTGTATATTCATATTGAATGTTTAACGTCGGAAAATATTGGCTATATTATAATTACTTTTTTATTAGTAACAAACGAGCACACAGTCCACCTGATGGTGACTGACAACTACATCTATCTTGCATTAGCAATCAAAATGCAGAATGGTTGTCATCCCTGAAAACTAAGATGGAATGCCTTTTTGCTGGTAAAGACTAAAAAGGGTCTTCTAAACTCAATTTTACGAAATGCAGCAACGTTGAGCAGCTATTTAACACTGGTAATCTGTGCGAACGTGGTCCCTTCCCAGTCAAGTCAACTGAAACGTGCGGCAAAGCAAGAATACGCATAAACATAAAAAATACTTCAGAACGATTACAATAACAGATCCCTGTTTTTCTAAATATGAAAAGTGTAATGTGTTTTAACTCAACGGACCTCCAGGGAAGTATTTTGAATAATGTAACATTTCCTCAGTGAAGCAAATGTCGTTCCTGGAATGTTTCATGTTGAAGGAGTATGTTTTCTTTCTCAGCTGTGTAAAATATATTCACAATTTATTAAAAATTGTAATGTACTTTTGTTTTTCATCCATCTATCCATTACAGTCTATAAAAGTTCACCGCTAAACATAGGCCCCCTGTAGATTCCTTCATAGGGGGTATTTTGCCAAGTTGCCACGCTTGGCAGGTGGGTTGGCAACCTTAGTTTTTAATAATTTTTAGTTGTTATCAGGAAGACGCTGCTGCCCATGTACTGGCTCGATTCCCTTTGTCATCACATGATCGGTCGGTTGTAAAACATGTATAATTTAACATTTTATAGAAGAATTAAAAATAATTAAAACCACCGACTTAAGAATGTGAAATTATTTTATTCTTTTTGTGTTTGCAGTCGGCTTTTACGTTTAATTAAAAGTTTTTAATTTTACCCTTTTCAGTGGATTAAGAAATATTTCAACTTCAATGTCGGTTAAATAATTCCATCAAAAAATTAACCCCTTATTTCGCCATGCTCAGGCGTAGAATTTTTTTTCCAAATTTATGTGAGACCTTCCCTGGTTTATGTAGACCTGTTTAATAAAAAAATAAATTACTAAAAACAGTTGACGATGGACGAAAACGTACCAAAAACTATTCTTTTTTTGGGCCAAAAATGCAAGGAAATAAATAATAAACTGTCTATTTTGATAACTAGAAATCAGCGTATTGTCTGTAAAACTGTACAAGAAGGTTTGTATCATAAATGAATATATGGTTAGCCTTTATAATATAACCCCTGCAAAGGAGGTTATCGCTTTCAAGCTGTTTCTTAAATAAGTAATTTTACAACCTGTGTTCTATTGAGTAACTTTACTTGATAAAGGACCTGCTGGTTCTTCCTAGGACAGAGATTTATTCCGAACCAGTGGTAAAAGTAAAGATTGACTTTCAATAATAATTACTTGTAATCTATCGAATATATAAATATTAATATTTGATTGTTCGTATTTTATGCGCTGGCCATACCTTTCATCAGATTACGGTAAAACTTTGTTAACTTATTGCTAGCAATTCCGCAAAAGTTATAGGCGAAGTACAATTAACTTAGAGTAGGTGGCGCGCGTATCGTGCCGACAAATTTATTTGAAGTTATGTATCATTCAACTTCAGTGAATTATCATTCCCAATTAAACAATATAACTGTTCCAAATTTGAAACGATGTTTCCACAATTATTTCTTCGGCGCTAGCAATGCCTGTTACCTACCAGCTAGTATATATTTATTTATTCTTTATTGCAATACACCTACTAGGGGTTACAAAGGACGGATTTAATGCCCTATGACATTCTCTACCAGTCAAACCGACGAAAATGGAATAAATTACGATTAAATTAAGAATTAAGAGGTGCAAGTAAGTAGTATTGAATAAAAATAATTATATTCTATTTATTAGACGTAAGGAGAAAATCCTTATTTGGGGGACACTTATTAACTATTCATATATCGTTAATTATTCCTAATTGCACATGGAAAAACGTTCAGACTCGTAACAATTATTTGAACGCCATAGGCCTACAAACACTTCTATCGTGCGAGATTCGGATGCAATTATAACCGCAGCCAAACGCTTAATCTCCGCGCTATCGAGACTTCTAATTTGTCGCCTTTTCACTAATCCCAATAATACTACCCCAACGCCAAAACCTATACTACCATTTTGCGGTCAGTAATCGCAGAGAAGTTTTTTCCCGTTGATGCCTTCTTTTAGAAGCAAAGCACGTGTCTTATTATCGACAATGGTGTGTCTCAGTGTTGGAGTTTATAGTGGCGGTGATAGTGCACGCAATTGAGTCAGGGAAGGAGGTACTTTTTAAACTAAGTAAGGATTACCATTTTATTTTGTCACGCGAAACATAGCTAATTAGTTTTAAAACCACCAAGGGAGGGAGGAATTTGCTCTATAAACTAGGTGGGACCCATCATTTCAATGTTTCACGTGGATCTATACGATTTAATTTTAATATCTTCCCCTAATTCTGTTTATAATTTAAGGAAGAACTATGTTCCTGACCCGCAACAGTTCACTGCTAGATAATGGACTATAACTTGAATTAAATAATTAATTTTAATTAAACTGGATTAAAGTTTTTTTTAATTAAAGCAACATCTTAAAAGTAAGTCAACAAGACAGGGGATTCTCATGTTCAGTAGTTATCGTAGTGACCAGCTTACCTGGAGTACCCTTAATTCGCCCCAGAGGAACAACGTGCCAACTAACGACCATCTTAAAGAAATATTTCAAATTTCAAAAGAAATTAGTGCATACTCTTATTGATTGGATGCATCGAGTCTTATGATGTTGTAATTTATAAATGGTTAAAACAATTATTAATTGTTTTCTTTAGTTAAGTTAAACCTTGTCACACAAGTGGTAAATTTAAAATTTTGTACAAACGACATCAATATGAATATAATTATTGTTGATTTTATCTTTGACCAATTTCGACAAAATTTTAAATGGACAACCTGGAAAGTTATGCCCTTTGAAACAAAAAGAATTTTCTAAATCGGTTTAGGCGTTTAATCGGTTAACAAATATTAAAAAAAGTCCGACGAATTGAGAAATTCCTCCTTTTTTGAAGTCGTTTGAAAATTATCGAAAAATGGTTTGAAATAAAAAAAGTTTGACATTTTTTTATTGCATTATTCCAAAATTAAATTTACCCGCCGAAAGGTGACGTCGCTAGAAATATCTAATGAATTCTCGAAATAAACTGTATAAATTCTCGAAATAAACTGTCTGATCTGATATGCATTAATACGGCAGTCATGACTATACCTGCCTATTTTTGGAGAGCTTTTTCTCTAGCCGTTGACTATTTTTGGGCTAATGTGGAGAAGGAGAAGGCAGAAGAAGAGACATCTTATATTTTTTCTTTCATGTAAAGTCGATTAATTTTATGTTTCTTTTCTTAAAACATCCTCTATATTGATATAATATATTGAATTAAATGTACGAATATTAAACATAAAAAACGCATGTAAACATTTCTATTTAAATTTCACAACAATTTCAAAGCAAGGTAATAAAATCACCGTTCCGCTCGATTTTCCCAGAACAAGTACATCATTTTTCAAAGTGTACGTTATTGATCAGTAAAGAAACATGAACTCGAGTGCACAAGTGCAGATAAACTTGGTATAAAGTTGCAAAGTTATAAGTGCCTTATAAGGCACACTAGATTAATTAGCTTATGGTAGAAACAAATTTCTGTTCAAAACACATTTATTTTATTAAATTCTTTGTAACTTTAATGTATAATACAGTACATATGGCGGACTTAATGCCGTAGGTCATTCTCTCTTATTTAATGAAAAGTTTAATACTAATACTAATAGGTAACCATTTTTATTTGTTGATCTTATTTAATTCATTAAAAATGTTAACAATTGCGTACCATGTCCTATACGGTGTACCGTTTATTGGCATACAAATATTTAAATGGAAATGAATTGTCTGAATAATTGCAATGTTAAACTATTGCCAATTACGAGGTCAATCTTCAAATCATAATTATAGAACTGTAGGAAATGTCAAAAGAAAAACAAAGATAAAAGGAATAATTATGTAAATAAACACAAAAAATTGTTAAACATTAAAATAAATTATATTTCATATTTTTAAGTAAAATAGTAGAAAACGTAATCTCTTTAATCTTTACAAGAACAGCTGTGCACAAGTACTTATAGTTTGGAGGACTTAACGTAATCGATACACTAGGCAGGTGAAATTGCATCAGATTGGATCGCAAAATAACCAACTCATACGCTTGCATATTTCTTAGTTTATATTTATTTAGTATGGTAGAATAATTTGCCAGCCAGCCTATTCCCCAGATGTGGCAACACATCTGCATTGTGATTCTTAATCGAAGATAGATGTAGATGTTTATGGGCCACAGCATCCACTTACCATAAGGTGGACTGTGTGCTCGTTTCTCACCCTTATTCTATAAGAAAAAGGCTTGACCAAGCATATGCATTCTTATTTGTAATTGATAATATATATATATATATATATATATATATATATATATATATATATATATTATGTATATTGTAGATGTCTACAAGCTGCAGCTTTCTCATACCATCAAGAAGAATGTGTGTTCTTTTGTCATTTTTACATCTATTATAAGCTAAAATGGTTAAAAATGTTTTATTTGCTGGGCGGCAACAAATTACGACGGTAAAATAAAATTAGCTCGTTTTCCTACCGTTATCTCCGTCACACAGGCATGCACGTAGCTCGCGAATGAGGAATAATAATTTCAATTTTAATCAAAATTCTGCACATGAGCGCCATGAACAAGGAAACGAGGGTTAGGCATTTACCTACATCTGTATTTTTAGAACGAACTGCAGCGTTAAGAAGTATTTATGAAATGATAATGTAGCAGTGTAATCTAAAGTATACATGTGAAACTTATTTAATTTTTATTCATTTTGGATATTACATCCAATATAGAATATTATTCAATATACAAGAAATGTTTAATATGGTTTTTGTTAGCTTATTCATAAAAAGCAAAGTAGCAGTCTATATAAGTATTACATTTCAGCCTAAACCTTCTCATTTTTGAGAAGGTTTTTGGAGAATATTCATATATATTTAATACGTGGTAGAACCAATCTGTAGCTATATTAGTAATATGGTTATAGCACGAATAGGTCGGCTCGACTGGGGAAGGACTACGCTTTCACAGAATACCAGCGTAAAATGCCAGTTTTACACTGCTAATTTTCGTATGGTGAGTGTAAAGAACCGGAGACCCATTTTACTGGAAAAGGGGCATTCCATCTTAGTCCTCACGGGTGACGACGCATCTGCTTTTTGATTCTTTATTGCGGATAAATGTAGATCTCTATAGGTCACAGCAACCACTTACCATCTGGTGGAATGTGTGCTCGTTTCTCACCCGATCCTATAAAAAAAATCCTAGAAATATTTTTTATTCTTCAGACATGAAAATTGTCCTAACAATATTGTAATTCATTATCTTCATCATCATTTAGCATCGCAACCATATCATGGTAAATCGGCACCTACTATTGAAATAAACAATTTTATTGATACCTATGGGGATCGAACAAGGCTTTTTTATAACGTTAGGCTCCACGTAAGGATTTTCTTTGCTTCACATTTTATACATCGAATTTTTATTCTTATATTTTATATATCAGGTGATGTCGCGCTCTCAAAATGGATGTCGGGGCGGTGGTCGTGGAATCAAAAAAACAACTACTCATTGACGCGGTCATTGGCAAGGTGGTTAAACGCAACCGCCGAAACCTCTCCGCCGCCTGGATAGACTACAAAAAGGCACTCGATTCGGTGCCTCATACATGGCTTAAGAGGGTCCTCGAGCTGTACAAGGTGGACTGTACAGTTTGAGACTTCCTCGGGCAGTGTATGGGGCAGTAGAGTACGATCCTTTCTTATCTAGGCGAATGGATGATGGCTGCGGAGAACCACATAAGGATAAGAAGGGGTATCTTCCAGGGCGATTGTTTGAGTCCAATCTGGTTCTGCCTCTCTCTGAACCCTCTCAATACCTTACTGGAGGGTTCAGGGAGGGGATTTCAGCTTCGGAGAGGAGGTACAAAAGTGACCCACCTTTTCTACATGGATGATCTCAAATTATTCGCACCCAGTCGCTCTTATCTTATGGAATTGCTAAACATCACTTGGGATTTTAGCAATTCTATTAGAATGGAGCTGGGAAGGGATAGGTATGCGGTCCTCCATGTCGAAGGGGGTAGGGTTGCTAACTCTGAGGGCATAGTCTTATCTATACCCATCAAAATAAAGACCATATCCGAGGCTGAAACATATCGATACCTGGGTATGTCACAGAACATCGGTGTCGATGAGGCGGACATAAAACAGTCAGTTTGCGATGTGTTTTATGCACGCTTGATAAAAGTGCTTAACAGTTTTTTGTCGGGCGTTAATAAGACACATTCATATAACGGTTGGATCATGCCTGTTCTCATGTATACATTTGGCATACTCAGGTGGACTCAGACCGAACTGAATGCTCTGGATAGAAAAGTCCGCAATATTATGATGTCCCACAGGATGCATCATCAGAGGCCGTCAGTAATGAGGCTGTACTTGCCGCGGAAGCATGATGGACGCGGCTTAGTTTAGTTTAGTTTAGTTTACGACGGGCTGTTTTCCGCAACTCCACGTCTATGCGCGTATTTTGCGTGTGGGCAGGAATAATGTGATTATTCGAGCCATGAGATCTCTCCGAAGAAGCTCAACAGGCCCTTGATGTTGCATGCAACTTCGGGGAGTGATCCCGGCGTGCCGAGATGTTTAGCCCTGTATGTAGCGACCTCTGGACATTTCAGTAGCACGTGGGCCGCCGTTTCTTCCTCCCCCATACATGCCCTGCACAGGGGACTATCTGTAACACCTATAGTGAATAAATGTTTGTTAAAGGTGCCGTGTCCTGTGATAGCACTTGTTACTATCCTAATCTGCGGCTTGTTCAGTCTCATTAAAACTTTTGTTAAGCGACTGTTTATTTCAGGCAGGGCATCCCTAGCTTGTCTACAGTCTACTAAATTTTTCCAAAGCTGAGCGTGTTGATTAGTGAAGTGTTTACGTACCAGTGAACGAACGTTACCAAAGGGGATTGGTATAATTGGTTCCGGCCCTATAGTGGCCAGAGCCGATCCTCTTCTGGCCAGTTCGTCTGCTGCATCGTTGCCTCTGGATCCACTGTGTCCCTTTATCCATTGCAGGGTCACATTGTTGTTTTTACATACCTCATTTAAACGTTGATGGCATTCATATATTAGTCCCGAGTTCACCACATTGCATCTCAGGGCTTGGAGTACCGCCCTACTGTCGGTCAGTATTCTGATCGGGAAGTCATTAACCTTCCTAGCATCTATTGCTATGGCCGCTTGAATGATACCCATACATTCCGCCTGAAAGACCGTGTTATAGGTACCCAGCGGTGTGCATATGTGAATATTGAGGTCTTCAGAGAAAGCTCCAGAACCTACACCTTCATTTGTTTTAGAACCATCGGTGAAAATTCTAAGCTCTTTTGGGCTTAATCCTTCCGGCTGGCTGTTTTCATTTAACTGTATCTTGTATTTCTTATCGAAAACAAATTGTTTAGGAATCCTATCGTATTTGGCTTGTAGGATAGGAATTTTTGAGTGAATTCTATCAATTATGGACGCGGCTTTTTAAGCACGCATAATGGCGAAGTGTGCAGCCTCCGTAATCACTTTCTGACGAGAGCGGATGATCCATTCTATAGGGGCGTATCTTGTGATAAAGGACTTACCCCTCTATCCTTAGCCAACGAGCAATGGTAAGACCCGGCAGTACAGAGCGTTTCCGACCGGGAGACCGTATGGAAGGAGAAGGAGCTCCACGGGAGGTTCTACAAGGCTCTACATGAGTCTTTCGTAGACACAGTCGCCTCCCTCCACTGGCTACGTTTCGGGGAATTCTTTGGGGAAACCGAGGGTTTTGTCTGTGCTATACAGGATCAGGTTATTAAGACCAACAATTATCGGAAACACATCCTAAAGGATGGCGTCGTCGACATCTGTCGAGCTTGTCGCCATCCCAGGGAGTCACTTAGGCATGTCATTTTCGGTTGTTCGGCGCTTTTTAACTCTGAGTACTTGCACAGACACAACCTAGTAGCCAGGATTCTACACCAGGAGCTCGCTCTGAAATACGGTCTCGTGGATCGGAAACTGCCATATTAAAAGTACTTGCCGGAAGCTGTGCTCGAAAATGACCGCGCCAGGCTCTACTGAGTCCAGGCCATCATCACAGACAGGACTATTCTTGCGAATAAGTCTGATATTGTGCTGATGGATCGGGCACAGTCAAGGATTTTGGTCGACATTACCATTCGTTATGGCGAGAACCTCGTGAAAGCTGAAACAGATAAGCTGACAAAATATCTGGACCTGGCTTACGGGGTGAGCGACATGTGGGGTGGTCTGCCCACCTAAATTATTCCTGTGGTCGTTTCTGCGAACGGGTTAATCCCAGTTAGCCGCTCGGGTCACCTGAGGTGACTGGGACTCCATGACGGACCGCTCCAAGGTCAAATGCAGAAGGCGGTGCTCCTCGATACCGCCCGCATCGTCCGCCGGTTTCGTTCCCTTTCCCCCTAACCCTCGGCCATTTGGTTTCCCTTGCTGAGGGCTTCCATCTGGTTGGGTTTTTATTTATTTATATATTTTTTATGTATTTAGTTAATTTTATTGATATTTATGTATGTTTATCATTTTCATTTACAATTATATTTTTATACAGCCCAACCAGATGAGAAAACTTTACAAATACCCCATAATAATTTTTTTATTTGCTTAGAAACACAGTATTACAAGCTGGTACAAGTTTGACAGAGCGCATATGTTTCGCCATAATGAAAACAGCACGCAAATGTACTTTTTTTTAATAAGTGATGATGATTTATTTTTACTTATAATTGTCGCGAAGACCTAGAAATATACTATTCTAAATAAAAAATTTCAATTATTCAGTCACTCAGACAAACTATCGAACAATCTAATAGGCGAACCAAGAAACGAATTGGGCAAACTATACACTGGTGTTTCATATTGTGTAGTGTTATACTACTTACATATCATTTTACATTATTTTTCCATTCTGTTTTTGATTTTCTGCATTCACATTTTGCATCACTTTTCACGCTATCAGTTATACTACTAACATATCATTTTACACTATTTTTCCATTCTGTTTTTGATTTTCTGCATTTACTTTATTTCATCACCTTTATTTCTATAGGATCCTGTAACGTTTTTACACAATAACAAATCATTTTCATAAATACCTTTTTAAAAATTTAAATATATTATTTTCTTGTTCTACTTTTGTTCTTTTGTTGTTCTTAGGTTAGGTTCTATTGTTTTTTTTAATTGTCGCATCACGACAATTGTTAATAAACATCGACACGTCCGCATATATGTAATCCGTAATTTTCTCCTGAATTCCTCGAGCGATTGGTTCCCATACAACAGTTAAGAGATTACCCTAAATAAGACATCTCTATTACCAACAATTTTTGGTGATACGACTTGAAGTACCATATTGACCCTAATTTAAAAAAAGCTATCATGGCCATGATTTAGAACGATTACAATCCAATGCCTACCTAAAATTAAGTATCTAATTATTATTATTACACTTTCAAATTGTATGTCATAATGTGAATTTACGTATATATTATATCATATTAGGCTGACCCTTGCCGTGTAGTGGCGGTTAAGAATATCCACTACCCCATATCTTCCCGTGGGTATCGTAAAAGGTGACAAAGGGAAACAGGCAGGAGATGGGCAGCAGCATCTTTCTAATAACAGAAAATTAAAATTAAAAAAAAAAAACTGCGGTTGCCAACCCGCTCGCCAAGCGTGGCAACTATGGCAAATACAAATGTTACATGACAAAAGTTACAAAAAGACGGCCCCCAGTCCCCGACGGCCCCGCTTTTCCTGGCTACGGTGGCGACTATGGTAACGGCGGGGCAAGGGGTGCTAAGAATCTCCGGTGGAGGTTCGATTGCCACCTAAGACGACTCTACCTGGCAACATACAACGTACGCACTTTGAGGACTGATGAGAAGATCGTGGAGCTGGAAGAAGAGATAGACAAGTTACACTGACATATTATAGGAATATCCGAGGTCCGAAGAGAGGGGGAGGACACGGTAATCCTCGAATCCGGCAACTTGCTCTATTACCGGAAGGGCGACCATCTGTCCCAAGGAGGCGTTGGATTTATCGTCCACAATCTCTCGTTAATCACGTTGTAAAAATTGGGAGTGTGTCGACGAGGGTTGCGTACCTTATACTCAGAATCACTAAACGGTATTCACTGAAGGTCATACAGGTTTACGCACCAACCTCGGCACATTCCGATGAGAAGGTGGAGGAAATGTTTGAGGATATCTCTAGAGCCATGCATTCCTCCAAATCCCAATATGCGGTGTTAATGGGAGACTTCAATGCAAAACTAGGCACAAGAGAGAACGGTGAGCTGAAAGTAGGGAAATTTGGAATAGGGCAACGGAACCCAAGGGGCCTGCAGCTGGTAGACTTCATGGAGAAAGAGGGACTCTTTATGATGAACTCTTTCTTCCAGAAGCGGCCCCACAGGAAGTGAACCTCGTTGAGCCCTGACGGTTCGACAAAAAATGAGATTGACTTCATTATGACGACCAGACGACAACTGTTCAGTGATGTCTCCGTGATCGCGAGGGTGAAAACTGGTAGCGATCACTGTCCGTCCCCCTCGTCCTGTGTTTCAGAGCCCCGAAACCTTTCAGCTCGAGTTACGAAACCGTTTTCAGTGCCTAGAAGACTGCAATAAAGTGGACGATATGAACAACAAGCTCGTGGAAACTGTCCATGCGGTCGGAGCTAAGTTTTGCAAGACCCGTCGCAGAAGAACACAAAAAATCTCCGATCACACTCTTAATCATATGGGAGACGGGAGATGAAGCTTCATTCTTCAACAGATTTGACAGCATACATGTAACTGAACAGACAGATCTCCAAATGCATGCGGCGGGACTTACGCAACTTCAATACAGCTTGTATTGAAGAAGCAATCGAGCGGAACCAAGGCTCCAAAGTCTTTGCCAGCTATCTGTCTGCCAGAAAGAGCCAACTGTCAAAGCTGAAGACCGAATGTAGCAGCATCGTTACCGGGACACCTGCGATTTTAAGTGAGATTGAGAGGTTCCATAGAACCTCTCAATCTCACGGGTCCATAGAATCTACGATGACGTGTACAGCTGCCCATAGGCAGCTGTACACGTCATCGTTGGAGCCACACACAAGTGTAAGTAACGATCCAAGATCGAGTCTTATCCGACACTATTCCGAAGATATACCGGACGTCAGTCTGAGTGAGATTAGAATGGCTCTCCAGCACCTTAAAAACGACAAACCCCCGGGCGAGGATGGAATTACAGCGGAGCTTCTGAAAGCGGGTGGAAGACCGGTACTTGAAGTCCTTCAGAAGCTCTTTAATTCCGTCCTCCATGGTGGCATTACACCGGAGGCGTGGAGCAGAAGTGCGGTGGTCTTGTTCTTCAAGAAAGGCGACAACGCTCTCTTGAAGAACTACAGACCGATTTCCCTTCTGAGCCGCGTCTACGTGCTGTTTTCGAGAGTCATTACGAATCGTCTCGCGCGCAGACTTGATGACTTCCAGCCTCCCGAACAAGCCGGTTTCCGAAAGGGCTTTACTACCATGGACCACAAGGGTGTGCCTTCGGCAAATTGTACACAAGTCCGAGGAGTACAATTTGCCACTATAAGGTTTTGAGGAATACTGACGAGAAGATGTGTCGTAGTTTCTCGAACGCTACCCAGCCGAGTTGAATTCCGTCGATAGACCTCTCGGTAGAAATTGGACTACCTAGTCGGACTATTTGTCGCAGGTAAACATACTCGTCAACAACTTCGAGCTTAGTGATCCCAACAACTGCCGGCATAGGTGTGACATGGACATTAAACATGATCTTTGTTTTGTCCATGTTCATATTAAGACCTATCCGTTGGGAGACACTACTGAGGTCATTGAGCATGGTGCTTAGTTCCTTTAGCGATTCTGCCATAAGGTTTATAACGTCGGTAAATTGAAGGTGAGTGATGTACTCGCCATTGATGTAATTACCGTATCCTTTTGTTTAGGCAGGAAAAATTTACAATAAAAACGTAGTCTTTAACGCGCGCGCTTGGCCTCGATATCAAGGGCACCTTCCCTCTCTCCCCCCTCCCCCCCCGGCCGCCGGACGCGTCGGCGTGGCACTTCGCGCCATTATCTTAGGATTTCTTGCGAGATATACGGACGTTTTTTTCGCGCCTAACTTTGCTAAAGGAACAATCCGCGTAAATCGTTGCGATAACGGTATCGTTTATTAGAACGTACTAACTCGGTTAAATTCTTGTGCAACTATCATAGTGAGTTACCTCTGAAGGACTACGAGTAGCTGTCCCATTTCGTGACAACCCATTACGAGTGCCTCCAGAAGGGGAAGGTTCCGGGGATACCAGCGCGTGCCTTCTCCCGGACGTCGTTGCGTCATCCAGATCGGTTCCCGTCAACATACACGCACATACAACTACACATACACTCACAACACTGTCATCAGCTGGGCCGGTCGAGGAGAATCGCCTGCGCTCCTGGGGCAGGTAAGTGCATTTATCCTAGTGACCTTTCCCCTCGTGTGTTCATTAGAAACTTTTGACCCTCGGCGTAGGAACGCCCGACCAGCATCTGCCCGTAGCTCCTTCGTCTATGGGCTGCGAAGGATCCAACTCCTGCTGAGGCAGGGCAGCTGTTGGCCGTAACATTTGGTAGCAGAGCGCGGTGCTGGGATCGATTCCCGGTCGATCCACCGACCATAGTGTTTGATAAAAATTAAATAATTTGGTGGCAGGAGCGTTGGGTTGAGTTTGTGGCTACAATCACGCCCGTCCGTAATACGTAAAATACCTTTTTATTATATACGTAATAATAAAATTCCTTTCTTTGTTAGCTTGCTTTGTTGTTAGCGGGTAAATTTGAAAGGCCACGCCCGGTTCGCGCGCAAGCGGGAGATTGCGTCATGTAGGTAGATGGTTATTTTTACGTAATCGGTTAATTGTCGTTGTCGGATGGTAGTGTGTTACTTATCGAAGGGTTGATTTCCGAGCAAGGCATTTTTGTTGATGTGTATCTTTCGTATTGTAAATTGTATTTGAACTAAAGAGTGGTAATTTGTATTTACGTAATTTGAATTAACTTGATTTGATCGCACTAGTATTTGTTATTGTTAATTTGATTTACCTTTTCTTTTGTACTAACTTGTGTTTGATTTAATAATAGCGGTTCTTATTTGTGTACATTCTATTCAACTCGATTTGATAGGAACTGCATTAGTTAGCTGTTAATTTTTTTTGTATTTTTTATTTGTTATTTTTGTAATTGTGCTCGAGCCGCGTCGTAATTTGGATTTAGTAGTGATGTCCTCGCCCAAGATGCTAATCCGTTGCCTGCGGACTGAGCTGCGCTGGGCTACCAGCGCACACACGTTGATAGGCCGACCGGACAGGGTCTATAATCTGAGGAAGAGGCTTGAGCAGGTCGATGCTCGAAGGGCGGCCGTGGAGGAGGCTTACTCTGAGCTCGAGGACTTGGAGGTGGAAAAGGGAGTCCTGGAATCTTGCCGCGCGGACTATGAGCAGTTCCTCACGCTAACGGACGACCTGATCGAGGCGGGGGCCAAGGATGCGGAGAGGGAGCGCGAAGCTCGGCTGAGTAGCCTTCTCGAGTCCCCGCGGAAGCCGTCTGCTCAGCCAGAGCTGCTAGGACGACTTCCCACGCTGGACCTGCCAAGGTTCTCCGGGGTCCTCTCGGAGTGGATGACCTTCGTCGGCCTGTTTGACAGCCTGGTGGACGCCCGGAGGGACCTGACTCCCTGCCAAAAAATGGGGTACCTCCTGGCTTCACTAGAGGGGGAGGCCCTGAGCGTCGTCGGCCACCTTAAGTTGTCGGACGACGCCTACCAAAACGCCAGGGACCTCCTCGCTGGAAGGTCCGCGGATTGCGGACGATCATGTTCGGAGGCTGCTGAACCTCCCGCTGCTGAAGGACCGGACTAGACTACGTGAAGACATAGTGAATCCAGTCGTCGTAGCGTGCAACTCGTTGCGGCGGCTGGATTTACCTGTGGACGAGTGGTCTTTTCTGCTCCTTCATATAGTGCTGTCCCGCCTGCCCCTCGACCTTCGGCTCCATTTTGAGGAGAGGTTCGGAGGGGATGGCGCCGGTTATATGCCCCCCTTTAGGGACCTGCTGCGGTTCCTGGAAGAGCAGTGTAGGCTGCTGGAGAATGCAGCAGGCGCCGTCGAGGGCCCCCCGGCCGCCTCCCGAGCGGTGCCCAGGGAAAAGCGGAGTCAGCCGGCCAAGGCGGCGCCCACCCCCCTGAGGCCGAGCGGAGCCCCCGCAGGAGGGCGCCCCCCCGTACCCTCCTATAGTGGCCTAGCGGCCCGGGAGGCGCCTCCCTGCTCCTATTGTCGAGCATCCGACCACCGGCCGGCGTCGTGCCCGAAGTTGTTGCGCAAGCCGGCTAAGGCGAGGCGAACCATCGCCAGGGAGCGCCGCTGGTGCTTCTCGTGCCTGGAGAGGCATTTACAACGAGACTGCCCGCACCAGCGGCCCTGCACGCACTGCCAGGGCAACCACAACGTCATCTTGTGCCTGGGTGCGCGCGGCTCGTCCTCGCAGGGCCCTGCCAGCCCCCCGACTCCCACGGGCGGGGGTGCCCAGCCACGCCCACTGTCGGGCGACGCTCGGCGCTCACCGGTGGACCACAGCGCCCCTCCTTCTGAGGGGAGTCCCTCCCCCGATCGGTCTGGGAGTCGTTCCCCAAGGGGCGGGGGGTCTTCACCCCCCCTCCGCGAGTTGATAGTGGATTCGCAGCCACTCAGCGGTCAGCTAGACCGTTTTCACCCCCGTTGGCTGAGTGGCCGCGACTGGAACGCCGCCCGCCCCCCTTTGGCCGGTGCCGGTACTACCGGGTTCCGGAGACTGCGTATCGGCCCCGGGCCTTGGAGCCGAGGATCCCCGAGTTTCCCCCGGTCGGCCCGTTCGGGGAATTCCAGTCTAGGGTCATCGAGACGCCGTCGGAGTGCCGCGCTCGGGGCCCCCGGTTCGGGTGCCGGCCTAACAGAGGCAGCTCCAGATAGGAGGCTGCCGCCCTAGCTCCCGCCATGGCCGCCTCCACTGAGCCTATAAGTCGTCAGCAGTCCACCTGTCAAACTGTTCTATTGCCGACAGCCTCAGTGAAGGTTTACAACCCGAGCGGCGACCACTTAACGGTTCGAGCTCTATTGGACTCGGGTTCCCAGCGTAGTGTGGCCTCTACTCGGTTGGTGGGAAGACTGGGGCTCCCCTGGAGCTCTGAATCACGTCCGATGGTAGGTATCGGAGGTGCCGAGCCTCTTGCTCCTAGGGGACAAGCGGAGTTGGTGTTCAGCCCTGACAGCGAACACCTTCGTATTTTAGTCAAGGTAAATGTCCTCGACGACATTGTAGGGTTCCTCCCTAACGTTCGTATAAATGACAGCGCTGTGCGCTGTGCGTCGGCTTTGAGACCGGCAGACCCTCGGTGGGCCCAACCTGGGCCGATAGATTTGTTACTGGGGGCCGACACGCTGGGTGCCCTCTTGTTAGGTGAGATACGAGCTCTGCAGCCCGATGGCCTGTCAGCCATTTCCACGATATTTGGGCACAGTTTTTTTGGACCGGTTATGTGGTCTCCTCCCCCTCCGACGGCCGACCCGCTCTCCGTCGTGGGCGTGTCCCTATCGGACGCCATCCAGCGATTCTGGGACATTGAGGAACCACCACATGCAGCTCGAGTCGACCCTCTGGACCGTGAGTGTGAGTTGTTCTACCAGAACAATACCGGCCGGCGGGTTGACGGTCGTTTCGTCACTCGCTTACCCTTTCTGGACTCCCGCCCCTCTTTGGGTCAATCCCGGGCTCTGGCCGAGAAGAGGTTGCTTTCCATGGAGCGCCGCATGCGGCGTGACCCAGCCTTTCGCGACAAATATGTCGAGTTCATGCGCGAGTATCAGGAGCTGGGTCACATGTCACCGTCCAACTTCGAATGGCGTTCACATGAGCACTACTTCCTCCCTCACCATGCGGTCTTGAGGACCCCTGAGAGTAAGATTCGGGTAGTCTTTGACGGTTCCGCCCCCACATCAAACGGTGTGTCCCTGAATCAGTGTCTTCACTCGGGTCCTAAACTGATTAAGGACATATCCGACATCTTGACCCAATTCCGTCGACACCAAGTGGTTTTTGTCGCGGACATTCGGATGATGTTTCGCCAATCGGTGGTACATCGTGATGACCGCCGATATCAGCTGATATTGTGGCGCGAGAAGCCCAGCGATCCCATACAGGTATTTGAGTTGAACACCACCACATATGGACTCCGGTCCAGCCCGTATATCGCCATGCGAACCCTCCTTGAACTCGCTGAGAGAGAGCGCCTGAGATACGCTCGGGGAGCTTCTATTTTGGAGACTTCGGTATACATGGACGACATTTGTACGGGCGCTTCCACCGTCGAGGAGGCTCTGGTCTTGCGAGACGAATTAATTGCCATCCTGAAGTCTGGAGGCTATGAGTTGCGCAAGTGGTTGTCGAACTCCCCACACATTTTGAGGGACCTCCCAGGAGAGGATCAACAAGACCCTCATCTGTTCGAGCACCCTGAGAATCCTAATTTGTTTACTGTGCTGGGCATTCAATATCAGCCTGTTCAGGACACCTTCACGTATAGAGTAAAACTTGACCCACCTCCCAAAGCATGGACCAAGCGCTCCGTGCTGTCTACAGTAGCTCGCACCTTCGACCCGAATGGATGGATCACCCCGGTCATCTTTTTGGCTAAGTGCTTTCTTCAAAAGCTCTGGATGTCCGGGTTGGGTTGGGACGAGCCTATTAGCGGGGTCCTCTTGCGAGAGTGGCTCTCCATGCTCTCCTCCCTTCCGGACATCAACCGGGTTTCCATGCCAAGGTGCTTCCTCCCTCCAGGGAAATGCAGGGCTACCCTACATGGGTTTTGCGACGCCTCTGAGAAGGGCTATGCTGCTGTCGTATATTTGCGGACTGTGAGTTCCTCTGGGCATACTGCAGTTCATCTCGTACTCGCCAAAAGCAAGGTTGCCCCCATTAGATCCCGTTTAACTATCCCTAAATTGGAACTGTCCGGAGCCGCTCTTCTCACGCGGCTCCTCAACCACGTTCACTCGTCCTTGAAGTCTGTAATCGACATTACGGACGTCTACGCATGGTTGGACAGTGAGATAGTACTTTGTTGGCTCCGAGCCGCACCTCACAATCTTGAGGTCTTTGTGGCGAACCGCGTGTCTCAAATCCAGAGTTCTGAGACTTCTCTCCACTGGAGACATGTCCCCGGGGAGTTGAATCCCGCCGACTGCGCTTCTCGCGGCTGTGAGGCCCCCGCGCTGGTTGCCCACTCATTGTGGTGGGGTCCCGGTTGGTTATCTGATCCTCAATCATTCTGGCCCCAGGGTAATTACTCCGAACCTACTGAGTTGCCGGGCCTACGGGCCCGAGTAGGAGTGGGCAAGGATAAGCCCACTCGGGATCTCTCCCTTCTGAAACGGTACAGCTCTCTCGATAAGCTCTTAGGAGTGACTGCTTGGCTGCGCCGCTTTGTCCACAATTCGAGAGATCCGTCCCACCGACTCTCTGATTGCGTTTTGTCCCCTAGCGAGCGTCGGGAAGCTCTGATGCATTGGACCCGTATGGTCCAGACGGAGCATTTTGAGCCCGTTATCGAAAACTTGAAGCATGGCTCCGTTATCAAGGGCGCTCTGGCCCGCCTGAACCTCTTTCTGGACGACGCTGGGATGCTGCGCGTGGGCGGACGTTTGAAAAACTCTCAACTGCCGTGCGGGGCTCGACACCCGTTGCTGCTCCCTAAGGACGGCGCCCTTGTCCGGTTGCTGGTAACCCACCACCATGTTAAGAATGCCTACGCTGGGTGTAACGCTCTGTCGGCTATTTTGCAGCGGGAGTTTTGGATTTTGTCTGGCCGACGCACCATTCGGAGCGTCATCTTTAAGTGCATCCCCTGTTATAAACTGAAGGCCCCCATATCGCAGCCTCTGATGGGTGACTTGCCGCCCGACCGCGTCAGGGCCATCCGACCATTCGCTGGGGTCGGAACAGACTTCGCTGGCCCCTTCCTCGTCAAGTCCTCTAACCTTCGTAACGCGCGTTCATGTAAGGCCTATCTTTGCGTCTTCGTGTGCCTCTCCACTAAAGCCGTTCACTTGGAACTGGTGAGCGCCCTCAGCACGGAAGCCTTCTTGGCCACGCTTGGCCGTTTCGTGTCGCGGCGCGGCTTGCCGGACTTGATCCGGTCGGATTGCGGGACGAATTATAAGGGCACGGATAGGTATCTCAAGGAGGTTGTCGAATTTCTGTCCAGCCACCGGACTTATTTAGGAAATGCTATGTCGAAAAGGGGCATCCAGTGGAAATTCGACCCTCCGGCGTGTCCCCACTGGGGCGGTATTTTTGAGGCGGTGGTTAAGGCTGCAAAAACGCATCTCCGTCGCGTTATTGGTGAAGCCATTTTGACATTTGAGGAGCTCGCCACTGTATTCTGTAAAATTGAGGCGGTACTCAACTCTCGGCCCCTCTGTCCCCTCTCCTCCGACCCGAATGATTTGGAGGTTCTAACCCCGGGACACTTCCTGATTGGCCAGCCTCTTAACGCTCTGCCCGAGTATCCCTTCAGGGAAACGAGTGCTTCACGGCTTAGCAGGTTTGCCCTGCTGCAACAGATGACTCAACGCTTTTGGCACCGATGGTCTCTGGAGTACCTACATCTTTTGCAGCAGCGCGTTAAGTGGTCTGACAAGACGGAGCCTCCTCGGGTGGGAGACCTCGTGTTGATTAAAGAACCAAACGCGCTACCTTTGTATTGGCGCCGTGGGCGCATTGTTAAGCTGTCGTATGGAGCGAATGGGGTGCCTAGAGTGGCCGAGGTTTTGGTCGGAGATTCGGTCTTGCAACGGGCCGTCGCGACCTTGTCCCGTTTGCCAATCTACTCGCGGACTTAATGCCTTATGTCTGGGGCGGGGGGTTGTTTAGGCAGGAAAAATTTACAATAAAAACGTAGTCTTTAACGCGCGCGCTTGGCCTCGATATCAAGGGCACCTTCCCTCTCTCCCCCCTCCCCCCCCCCCCCCCCCCCGGCCGCCGGACGCGTCGGCGTGGCACTTCGCGCCATTATCTTAGGATTTCTTGCGAGATATACGGACGTTTTTTTCGCGCCTAACTTTGCTAAAGGAACAATCCGCGTAAATCGTTGCGATAACGGTATCGTTTATTAGAACGTACTAACTCGGTTAAATTCTTGTGCAACTATCATAGTGAGTTACCTCTGAAGGACTACGAGTAGCTGTCCCATTTCGTGACAACCCATTACGAGTGCCTCCAGAAGGGGAAGGTTCCGGGGATACCAGCGCGTGCCTTCTCCCGGACGTCGTTGCGTCATCCAGATCGGTTCCCGTCAACATACACGCACATACAACTACACATACACTCACAACACTGTCATCAGCTGGGCCGGTCGAGGAGAATCGCCTGCGCTCCTGGGGCAGGTAAGTGCATTTATCCTAGTGACCTTTCCCCTCGTGTGTTCATTAGAAACTTTTGACCCTCGGCGTAGGAACGCCCGACCAGCATCTGCCCGTAGCTCCTTCGTCTATGGGCCGCGAAGGATCCAACTCCTGCTGAGGCAGGGCAGCTGTTGGCCGTAACACCTTTCCAGCCCAGAAGCTTGAAAACGTCTTCCAATGCAGCGGTGAAGAGTTTCGGGGATATAACGTCACGCTGTCTTACACCTCTCGGCAATTGGATAGGTTTTGTACTCTGATTCTGTACTCGGATAGCCATCGTAGCTCTGCTGTATAAACACTTTAGCACTTCAACATACCGACAGTCAACTTGGCACCCCTGAAGGGACTGCAGCACCGCCCAAATTTCGACGGAATCATAGGCTTTCTCATAGGCCACATACGCCAGACATAGTGGCAAGTCGTACTCCTCGGACTTCTGTACAATTTGCTGAAGGGTGTGTATATGGTCCATGGTACTAAAGCCTTTTCGGAAACCGGCTTGTTTGGGAGGGTGGAAGTCGTCAAATATGCGTGCGAGACGACTCGTAATGACTCTCGAAAACAGCACGTGGACGCGGTTCAAAAGGCAAAACGGTCTGTAGTTCTTCAAGAGCACTTCTGCTCCACGCCTTCCGAGTAGTGCTACCATGGAGGACGGAATTAAAGAGCTTCTGAAGGACTTCAAGTACCGGTTTTCCACCCGCTTTCAGAAGCTCCGCTGTAATTCCATCCGCATCCGGGGACTTGCCGTTTTTAAGGTGCTGGAGAGCCTATTCTAATCTCGTTCAGACTGACGTCCGGGATATCATCGAAATCGTGTCGGATAAGACTCGCTCTTGGATCTTTACCCACACTTGCGTGTGGCTCCAACGATGACGTGTACAGCTCCTCATAGAACCTTTCAATCTCACTTAAAATCTCAGAAACCCGGAAACGATGCTGCCACATTCGGTCTTCAGCTCTGACAGTTGGCTCTATCTGGCAGACAGATAGCTGGCAAAGACTTTGGAGCCTTGGTTCCGCACAATCGCTTCTTCAATACAAGCTGTTTTGAAGTTGCGTAAGTCCCGCCGCATGCATTAAGAGATCTGTCTGTTCAGTTACCTGTATGCTGTCAAATCTGTTGAAGAATGTATCTTCATCTCCCGCCTCCCATGAGATTAAGAGTGTGATCGGAGAGTTTTTGTGTTCTTCTGCGGCTGGTCTTGCAAATCTTATCTCCGACCGCATAAACAGTTTCCACGAGCTTGTCGTTCATATCGTCCACTTCATTGCAGTCTTCTAGGCACTGAAAACGGTTTCGTAACTCGAGCTGAAAGGTTTCGGGGCTCTGGAACAGAGGACGAGGGGGACGGAGCGTTGACTTCATTAGCCGAGACCTCTCCAACTTAACGTTTAGGTTCAGGGTGCCTCCAACTATTCGGTGATCGCTACCAGTTTTCACCCTCGCGATCACGGAGACATCACTGAACAGTTGTCGTCTGGTCGTCATAATGAAGTCAATCTCATTTTTTGTCGAACCGTCAGGGCTCAACGAGGTTCACTTCCTGTGGGGCCGCTTCTGGAAGAAAGAGTTCATCATAAAGAATCCCCCTTTCTCCATGAAGTCGACCAGCTGCTGGCTCCTTGGGTTCCGTTGCCCTATTCCAAATTTCCCTACTTTCAGCTCACCGTTCTTTTTTGTGCCTAGTTTTGCATTGAAGTCTCCCATTAACACCGTATATTGGGTTTTGGAGGAATGCATGGGTCTAGAGATATCCTCATACATTTCCTCCACCTCCCTATCGGGGTGTGCCGAGGTGTGCTGAGTATAAGGGACGCAACACTCGTCGACACACTCAATCTTTACAACGTTGTTAACTAGAGACTTGTGGACGATAAATCCGACACCTCCTTGGGACAGATGGTCGCCCTCCCGGTGATAGAACAAGTTGCCGGATTCGAGGATTACCGTGTCCTCCCCCTCTCTTCGGACCTCGGATATTCCTATAATATGTCAGTGTAACTTGTCTATCTCTTCTTCCAGCTCCAAAATCTTCTCGTCAGTCCTCAGGGTGCGTGCGTTGTATGTTGCCAGGTCGAGTCGTCTTAGGTGACAACCGAACCGCCACCGGAGATTCTTAGCACCCCTTGCCCCGCCGTTACCATGGTCACCTACGTAGCCAGAAATAGCGGGGCCACCGGGGACTGGGGGCCGTCTCTTTGTTACATTCATAGGGGGGGGTATTTGCCATAGTTGCCACGCTTGGCAAGCGGGTTGGCAACCGCAGTTTTTTTATTGTACTTTTGCTGTGATCAGGAAGATGCTACTGCCCATCTCCTGCCTGTTTCCCTTTGTCGCCTTTTACGACACCCACGGGAAGATATGGGGTAGTGGATATTCTTAACCGCCCCTACACGGCAACTTTATTTTACAAACTCTTTTTCTATATTTTTTTAAATATTATCTTTTATCACACTGTTTAAATAATTATTGTGAGATGCACCGTACACTGCGGGATATTGGGCCACCTCGTTTATCAGTTTCTCTTTCACGGAATCGGTGAAACTAATTTTTTGAGAAAAATTCATCGTGTCACTCGGGCGTTGGCAGCACTACTGATCTGCGGTCGGGCGACAGTGTCGTTTACCGCTCCGCCCGTAGCGGCAAACAACGTATCGAAGGTATTTCGTAGAACTACATAGAAACCAGTAGTGTCGCGACGACACGTCGCCTGCTGCTGCTGTCTGCAGTCGGCTACGGAATTGTACCTTTAAAATAACATGGACAAAACAATGATCATGTTTAATGTCCATGTCACACCTATGCCAGTAATTGTTGGGAGCACTGAGCTCAAAGTTGATGATGAGTATGTTTACCTGGGACAAATAGTTCGACTTGGTAAGACCAACTTCGACCAAGAGGTCAATCGAGGGATTCAACTGGTTAGACATGCAGGAAGTCGGTGAATGCAGGTGGTTCAGGGCCGTGCTTTGTGGCTTTTCTTGGCGCAGGCCTATGTTCAACAGCGGACATGTGAAGTGTTGTAAAGTGATGATGATGATGATAAAATCTTAATCACTTTTCCCTAACTAATGTTTTGCGACACTTACGGGCTAAGATGAAAGTAGATTTTCTGTGCCACTATCACATGCATATGATGACAGTATTGTATTTTAAGATGGATATAACATAACATACTTAATACTGTGGTGACTATTTCGAATAATTTAATATAAAAAAGAAATTAAAGTTACAACGTCAAAGGTGCTTGTCAATGTGATTGGCAATCAACCAGCCAAGCGCTATATCACACATTCGCAGCCCAACCGGCGCTGGCTATTTCCAGAAAAAAAAATTAGCACAAAAAAGCATCAGCCTTCCTGAGCCCATCAGTGAATTGGGTACAGAGAGCGAGGCCTGCTTACTGTCACTAGACAAACTTCTGGCAGCATATTTCTTAGTCTAGAAGAAATCGAAGTACAGTTTCATAGCGCACTGCTAATAATAAATCTGTCGTCTTTAAGCAGCAAGTGATTTATTAACTCCTTGATATACATTCTTTAAATTAATACATAACCGAAAAACAAATTAATGAAACTCTAAACAAAAGTAAGCGAAAATCTTTCTTTTTTAAATAACATAGATGAATCAGTACATAATGATAATATTAATGTGCATAATCTAATATAACGTAATGTATTATATATATTGTATTTCTGTATAATTCTTTTACCTACTGACAAATTAAAATCTGAGTGTTTGGTTTTGATATTACGTATTAAATATTTAAATTGAAACAACATAAATTTAATGAATTTACTATTACTTTAGGATGTAAAATTAATTGCTATCGTAAACTGAAATTTTTGTTTGAGTTTGAGCAAATAACATGAGTCCTTATGTTTAGAACATCCAATTACAAAAGATAATTAGTAATTATTGTTTTTTGGAAAACAGCATTTTTTTAGGTCTTTTCCTAAAAACAGAATAAAAAGCCCGGTTGATGTGACGTGAAATATTACTGGAAGTAAAAAATGTAAATAAGAAAAAAAAAGAAATAGGATTATACTACACATATAACATAGATAAGTTAACTACACAGTTAAGTGTGTACCGACTTCAATAAAAGGGGAGGATCTCAATTCGAGTGTGTTTTTTGTTTGAGTGTAATCGATATCTTCGTCAATGGTGGACCGGTTTTTTTTCTTTTATAAATAGATTAAATGTTACTTCAGCGATGGTCCCGTATAAATCTACAAAAGAAACTCAAACTTTAGGAGTGGGAAAACGTGATGATATTTTATGTAATTATTTAGTCAAAATTCGAGCTTTTGATAAGCAATATTCAATCAAAAAGGACCAAAAACTAGACTTTTAATAAAAAGTAAAAGCCGATTTTTGAGAACTAAAAATAATTAAATTATTTATGTACAATAGTTTCAGAAGTCAGAGCAGTCGGATCAGAAAGGATAAGAGAAGTTGAATACACCAAGTCTTAACACCGACTTCTGCAGCTATAATGTGGGAATTGTGTGATTCATTTTAGTTCTTTGAAGTCGGCTTCTACTTTTCATTAAAAGTCTAATTTTCTTAAAGCACGAAATAACCATACCAAATAACTTTTCTGTTTGTTTACTTATTTGACTTTCCTTTTGTTTAAAACTAAATAACCTCGAGTAGTGAGTTGTTATTTAAATAAAATTATATGATAATAAAAATCTCATATTTTTTAATTATGTTTGACGTCATTTTTTCAATATTTAATAAAATTTGAAAGTAAGATTTCTCTTAACGATAGAAAGTGGCCAGAAACTTCGCAGGTAGAGAATACCTGCGAAGTTTCTGGCCACTAAGGTAATTTTTCCGTTTAGTAGTACAATAATAGAATATAACAATGAATATTACACATGGATTTTCAAATTATTTTGTTGCTTGAAATTTATTTTAAATTCGTATCATATGTAGTGTGCAAGTGGAGAGATATTTCTCAATGAAAAATTTGCTACTTACAACAGAACATGTTACACTAGAAGCACATCGTAAGCTCAATCAATTACGGTTGTTCCACGAGCTCTCAACATTTATATTGTAAATGGAAAAACGTTCCCGTTGCTATATAATTGTGCTTCTTGCACGACCGCAACAATTTCATTTTACGTTTTGTTGAATCATGTTGAATAATGAAAGCATCTTCATTTTTTTCTGATAAACATATGTTCAGAATACGACTGTTAATAGAATAAAAATTAAATAGAAGTATATAAATATAACTTTGTTTTTTTATAAGCAATTAAGCTGGCCCGGTACATTTTCTTCTGTCTTTTCCGATAGGTGGTCCTTAACAGTATAAATTAAGGGGCTACTCCATGCGAACGACCTTGAGCATTTTGTGTGCCGTACCGCGCCGACTCACTACAATATATGATCGCGTAAGAAATAATATGTAAGACGCCACCTACTGTACGGACGTAGTATTTTTTCAACATCAATAAACTATTTTATGGAAATACACACAGCGTACAACGATAAATGTATTTTAATTTTTTTATTCGGTATATTAGTTGCATTATATTAGAATTATGTATTCTCATATAATATCTAATTATGAAATTTTATAATTAATTATATATTAAAAATGAAGCATTGAAAATTGTGAGTTTAAAAGATACCTACTCACTATAGGTAAATATATAGATAGCTCGCCTTTTGTACAAATATTTGGTGCAATATAGAATAAACAAATAAATAGGATGTTTCGCAGAGTGAGAGTAATATAGAATGAGAGTCGTGGAGGCAGTTTACAAACATAAATTGCACAAGGACAAACATCCAGACCCGGAACAATTATTTGTAGGCCTTACAAATATTTGTTCCGTGCGGGATTTGAACCCGCGGCCCCCTGCGCAACAACTAATTGCTAAGCCACTGCGCCACGGAGCCGTCGCCGGGTTATAGGTAAAGTGACCATACGTCCCGTTTTGAACGGGACTGTCCCTTTTCTCGGTCACCTGTCCCATTGTCCCCAAATAAAGCTCCGGGATACAAAATTGTCCCGTAACTCGTTGGATGGAAGTATTCAAAGCCAACAATCTTCAACATAATTTTTTTAATCAAATATATTTTATGTCTACCTGGTACAAATGCTCCGGTAGAAAGATTTATTTTTTATTTTGAATAAGTTGTGGACGTCTGAAAGAAACACTTACGGTTCCAGTTCTAAAGGCAATGTTGTAAACAAAGATAACAATAAAAAAAAACTTGAGCAGATTTTTATTCTTATTTTAAATCATCACCAACTTTATTAAAGCAAATTTAATCCACTGACAAATGTAATTAATAATTAAAAAAAATATATGTTGCATTTAATAATTACCGTCTATACCGAATATAATTTTTTTAGTGAACACTAATTGTATAAAGTTATAGTTTTTAGAGTATAAATAAACCCATGTCCTGTTTTGAGTTAAAAAATAAATAGTCAGTTTAGTCTTTTTAGTTAAATTTAGTTTAAAAAAATTTTAGTTTATAGTAAAAAGTAGGTATATTAGTACCTACTTAGATACTTTTTACCGAATTATAAGTATAGAACACCTTATGTACTCAATTATTTTTTGAAAAAGAAGAAAAAACAAGCAATAAATAATATACTATATTTTAGCAAAAACCTATAACTTAGTAATACTAATCATAACTTAGAACATAAGTGAAAAACTCATAACTGACTTTTTGACCCGACCCAGGATTGGAACCCGGGACCTCATGATCAGCAGTCGCACTACTACAACCACTAGACCAACGAGGCAGTACTATACCTAATAAGATATTGCGGTTGGGTATTAGAATTATTTTTACAACTATACTGATAATATTGAATTAGCCTTTTATAGTGTAAATTATAATATTTGTCGAAATGTTAATTATGGATTCGAACCTTACATGCTAATGGTGCTTCATTTTTTTATTTGCATTTACTTCAAAGAAAATACACGCAAAAAGCTTAATCGCGCAGTAAAACTACAACAAATATATATATAACTAATACGAAAAATTATACCCAAAACAAGCAAATAATACTACCTATAAATAACCTAATAACTAATAATATTATCGACTGACATGACGTGAGCGTATGCGCTCGCCGACGACACAGGCTTCACGTCGAAGAGCTCAGCGCTCACTGACTTGAGCAAGCCCGTGGGCAGTGAATACGCCCAAATTTTAAAATAATTTCTTAATAAAATCAAATTTTGGTCTTTTGAAAAAAATTTTACAATAGAAATGTTCACTAATAAATTGCCTATCCATTGGTGTAAATCGCAAAATAAAATAATACTTACTTTACGAGGAGATGCATGTTATCAATAATAATTTCACAAATATGTGGTTTCGTTGTAAGGAGATTATATTAATATTTATTCCTTTAAAAAAAATTGGATATAGCTTTTATGAAATCAAGATTATGTAGAAATATAATGTGTTTTTTATTTGTTAATATATCTTTTAAATAAAAAGAAGATAGCTCCTAAAAACCGCACAAATAACGACTAGTGCGATATTTTGCTCAAGCTGCGCCTTAATATAAAACTTCACTATAACGCCTCCTGTCGGATCCATTTTTTTCGATATTCTTGTATGGTACTTAAGGAGTTCTATTTGAATTATTTGGTTCCAAAACTATAGAATTTGTTTATAACTTGACTCCAGCACCACTTATCAGATCCTAGCATCGCTTCTAACCATCGGTATGAATATAGCTTCAATTGCTTAAGTAGTTCAGAAGTTATATTATCATGTTTTCGTTGAAATTTGTATTTTAACCTTCCAATTAAAGTGACATGCAATAAAAATGTTATACAACCGTTTTGTCCTTTTTGTTACATCATTTTGTAATTCTTCTGTTTGATTAGATTTGTAACAATATTATTTATTTGTAAAATTGTACTATAGTAAGTTAGAGACGGGACATATTTCTGTAATGTCTGTAAACTTTTTCTTTGACATCATTGCCTTGACTGACATCCATTACCGTTATTGTAACAGTCTATTATAGTCCACTGTTGAACTTAGGCCTCCCCATAGATTGCCTCATATTTGCCCTAGTTGCGACGCTTGGTTAGAGGGTTGGTGAGAGGCTGTCGTCTCTTGCGACCCACAGGATAATATGGGGTAGTGCATCGCCACTACACGGTAAATGAGTGACATCACAATATCCGAATGATATAATACTAGCTGTGCGCCGCGACTTCGCCCGCGTGTGATTGAGGGTTTTAATTACATTGCTCAGAACCCTAATTCTTTTCCTCAAATATAAGTAGCCTAATTTACTCCTTAGAACATCGGTTATCTGTCAGTGAAAATCCCGTCGAAATCGGTCCAGCCGTTTCGGAGATTAGCGGGAACAAACAGACAGACAGACAGACAAACATTTAAAAATTTTGTTTTTGTTATAAGTACCGTATATACATTCATATGCATTGAGTAAAAAGTTGTTATTTTAACATTAAAATTAGACTTCAATTTTATTTATTTGTATAGATTAGAGATAGTTATATAACAGAGCCATAAAATATAAAAATAAATAATAGATATGTACGTAAGGACTAATGTCGGAGAATTATTATTCTTCTTAATTAGCACGTAAAAGTCCAATGTTGGACACTGGCCACTCTCCTTGTGGGGAGGATTTTTCTTAATTGTCATGCATGACACTTGACAACGTGTGACGTAAGCAACGTGTAATGAAAGTATGTTATGTGTAATATACTTAGTTATATAAGAGGCAGTCTAGTAAACTATGCTTATAAAGTCAAAATTATCAAAGTCGAACCAAAGCAATAAATTCATAAGCTACGCCATCTCTTCAAAAAATACCTACGCACATAATGTTCTCCAGACCGCATTTCGGTTACGGCGGCCAGTCTCGACGGTGACTAGCTACCTGTGTGGGACAGGATTATAGTGCCCAAGTGTATGCCCAAGCACAGGTGCACTCTCTATTCTCTCACTCTCATAGTATGGATGATGGAACGGTAATTCTACACGACCGGATAGAGATCAGGCGCAGGACCAACGAAAAACCCAATAACTGATTGTGGTCCGATCCGGGATTCGAAATATCTACTATATAATAATACTAAATTGTGCAAATAGTAAACAAAATTAAAAATAAAAGGGTCAAAATAAGTTAACTAAGCGGTTATCTTCATGCACTATTTAAAAAAGAAACATATAATATATATTATCTCTTCTTTAGAAGAATGTTTTATACATGCCCCTTGAATCCATAAAAAGGTAAATTTGTAATATTAAAGGGAATCTTGTTATAAGTTAAAATGAGACGCCAGTTTTACGAAGTCTGCACTTTGGTGCAAGTTTAAATTTATTACGCGTCTTAAAATTATGGAATTCACTCATTTTATCAAAATATATTAAATACTAAAATACTTTCTTACATAATTACATTACAAATTAATTGGGATGTAACAGTTAGAAGACTGGTTTAATAAGTGTTTGAGTGAGTCTCTTGGTCTAATAATAAGTTCTTTTGAATAAATATGTTTTGAATAATATCAGCAGCTGATTTCCACAACAATAATTTATAAAGCAATAACGCTGGAACATTAGTGCAATAGACAATACTATATTTATAATTACATCACTTTCCGTGTTATAATAGGGATGCATCAACTTCTTCTCAAAACCCCAACCTAACCTACACACACACTAGTGATGGAGAGAAGCGTTTCCCGTTTTTTGCCAAGCCTAGCGATTTCTTAACATTTCATTCAGTGAACTACTGGTATCGAGGTGCAATGTTGAAGAATGAAGAAAGATAAATCATATCAAAATAAGGCAAATTACTTTTAAATTTCTTAATGTGTAAAGTGGGTGCTTACATAATATTTTCAAGAAGCTAACACAACGTCGTGTGAAAATACCTAAATTTCCGGCGAAGTATAATTTATTTAATGTTAAACGTTCGCCAGCTCTTTAGTTGTTAAAACACATTAAGTATGCAGAAACTATATTCATAAAAAAAACTGTATATTCAGGTACGGACCTGTCCATCCTATGGCTGCGCGTAGACAGCGACGACCATCCCCGCGTCTACGGGTGCCTCTATAGGTCCTATAGCGGTAATGCCGACACAGACCGACTCATTGACCACGTCCAAATGGCTGCAGACTCCGTGCTACAACAGGTCCCATCCGCAGAGATCGTGATACTCGATGATTTTAACGCCCACCACGCTGAATGGCTTGGTTCTCGTTTAACCGATCATGCGGGTAGATCTGTCTATGACTTTGCTTTGGCATATGGTCTAACACAACTGGTTACTTCGCCTACGCGGATCCCAGATGTGGAAGACCATGTACCTTCCCTGTTGGACCTTCTGCTGACCTCTCATCCGGACGGATATCAGGTCTCCGTCGATGCCCCTCTGGGCTCTTCGGACCATTGTCTGAATAGGTGTACGGTGCCACTCACGCTCCCATCGCAGTTGCGATCTGCAGCTTGCCGCCGTGTTTGGCACTATAGGTCGGCCGATTGGGACGGGATGCGGTCTTTTTTTGCATCCTACCCTTGGGGGCGGGTTTGCTTCTCGCCGGAAGATCCCAGCGTTGTTGCCGATTCTGTTGCTGATGTGGTACTTCAGGGTATGGAACTTTTTATTCCATCCTCTGTGCCCATCAGAGGCAGATCCCAGCCATGGTTTGGTCGCTCCTGTAAACTAGCATCACGCTATAAGCAGGAGTGCTACCAGGCCTGGGCTGACGCATCAACGTCCCGGGATGTAAACACCAGCGCTCTTAAAAAGAAGTACAATTCCGCCTCCAGGTCCTTCAAAAGTGTCATTGCCAAGGCAAAGTCAGAGCACATCGGCAGAATTGGCGAGAAACTAGTTCGCCTCCCTTCGGGAACACGTGCATTCTGGTCTCTCGCCAAGGCTGTCCAAGGGAACTTCTGTCAGCCATCTCTGCCATCTCTGCACAGGGTGGACGACTCACTGGCCCATGACGCAAAGGAGAAAGCCGATCTGCTAGGCTCTCTTTTTGCTTCCAACTCGACTCTAGATGACGGGGAGAACACACCGCCGAACAAACCGCGGTGTGAGTGCTCCATGCGGGAAGTGCTGTTTACACAGCGCTTGGTGCGTAAAGCACTCCTCTCCCTGGACGTCAACAAGTCGAGTGGGCCTGATGGAGTCCCACTGATTGTGCTGAAGACGTGTGCTCCGGAGTTGGCACCGGTTTTGACGCGTCTTTTTCGGTACTCCTACTCCCTCGGCGTAGTCCCGGACTCATGGAAGACAGCTTTGGTGCACCCGATCCCTAAAAAAGGCGACCGCTCAGATCCGTCCAACTACAGGTCTATCGCCATCACCTCCTTATTCTCCAAAGTAATGGAAATGATCATTAACAGCCAGCTCATGCGGTACCTTGAGGATCACCAGCTGATTAGTGACCGCCAGTACGGTTTCCGTCGAGGTCGCTCAGCTGGTGATCTTCTGGTCTACCTGACCCATAGATGGACGGAGGCAGTGGAGTCCAAGGGGGAGGCGTTGGCCGTTAGTTTGGAAATAGCGAAGGCTTTCGATCGGGTTTGGCATAAAGCGCTTCTTTGGAAGCTGCCTTCCTATGGGCTTCCCGAGAAATTTTGCAAATGGATCACCAGCTTTCTTGCAGATTGGAGCATCAAGGTCGTAGTAGACGGTGCATGCTCCGATTACAAGCCCATTAATGCTGGTGTTCCACAAGGCTGCGTGCTATCACCAACGCTGTTTTTTCTGCATATCAATGATATGTTGCAAACCAGTAACATTAATTGCTATGCAGACGATAGCACTGGTGATGCTTTATACACCGGCCGTGCCAATATTTCTCGGGAAAACGTCGCCGAGTACCGGAACAAACTTGTGTCTGAAGTCGAGACTTTGTTGAACAAAGTCTCAGACTGGGGGCGACTAAATCTAGTCCAGTTCAATCCCCAGAAGACACAAGTTTGCGCGTTTACCGCTAAAAAGATTCCCTTTGTTGTATCTCCTCAGTTTCAAGGCACTCCCCTTGTTGCCTCAGCCAGTATTGGAATTCTCGGTGTTGACATATCGAGTGACTTGCAGTTTCGTGGTCACTTGGAAGAGAAGGCCAAATTGGCCTCTAAAAAGCTTGGCGTGCTCAGCAGAGCGGGACAGTATTTCATGCGGGCACACGCTTGCAACTTTACAAGGCGCAGGTTCGGCCTCACATGGAATACTGTTCCCATCTCTGGGCAGGGGCCCCCCAGTGCCAGCTCCTTCCACTTGACCGCATCCAGCGCAGAGCGGTTCGAATCGTCGGCGACCGAGTTCTTTCCGATCGGCTTCACTCACTGGCACTGCGTAGAGAGGTTGCATCTCTTTGCGTATTTTATCGCATCTACCACGGGGAGTGCTCTGAGGAATTGTTCGGACTAATTCCAGCCGCTCAATTTCACCATCGCACATCGCGACAGAACTTGCGATACCATCCATATCATCTAGATGATTGGCGGTCCACCACTGTGCGATTCAGAAGAAGTTTTCTCCCTCGCACAACTTCCTTGTGGAATCGATTACCACCAGCGATTTTTCCGGACCGATACGACTTAGGGACCTTCAAGAAAAGAGCCTACTCCTTTTTAAAAGGCCGGCAACGCATCTGCGATTCCCCTGGTGTTGCGGTTGTTCATGGGCGGCGGTAGTCACTTACCATCAGGTGAGCCGCATGCTCGTTTGCCCCCTCTCCTATAAAAAAAATCATATTGAATGTTTAACGTGGGAAAATATTGGCTAATTATAATTACTTTTTTATTAGTAACAAACGAGCACACAGTCCACCTTTTTTTTTATGGAATAGTGGGCAAACGAGCATGCGGCTCACCTGATGGTAAGTGACTACCGCCGCCCATGACCAACCGCAACACCAGAGGAATTGCAGATGCGTTGCCGACCTTTTAGAAAGGTGTAAGCTCTTTTCTTGAAGGTTCCTAAGTCGTATCGGTCCGGAAAATTCGCTGGTGGTAATTGATTCCACAAGGAAGTCGTGCGAGGGAGAAAACTTCTTCTAAATCGCATAGTGGTGGACCGCCAATCATCCAGATGGTATGGATGGTAACGCGAGTTTTGTCGCGATGTGCGATGGTGAAATTGAGCGGCTGGAATTAGTCCGAACAATTCCTCGGAGCACTCCCCGTAATAGATGCGATAAAATACGCAAAGAGATGCAACATCTCTACGCAGTGCCAGTGTATCGAGCCGATCAGAAAGAACTCGGTCGTCGACGATTCGAACCGCTCTGCGCTGGATGCGGTCAAGTGGAAGGAGCTGGCACTGGGGTGCCCCGGCCCAGAGATGAGAACAGTATTCCATGTGGGGCCGAACTTGCGCTTTGTAAAGTTGCAAGCGATGTGCCGGCATGAAATACTGTCTCGCTCTGCTGAGCACGCCAAGCTTTTTAGAGGCCAATTTGGCCTTCCCTTCCAAGGATTCCGATACTAGCTGAGGCAGCAAGGGGAGTGCCTTGAAACTGAGGAGATACGACAAAGGGGTTCTTTTTAGCGGTAAACGCGCAAACTTGTACACCGTGTAGTGGTGGTCAAGAATATCCACTACCTCATATCCTCCCGTGGGTGTCGTAAAAGGCGACAAACGGAAACAGGCAGGAGATGGGCAGCAGCATCTTCCTGGTTAACGGCAAAAATACAATAAAAAAAAACTGCGGTTGCCAACCCGCTCGCCAAGCGTGGCAACTATGGCAATATACCCCCCATGATGAGAGTTACGAAGAGACGGCCCCCAGTCCCCGGCGGCCCCGTTATTCCTGGCTACGGTGGCGACCATGGTAACGGCGGGGCAGGGGTTGCTAAGAATCTCCGGTGGAGGTTCGGTAGCCACCTTAGACGACTCGACCTGGCAACGTACAATGCACGCACCCTGAAGACTGACGAGAAGATCGTGGAGCTGGAAGAAGAGATAGACAAATTGCGCTGGCATATTATGGGATTATCCGAAGTCCGAAGAGAGGGGGAGGACACGGTAATCCTCGAATCCGGCAACTTGCTCTATCACCGGGAGGGCGACCATCTGTCCCAAGGAGGTATCGGATTTATCGTCCACAAGTCTCTCGTTAACAACGTTGTAAAGATCGGGAGTGTGTCGACGAGGGTTGCGTACCTGATACTCAGAATCACCAAACGGTATTCGCTGAAGGTCATACAGGTTTACGCACCAACCTCGGCACTCCCCGATGAGGAGGTGGAGGAAATGTATGAGGATATCTCTAGAGCCATGCATTCCTCCAAAACCCAATATACGGTGTTAATGGGAGACTTCAATGCAAAACTAGGCACAAGAGAGAACGGTGAGCTGAAAGTAGGGAAATTTGGAATAGGGCAACGGAACCCAAGGGGCCAGCAGCTGGCCGACTTCATGGAGAAAGAGGGACTCTTTATGATGAACTCTTTCTTCAAGAAGCGGCCCCACAGGAAGTGGACCTGGTCGAGCCCCGACGGTTCGACGAAAAATGAGATTGACTTCATTATGACGACCAGACGACAACTGTTCAGTGATATCTCAGTGATCGCCAGGGTGAAAACCGGCAGCGATCACCGAATGGTGAGAGGCAAACTGAACCTAAATGTTAAGTTGGAGAGGTCTCGTCTGATGAAGTCAACGCTCCGTCCCCCTCGTGCTCTAATCCAAAGTCCCGAAACCTTTCAGCTAGAGTTACAAAACCGTTTTCAGTGCCTAGAAGACCGCAATGAAGTGGACGATATGAATGACAAGCTCGTGGAAACTGTCCATGCGGTCGGAGCTAAGTTCTGCAAGACCCGCCGCAGAAGAACACAAAAACTCTCCGATCACACTCTTAATCTCATGGCTGTTAGACGGGAGATGAAGCTACATTCTTCAACAGATTTGACAGCATACAGGCAACTGAACAGACAGATCTCCAAATGCATGCGGCGGGACTTGCGCAACTTCAATACAGCTCGTATTGAAGAAGCGATCGAGCGGAACCAAGGCTCCAAAGTCTTTGCCAGAGATCTGTCTGCCAGAAAGAGCCAACTGTCAAAGCTGAAGACCGAATGTGGCAGCATCGTTTCCGGGGCACCTGAGATTTTGAGTGAGATTGAGAGGTTCTATGGGCAGCTGTACACGTCATCGTTGGAGCCACACGCAAGTGTGAGTAACGATCCAAGAGCGAGTCTTGTCCGACACTATTCCGAAGATATCCCGGACATCAGTCTGAGCGAGATTAGAATGGCTCTCCAGCATCTTAAACACGGCAAGGCCCCAGGCGAGGATGGAATTACAGCGGAGCTTCTGAAAGCGGGTGGAAACCGGTACTTGAAGTCCTTCAGAAGCTCTTTAATTCCGTCCTCCATGGTGGCATTACACCGGAGGCGTGGAGCAGAAGTGCGGTGGTCTTGTTCTTCAAGAAAGGTGACAACGCTCTCTTGAAGAACTACAGACCGATTTCCCTTCTGAGCCGCGTCTACGTGCTGTTTTCGAGAGTCATTACGAATCGTCTCGCGCGCAGACTTGACGACTTCCAGCCTCCCGAACAAGCCGGTTTCCGAAATGGCTTTAGCACCATAGACCACACACATACCCTTCGGCAAATTGTACAAAAGTCCGAAGAGTACAATTTGCCACTATGTCTGGCGTATGTGGACTATGAGAAAGCCTTTGATTCCGTCGAAATTTGGGCGGTGCTGCAGTCCCTTCAGCGGTGCCAAGTTGACTGTCGGTATATCGAAGTGCTGAAGTGTTTGTACAGTAGAGCTACGATGACTATCCGAGTACAGAACCAGAGTACGAAACCTATCCAATTGCAGAGAGGTGTAATACAGAGTGATGTTATATCCCCGAAACTCTTCACCGCTGCATTGGAAGACGTTTTCAAGCTTCTGGACTGGAAATGATACGAAATTAACATCAATGGCGAGTACATCACTCACCTTCGATTTGCAGACGATATAGTCCTTATAGCAGAATCGCTGGAGGACCTAAGCACTATGCTCAATGACCTCAATAGTGTCTCCCAACGGATAGGTCTTAAGATGAACATGGACAAAACAAAGATTATGTTTAATGTCCATGTCACACCTATGCCGGTAGTTGTTGGGAGCACTAAGCTCGAAGTTGTTGACGAGTATGTTTACCTGGGACAAATAGTCCGACTAGGTAAGTCCAACTTCGAACGAGAGGTCAATCGACGGATTCAACTCGGCTGGGCAGCGTTCGGGCAGCTACGACACATCTTCTCGTCAGACATACCTCAAAACCTTAAAACGAAATTGTACAACCAGTACGTGTTGCCAGTGATGACTTACGGAACTGAGACGTGGTCCTTCACTGCTGGCCGTATTAGGAAGCTCAAGGTCGCTCAGCGAGCTATGGAGAGGGCTATGCTCGGAGTTTCTCTGCGTGATAAACTTAGGAATGAGGATATCCGCAGTAGAACCAGAGTAACCGACGTAGCCCAACGGATTAGTAAGCTGAAGTGGCAGTGGGCCGGCCATATAGCTCGAAGAACCGACAACCGATGGGGAAGAAAGGTTCTCGAGTGGCAGCCTCGTACCGGTAGGCGAAGTGTAGGGCGTCCCCCCACGAGATGGAGTGACGACCTGGTAAGACATGCAGGAAGTCGATGGATGCAGGTGGCTCAGGACCGTGCTTTGTGGCATTCTTTGGGGGAGACCTATGTTCAGCAGTGGACTTGTGAAGGGCTGTAATGATGATGATGATGATGATGCGCAAACTTGTGTCTTCTGGGGATTGAACTGGACTAGATTTAGTCGGCCCCAATCCGAGACTTTGTTAAGCAAAGACTCGACTTCAGACACAAGTTTGTCCCGGTACTCGGCGACGTTTTCCCGAGAAATATTGGCACGGCCGGTATATAAGGCATCACCAGTGCTGTCGTCTGCATAGCAATGAATGCTACCAGTTAGCAACATATCATTGATATGCAGGAGAAACAGCGTTGGTGATAGCACGCAGCCTTGTGGAACACCAGCGTTGATAGGCTTGAGATCAGAGCATGCACCGTCTACTACAACCTTGATGCTCCGATCAGCAAAGAAACTGGTGATCCATTTGCACAATTTCTCAGGAAGCCCATACGCAGGAAGCTTCGAAAGAAGCGCTTTGTGCCAGACCCGATCAAAGGCCTTCGCTACGTCCAAACTAACGGCTAATGCCTCCCCCTTGGACTCTACTGCCTCCGCCCATCTATGAGTTAAGTAGACTAGAAGATCACCAGCTGATCGACCCCGACGAAAACCGTACTGGCGGTCACTAATCAGCTGGTGATCCTCAAGGTACCTCATGAGCTGGCAGTTTATAATGGCTTCCATTATTTTGGAGAACAAGGAGGTGACCCGTCCAACTACAGGCCTATCGCCAGGCCTGTAGTTGGACGGGTCTGAGCGGTCGCCTTTTTTAGGGATCGGGTGCACCAAAGCTGTCTTCCATGAGTTCGGGACTACGCCTTGGGAGTAGGAGTACCGGAAAAGACGCGTTAAAACCGGTGCCAACTCCGGAGCACACGTCTTCAGCACAATGGGAGGGACTCCATCGGGCCCACTCGACTTGCTGACGTCCAGGGAGAAGAGTGCTTTGCGGACCGAGCGCTGCGTAAATCGCACATCCGGCATGGAGCACTCACATCGCGGGATGGTCGGCGGTGTGTTCCCCCCGTCATATAGAGTCGAGTTGGACGCAAAAAGAGAGCTCAACAGATCGGCTTTCTCCTTTGCGGCATGGGCCAGTGAGTCGTCCTCTCTGTGCAGAGATGGAAGAGATGGCTGACAGAAGTTCCCTTGGACAGCCTTGGCGAGAGACCAGAATGCACGGGTTCCCGAAGGAAGGCGAACTAGCTTCTCGCCAATTCTGCCGATGTGCTCAGACCTTGCCTTGGCAATGACGCTTTTGAAGGACCTGGAGGCGGAATTATACTTCTTTTTAAGTGCGCTGGTGTTTACATCCCGAGACATTGATGCGTCAGCCCAGGCCTGGTAGCACTCCTGCTTATAGCGTGATGCTATTTTACAGGAGCGACCAAACCATGGCTGGGATCTGCCTCCGATGGGCACCACAGAGGATGGAATAAAAAGTTCCATACCCTGAAGTACCACATCAGCAACAGAATCGGCAACAACGCTGGGATCTTCCGGCGAGAAGCAAACCCGCCCCCAAGGGTAGGATGCAAAAAAAGACCGCATCCCGTCCCAATCAGCTGACCTATAGTGCCAAACATGGCGGCAAGCTGTAGATCGCAACTGCGATTGGAGCGTGAGTGGCACCGTACTCCGGATCAGACAATGGTCCGAAGAGCCCAGAGGGGCATCGACGGAGACCTGATATCCGTCCGGATGAGAGGTCAGCAGAAGGTCCAACAGGAAAGGTACATGGTCTTCCACATCTGGGATCCGCGTAGGCGAAGTAACCAGTTATGTTAGACCATATGCCAAAGCAAAGTCATAGACAGATCTACCCGCATGATCGGTTAAACGAGAACCAAGCAATTCAGCGTGGTGGGCGTTGAAATCACCGAGTATCACGATCTCTGCGAATGGGACATGTTGTAGCACGGAGTCTGCAGCCATTTGGACGTGGTCTATGAGTCGATATGTGTCGGCATTACCGCTATGGGACCTATAGAGGCACCCGTAGACGCGGGGATGGTCGTCGCTGTCTACGCGCAGCCATAGGATGGAGAGGTCCGTACCTTCAAGACTGCCGAGGCGTCGAAAACAGATGTCCTCTCTGACATACACGCAAACTCCAGCCCGGGGCACAAACGAGTGTTCTAATTTGTACCCGGGGTAGGAGAGATACGAAATATCAGCCGGAGAGGACACCTGTGTCTCGGTTAGAAAGAGCAAGGCCGGCTTAGCTATCTCCAGATGGTAGTGGACGGCGTTAAGGTTTGAATGAAGTCCCCTGATATTGCAGAAATCCACGGTAAGCGTGGCAGGGGTTGCCTTTGTTTTCTTGCTCCGCTTGCCCCGAGCAGGTTTCGTCTTGAGCGGAATTTCGCCACCCCCAGAATACGCGGGGCAGCCTGAGCACCCACGCCCAGGAGTGGAGTAGTTTGGTCGTGGATGCTCAGCGAGGGATTCTCCAGGGGTGCTGGTACCCTCCTGGGGTAGTCTTTCATTTAATTCCACTACCATGTTGATGGGGGGGGGGGGGGAATTGGGCCTCCGGCCACCTGCACTCACCAAGCGCAACGCAGAGGTAAACCTCTGCTTCACGCTGGTATTCTGTGAGGTCGTGGTACCACCCCGGTTCGAGCTGGCCCATTCGTGCGACAGCAAAAGCTACCGCTTGGCTCTACTACTGTTAAAAACCACCTGATGGTGACTGACAACTACATCTATCTTGCATTATCAATCAAAATGCAGAATGGTGGTCATCCCAGAAAATTACGTTGGAATGCATTTTTGCTGGTAAAAACTAAAAAGGGTCTTCTAAACTCAATTTTACGAAACGCAGCAACGTTAAGCAGCTATTTAACACTGGTAATCTGTGCGAACGTGGTCCCTTCCCAGTCAAGTCAACCGAAACGTGCGGCAAAGCAAGAATACGCATAAACATAAAAAATACTTCCGAACGATTACAATAACAGATCCTTGTTTTTCTAAATATGAAAAGTGTAATGTGTTTTAACTCAACGGACCTCCAGGGAAGTATTTTGAATAATGTAACATTTCCTCAGTGAAGCAAATGTCGTTCCTGGAATGTTTCATGTTGAAGGAGTATGTTTTCTTTCTCAGCTGTGTAAAATATATTCACATTTTATTAAAAATTGTAATGTACTTTTGTTTTTCAAGCACCTATCCATTACAGTCTATAAAAGTTCACCGCTGAACATAGGCCCCCTGTAGGTTCCTTCGTAGGGGGGGATTTTGCCAAGTTGCCACGCTTGCAAGGTGGGTTGCCAACCTTAGTTTTTAAAAATTTTTAGTTGTTATCTAGAAGACGCTGCTGCCCATCTCCTGGCTCGATTCTCTTTGTCGCCTCTTACGAAACCCACGGTACAATATGAGTAATGGATATTTTCACACCGCCGCTACATAGGCAACTTTTGTTTTATTGATTATCCATCATATGATTAAATTAGTGGTGTAAGACAGAATATACAAACCATGGTCTTAATATCAAACTCACTGTCATCACATGATTGGTCGGTGGTAAAACATGTATAATTTCACATTTTATAGAAGAATTAAAAATAATTAAAACCAACGACTTAAGAATTTGAAATTATTTTATTCGTTTTTGTGTTTAATTAAAAGTTTTTCATTTTACCCTTTTCAGTGGATTAAGAAATATGTCAATTTCAATGTCGGTTAAATAATTCCATCAAAAAATTAACCCTTTATTTCGCCATCCTCAGGCGTAGAATTTTTTTCCAAATTTATGTAAGACCATCCCTGGTTTATGTAGACCTGTTTAATAAAAAAATAAATTACTAAAAACAGTTGACGATGGACGAAAACGTACCAAAAACTATTCTTTTTTTGGGCCAAAAATGCAAGGAAATAAATAATAAACTGTCTATTTTGATAACTAGAAATCAGCGTATTGTCTGTAAAACTGTATAAGAAGGTTTGTATCATAAATGAATATATGGTTAGCCTTTATAATATAACCCCTGCAAAGGAGGTTATCGCTTTGAAGCTGTTTCTTATATAAGTAATTTTACAACCTGTGTTCTATTGAGTAATTTTACTTGATAAAGGACCTGCTGGTTCTTCCCAGGACAGTGATTTATTCCGAACCAGTGGTAAAAGTAAAGATTGACTTTCAATAATAATTACTTGTAATCTATCTAATATATAAATATAAATATTTGATTGTTCGTATTTTATGCGCTGGCCATACCTTTCATCAGATTACGGTAAAACTTTGTTAACTTATTGCTAGCAATTCCGCAAAAGTTAAAGGCGAAGTACAATTAACTTAGAGTAGGTGGCGCGCGTATCGTACCGACAAATTTATTTGAAGATATGTATCATTCAACTTCAATGAATTATCATTCCCAATTAAACAATATAACTGTTCCAAATTTGAAACGATGTTTCCACAATTATTTCTTCGGCGCTAGCAATGCCTGGTACCAGCTAGTATTTATTTATTTATTCTTTATTGCAATACACCAACTAGGGGTTGTAAAGGACGGACTTAATGCCCTATGGCATTCTCTACCAGTCAACCTGACGAAAATGGAATAAATTAAGATGTTGGCAGGTGCAAGTAAGTAGTATTGAATAAAAAGTAATTATATTCTATTTATTAGACGTAAGGAGAAAATCCTTATTTGGGGGACACTTATTAACTATTCATATATCGTTAATTATTCCTAATTGCACATGGAAAACGTTCAGACTTAATTATTTGAAGGCCATAGGCCTACAAACACTTCTATCGTGCGAGATTCGAATGCAATTATAACCGCAGCCAAACGCTTAATCTCTGCGCTACCGAGACGTCTAATTTGTCGCCTTTTCACTAATCCCACCAATATGACCCCAACGCCAAAAGACATACTTCAAACGTCTACGTCAGCAAACGCAGAGCCGTTTTTTCCCGTGGATGCCTTCTTTTAGAAGCGAAACACGTGTCTTATTATCGACAATGGTATCTCTCAGTGTTGGGGTTTATAGTGGCGGTGATAGTGCACGCAATTGAGGCAGGCAAGTAGGTACCTTTCAAACTAAGTAAGGTGCTAACACTAATTAGTTTTAAAACCACCGAGAGAGGGAGGAATTTGCTCTATAAACTAGGTGGGACCCATCATTTTAATATTTCACGTGGATCTATACGATTTAATTTTAATATCTTCCCCTAATTCTGTTTATAATTTAAGGAAGAACTATGTTCCTGACCCGCAACAGTTCACTGCTAGACAATGGACTATAACTTGAATTAAATAATTAATTTTAATTAAACTGGATTAAAGTTTTTGTAATTAAAGCAACATCTTAAAAGTAAGTCAACAAGACAGGGGATTCTCAAGTTCAGTAGTTATCGTAGTGACCAGCTTACCTGGAGTACCCTTAATTCGCCCCAGAGGAACAACGTGCCAACTTACGACCATCTTAAATAAATATTTCAAATTTCAAAAGAAATTAGTGCATACTCTTATTGATTGGATGCATCGAGTCTTATGATGTTGTAATTTATAAATGGTTAAAACAATTATTAATTGTTTTCTTTAGTTAAGTTAAACCTTGTCACACAAGTGGTAAATTTAAAATTTTGTACAAACGACATCAATATGAATATAATTATTGTTGATTTTATCTTTGACCAATTTCGACAAAATTTTAAATGGACAACCTGGAAAGTTATGCCCTTTGAAACAAAAAGAATTTTCTAAATCGTTTTAGGCGTTTAATCGGTTAACAAATATTAAAAAAAGGCCGACGAATTGAGAAATTCCTCCTTTTTTGAAGTCGTTTGAAAATTATCGAAAAATGGTTTGAAATAAAAAAAGTTTGACATTTTTTTATTGCATTATTCCAAAATTAAATTTACCCGCCGAAAGGTGACGTCGCTAGAAAATTCTAATGAATTCTCGAAATAAACTGTTTAAATTCTCGAAATAAACTGTCTGATCTGATATGCAGTCATGACTATACCTGCCTATTTTTGGAGAGCTTTTTCTCTAGCCGTTGACTATTTTTGGGCTAATGTGGAGAAGGAGAAGGCAGAAGAAGAGACATCTTATATTTTTTCTTTCATGTAAAGTCGATTAATTTTATGTTTCTTTTCTTAAAACATCCTCTATATTGATATAATATATTGAATTAAATGTACGAATATTAAACATAAAAAACGCATGTAAACATTTCTATTTAAATTTCACAACAATTTCAAAGCAAGGTAATAAAATCACCGTTCCGCTCGATTTTCCCAGAACAAGTACATCATTTTTCAAAGTGTACGTTATTGATCAGTAAAGAAACATGAACTCGAGTGCACAAGTGCAGATAAACTTGGTATAAAGTTGCAAAGTTATAAGTGCCTTATAAGGCACACTAGATTAGTTAGCTTATGGTAGAAACAAATTTCTGTTCATAACACATTTATTTTATTAAATTCTTTGTAACTTTAATGTATAATACAGTACATATGGCGGACTTAATGCCGTAGGTCATTCTCTCTTATTTAATGAAAAGTTTAATACTAATACTAATAGGTAACCATATTTATTTGTTGATCTTATTTAATTCATTAAAAATGTTAACAATTGCGTACCATGTCCTATAAGGTGTACCGTTTATTGGCATACAAATATTTAAATGGAAATGAATTGTCTGAATAATTGCAATGTTAAACTATTGCCAATTACGAGGTCAATCTTCAAATCATAATTATAGAACTGTAGGAAATGTCAAAAGAAAAACAAAGATAAAAGGAATAATTATGTAAATAAACACAAAAAATTGTTAAACATTAAAATAAATGCAATATAAATTATATTTCATATTTTTAAGTAAAATAGTAGAAAACGTAATCTCTTTAATCTTTACAAGAACAGCTGTGCACAAGTACTTATAGTTTGGAGGACTTAACGTAATCGATACACTAGGCAGGTGAAATTGCATCAGATTGGATCGCAAAATAACCAACTCATACGCTTGCATATTTCTTAGTTTATATTTATTTAGTATGGTAGAATAATTTGCCAGCCAGCCTATTCCCCAGATGTGGCAACACATCTGCATTGTGATTCTTAATCGAAGATAGATGTAGATGTTTATGGGCCACAGCATCCACTTACCATAAGGTGGACTGTGTGCTCGTTTCTCACCCTTATTCTATAAGAAAAAGGCTTGACCAAGCATATGCATTCTTATTTGTAATTGATAATATATATATATATTATGTATATTGTAGATGTCTACAAGCTGCAGCTTTCTCATACCATCAAGAAGAATGTGTGTTCTTTTGTCATTTTTACATCTATTATAAGCTAAAATGGTTAAAAATGTTTTATTTGCTGGGCGGCAACAAATTACGACGGTAAAATAAAATTTGCTCGTTTTCCTACCGTTATCTCCGTCACACAGGCATGCACGTAGCTCGCGAATGAGGAATAATAATTTCAATTTTAATCAAAATTCTGCACATGAGCGCCATGAACAAGGAAACGAGGGTTAGGCATTTACCTACATCTGTATTTTTAGAACGAACTGCAGCGTTAAGAAGTATTTATGAAATGATAATGTAGCAGTGTAATCTAAAGTATACATGTGAAACTTATTTAATTTTTATTCATTTTGGATATTACATCCAATATAGAATATTATTCAATATACAAGAAATGTTTAATAGGGTTTTTGTTAGCTTATTCATAAAAAGCAAAGTAGCAGTCTATATAAGTATTACATTTGAGCCTAGACCTTCTCATTTTTGAGAAGGTTTTTGGAGAATATTCATATATATTTAATACGTGGTAGAACAAATCTGTAGCTATATTAGTAATATGGTTATAGCACGAATAGGTCGGCTCGACTGGGGAAGGACCACGCTTTCACAGAATACCAGCGTAAAATGCCAGTTTTACACTGCTAATTTTCGTATGGTGGGTGTTAAGAACCGGAGACCCATTTTACTGGAAAAGGGGCATTCCATCTTAGTCCTCACGGGTGACGACACATCTGCTTTTTGATTCTTTATTGAGGATAAATGTAGATCTCTATGGGTCACAGCAACCACTTACCATTTGGTGGAATGTGTGCTCGTTTGTCACCCGATCCTATAAAAAAAATCCTAGAAATATTTTTTATTCTTCAGACATGAAAATTGTCCTAACAATATTGTAATAAATTATCTTCATCATCATTTAGCATCGCAACCATATCATGGTAAATCGGCACCTACTATTGAAATAAACAATTTTATTGATACCTGTGGGGATCGAACAAGGCTTTTTTATAACGTTAGGCTCCACGTAAGGATTTTCTTTTGTATCGCAGTGTTGCTTCACATTTTATGCATCGAATTTTTATTATTATATTTTATAAATCATGTGATGTTGTGCTCTCAAAATGGATGTCGAGGCGGTGGTCGTGGAACCAAAAAAACAACTACTCATTGACGCGGTCATTGGCAAGGTGGTTAAACGCAACCGCCGAAACCTCTCCGCCGCCTGGATAGACTACAAAAAGGCACTCGACTCGGTGCCTCATACATGGCTTAAGAGGGTCCTCGAGCTGTACAAGGTGGACTGTACAGTTTGAGACTTCCTCGGGCAGTGTATGGGGCAGTAGAGTACGATCCTTTCTCATCTAGGCGAATGGATGATGGCTACGGAGAACCACATAAGGATAAGAAGGGGTATCTTCAAGGGCGATTGTTTGAGTCCAATCTGGTTCTGCCTCTGGAGGGACTCAGAGGACTGGACTGGAGGGTTCAGGGAGGGGATTTCAGCTTCGGAGAGGAGGTACAAAAGTGACCCACCTTTTCTACATGGATGATCTCAAGTTATTCGCACCCAGTCGCTCTTATCTTATGTAATTGCTAAACATCACTTGGGATTTTAGCAATTATATTAGAATGGAGCTGGGAAGGGATAAGTATGCGGTCCTCCATGTCGAAGGGGGTAGGGTTGCTAACTCTGAGGGCATAGACTTATCTATACCCATCAACATAAAGACCCTATCCGAGGCTGAAACATACCGATACCTGGGTATGTCACAGAACATCGATGTCGATGAGGCGGACATAAAACAGTCAGTTTGCGATGTGTTTTATGCACGCTTGATAAAAGTGCTTAACAGTTTTTTGTCGGGCGTTAATAAGACACATTCATATAACGTTTGGATCATGCCTGTTCTCATGTATACATTTGGCATACTCAGGTGGACTCAGACCGATATGAATACTCTGGATAGAAAACTCCGCAATATTATGACGTCCCACAGGGTGCATCATCAGAGGCCGTCAGTAATGAGGCTGTACTTGCCGCGTAAGCATGATGGACGCGGCTTGTTAAGCACGCATAATGGCGAAGTGTGCAGCCTCCGTAATCACTTTCTGACGAGAGCGGATGATCCATTCTATAGGGGCGTATCTTGTGATAAAGGACTTACCCCTCTATCCTTAGCCAACGAGCAATGGCAGTACACAGCGTTTCCGACAGGGAGACCGTATAACTCTCGAAAACAGCACGTGGATGCGGTTCAGAAGGCAAATCGGTCTGTAGTTCTTCAAGAGAGCATTGTCGCCTTTCTTGAAGAACAAGACCACCGCACTTCTGCTCCACGCCTTCCGAGTAGTGCTACCATGGAGGACGGAATTAAAGAGCTTCTGAAGGACTTCAAGTACCGGTTTTCCACCCGCTTTCAGAAGCTCCGCTGTAATTCCATCCTCACCCGGGGATTTGCCGTTTTTAAGGTGCTGGAGAGCCTATTCTAATCTCACTCAGACTGTCGTCCGGAATATCTTCGTAATAGTGTCGGATAAGTCTCGCTCTTGGATCTTTACTCACACTTGCGTGTGGCTCCAATGATGACGTGTACAGCTGTCCATAGAACCTCTCAATCTCACTTAAAATCTCAGTATCCCGGAACCGATGCTGCCACATTCGGTCTTCAGCTCTGACAGTTGGCTCTATCTGGCAGACAGATAGCTGGCAAAGACTTTGGAGCCTTGGTTCCGCTCAATCGCTTCTTCAATACAAGCTGTATTGAAGTTGCGTAAGTCCCGCCGCATGCATTTAGAGATCTGTCTGATCAGTTACCTGTATGCTGTCAAATCTGTTGAAGAATGTATCTTCATCTCCCGCCTCCCATGAGATTAAGTTTGTGATCGGAGATTTTTGTGTTCTTCTGCGGCAAGTCTTGCAAAACTTATCTCTGACCGCATAAACAGTTTCCACGAGCTTGTCGTTCATATCGTCCACTTCATTGCAGTCTTCTAGGCACTGAAAACGGTTTCGTAACTCGAGCTGAAAGGTTTCGGGGCTCTGGAATAGAGGACGAGGGGGACGGAGCGTTGACTTCAATTGTCGAGACCTCTCCAACTTAACGTTTAAGTTCAGTGTGCCTCCAACTATTCGGTGATCGCTACCAGTTTTCACCCTCGCGATCACGGAAACATCACTGAACAGTTGTCGTCTGGTCGTCATAATGAAGTCAATCTCATTTTTTGTCGAACCGTCAGGGCTCAACGAGATCCACTCCCAGTGGGGCCGCTTCTGGAAGAAAGAGTTCATCATAAAGAGTCCCCCTTTCTCCATGAAGTCGACCAGCTGCTGGCCCCTTGGGTTCCGTTGCCCTATTTCAAATTACCCTACTTTCAGCTCACCGTTCTCTTTTGTGCCTAGTTATCATTGAACTCTCCCATTAACACCGTATATTGGGTTTTGGAGGAATGCATGGCTCTAGAAATATCCTCATACATTTCCTCCACCTCCTTACCGGGGTGTGCCGAGGTTGGTACGTAAACCTGTATGACCTTCAGCGATTACCGTTTGGTTATTCTGAGTATAAGGGACGCAACACTCGTCGACACACTCAATCTTTACAACGTTGTTAACTAGAGACTTGTGGACGATAAATCCGACACCTCCTTGGGACAGATGGTCGCCCTCCCGGTGATAGAACAAGTTCCCGGATTCGAGGATTACCGTGTCCTTCCCCTCTCCTCGGACTTCGGATAATCCTATAATATGCCAGCGTAACTTGTCTATCTCTTCTTCCAGCTCCACAATCTTCTCGTCAGTCCTCAGGGTGCGTGCGTTGTATGTTGCCAGGTCGAGTCGTCTTAGGTGACAACCGAACCTCCACCGGAGATTCTTAGCACCCCTTGCCCCACCGTTACCATGGTCACCAACGTAGCCAGAAATAGCGGGGCCACCGGGGACTGGGGGCCGTCTCTTTGTTACATTCATAGGAGGGGTATTTGCCACGCTTGGCAAGCGGGTTGGCAACCGCAGTTTTTTATTGTATTTTTGCTGTTATCATCAAGATGCTACTGCCCACCTTCTGCCTGTTTCCCTTTGTCGCCTTTTACGACACCCACGGGAAGATATGGGGTGGTGGATATTCTGAACCGCCCCTACACGGCAACTTTGTTTTATAAACTCTTTTTCTATATTTTTTCAAATATTATCTTTTATCACACTGTTTAAATAATTATTGTGAGATGCACCGTACACTGCGGGATATTGGGCCACCTCGTTTATCAGTTTCTCTTTCACGGAATCGGTGAAACTCATTTTTTGAGAAAAATTCATCGCGTCGCTCGGGCGTTGGCAGCACTACTGATCTGCGGTCGGGCGACAGTGTCGTTTACCGCTCCGCCCGTAGCGGCAAACAACACATCGAAGGTATTTCGTAGAACTACATAGAAACCAGTAGTGTCGCGACGACACGTCGCCTGCTGCTGCTGCCTGCAGTCGGCTACGGAATTGTACCTTTAAAATGAACATGGACAAAACAATGATCATGTTTAATGTCCATGTCACACCTATGCCAGTAATTGTTGGGAGCACTGAGCTCAAAGCTGATGACGAGTATGTTTACCTGGGACAAATAGTTCGACTTGGTAAGACCAACTTCGACCAAGAGGTCAATCGAGGGATTCAACTGGTTAGACATGCAGGAAGTCGATGAATGCAGGTGGTTCAGGGCCGTGCTTTGTTGCTTTTCTTGGTGCAGGCCTATGTTCAACAGTGGACTTGTGAAGTGTTGTAATGATGATGATGATGATAAAATCTTAATCACTTTCCCTAAATAATGTTTTGCGACACTTACGGGCTAAGATGAAAGTAGATTTTCTGTGCCACTATCACATGCATATGATGACGGTATTGTATTTTAAGATGAATTTAACATACTTTATACTGTGGTGACTATTTCGAATAATTTAATATAAAAAAGAAATTAAAGTTACAACGTCAAAGGTGCTTGTCAATGTCATTGGCAATCAACCAGCCAAGCGCTATATCACACATTCAAAGCCCAACCGGCGCTGGCTATTTACAGAAAAAAAAATGCACAAAAAAGCATCAGCCTTCCTGAGCCCATCAGTGAATTGGGTATAGAGAGCGAGGCCTCGCAATAACAACATTCCTCACCAACCACGGTTTTAGTGCTTACTGTCACTAGACAAACTTCTGGCAGCTTATTTCTTAGTCTAGAAGAAATCGAAGTACAGTTTCATAGCGCACTGCTAATAATAAATCTGTCGTCTTTAAGCAGCAAGTGATTTATTAACTCCTTGATATACATTCTTTAAATTAATACATAACCGAAAAACAAATTAATGGAACTCTAAACAAAAGTCAGCTAAAATCTTTCTTTTTTTAAATAACATAGATGAATCAGTACATAATGATAACATTAATGTACATAATCTAATAGAACGTAATGTTCTATATATATTGTATTTCTGTATAATTCTATTACCTACTGACAAATTAAAATCTGCGTGTTTGGTTTTGATAATACGTATTAAATATTTAAATTGAAACAACATAAATTTATTGAATTTATTATTACTTTAGGATGTAAAATAAATTGCTATCGTAAACTGAAATTTTTGTTTGAGTTTGAGCAAATAACATGAGTCCCTATGTTTAGAACATCCAATTTCAAAAGTTAATTAGTAATTATTGTTTTTTTGGAAAGCAGCAGAAAAAAAAAGAAAAAGGATTAAACTACACATATAACATAAATAAGTTAACTACACAGTTAAGTGTGTACCGACTTCAAGAAAAGGGGAGGATCTCAATTCGAGTGTGTGTTTTGTTTGAGTGTAATCGATATCTTCGTCAATGGTGGACCGATTTTTCTTTCTTTTATAAATAGATTAAATGTTACTTCAGCGATGGTCCCGTATAAATTTACAAAAGAAACTCAAACTTTAGGAGTGGGAAAACGTGATGAAATTTTATGTAATTATTTAGTCGAAATTCGAGCTTTTGATAAGCAATATTCAATCAAAAAGGACCAAAAACTAGACTTTTAATAAAAAGTGAAAACCGATTTTTGAGAAATAAAAATAATTAAATTATTTGTGTACAATAGTTTCAGAAGTCGGAGCAGTCGGATCAGAGAGGATAAGAGAAGTTGAATACACCAAGTCTTAACACCGACTTCTGCAGCTATAATGTGGGAATTATTGTGATTCATTTTAGTTCTTTGAAGTCGGCTTCTACTTTTCATTAAAAGTCTAATTTTCTTAAAGCACGAAATAACCATACAAAATAACTTTTCTGTTTGTTTACTTATTTGACTTTCCTTTTGTTTAAAACTAAATATCCTCGAGTAGTGAGTTGTTATTTAAATAAAATTATATGATAATAAAAATCTCATATTTTTAAATTATTTTTGACGTCATTTTTTCATCAATATTTAATAAAATTTGAAAGTAAGATTTCTCTTAACGATAAAAAGTGGCCAGAAACTTCGCAGGTATTCTCTTTAAGGTAATTTTTTCGATTAGTAGTACAATAATAGAATATAACAATGAATATTACACAAGGATTTTCAAATTATTTTGTTGCTTAAAATTTATTTTAAATTCGTATCATATTTAGTGTGCAAGAGGAGAGATATTTCTCAATGAAAAATTTGCTACTTACAACAGAACATGTTACACTAGGAGCACATCGTAAGCTCAATCAATTACGGTTGTTCCACGAGCTCTCAACATTTATATTGTAAATGGAAAAACGTTCCCGTTGCTATATAATTGAGCTTCTTGCACGACCGCAACAAATGACATCATTTTACGTTTTGTTGAATCATGTTGAATAATGAAAGCATCTTCATTTTTTTCTGATAAACATACTTACTTATCGTCACGCACAATCCCTGACGGGGTAGCCAGAGAGAACAGATCGCCAAGTGTCACGATCCTTACATACCTCTTTCGCTTCTTTCAGATTCATCATCTTCTTCATACATGCACGTCTAGGTATCCGAGTACTCTTGACCCTCCCCTCTTCGAGCAATTTGCTCACATGGTCTTCGAAAGTTAGTCTCGGTCTACCTCGACACCTTTTAATATTAACTTTCGCGCTATATATTTTCTTCACCATTCGGTCTTCACTCATTCGCTCAACGTGCCCAAACCATCGAAGCACGCCCTTATCAATTTTTGTGATAAGGTCATCTTTCAAACCTGCCATATTGCGAATCTCTTCGTTTCGCTTTCGGTCAGCCATGGTGACGCCGCACATTTTACGAAGAGATCGCATCTCCACTGCATTCAACTTGCTTTTATGCTTCTTCTGGCATACCCAGGTTTCGCTGCCATATAACAAAGTCGGTACCAACACTGCGTTATGTATTGCAAGGCGTGCACTCTTCACTACGCCTTGCCTTTTGACTAACGCAGTCAGGGCACCATTGACTTTGTTCCCGGCAGCGACACGCCTGTCCACATCTAAATCACATCTTCCATCCCGACTGGAAGCACTCCCCAAGTATACAATTTCATTTACCTGTTCTAGACATTCCCGATTTACCCATATTTCACACTTCGTTCTCTCTTCGTCCCTTTCAAATACCAGAACCTTAGTTTTATTAGCATTCAAGCGGAGACCTTTAATTTCACATTCCTCTTTCATACACGTGACTAATGCCTGCAGTTCTGCCTCTGATGGTGCAATAAGCACTGCATCATCAGCATACAGCAGACAATTTATTTTAATGTCACCCAATTTCACACCCAAACAGCTATCTTTCAGTTTCTGTAAACAGCTGTCGAGATACAGTATGAACAGCCAGGAAGACATGACACAACCCTGTTTTACGCCCGTTTGGACGCTAAACATGGGTGACAGGTCATGCCCTACCCGCACACAGGCTTTACAGTCACAGTAAAGTGACTGCACAGCCCTTAGCAATCGACCATCCACACCATACCCCGGCAACAGTTCCCACATTTTCTTCCTTACAACCTTATCAAATGCTTTCTCAAGATCCACAAAAGCACAGAAAATTTTCTGGTTAGCAGCCAAAAGCTTTTCCGTGATCATGCGGAGAGAAAACATTTGATCCGTGCATCCTCTTCCAGGTCTAAATCCGCATTGTGCCTCCCATAGAAATCTTTTCGATTTCTCTTGCATCCTACGTATCAAAACCTTAGAATAAACTTTACTTGCTAAACTGGTCAAGCTGATCGCCCGATAGCACCCGCAGTCAAAATGTGAACCTTTACCTTTATATAAAGGCACAATGACTGCGGATCGCCAATCATCCGGGACATCCCCCGTCCGCCAGCACAAATTGCACAGCAGATAAAAGCTGTCCCAGACGCGAGGCCCACCATACTTGACCATTTCAGCAGTAACTCTGTCTAGTCCCGCAGCCTTACCACATTTCAAACTTCGACTCGCACGTTCAATCTCTTTCATACTGATGACCTCAGTGTCATCGAGGTCCGGGTCTGGCGTACCAGTCTCGACGTCATCCCCGGATCCCTCACTAAGATCATCACACGCATACATTTCTCTATAAAATTCGCTCCATCGCTGCATGACGTCCGATTTTTCTGAGAGGACGTCATTAGTTCTCGAAAGCACTTTGTTCATTCTTAAGGCCGTCGCACCACTTCGGGTCCTTCCAACCTCTTTCCAGAAGAGTTTGGAGTTCTCCTTAAAGTTGTGCGACAACCTTTCGTCCGCTTCCATTCTACACCTTTCACGCACTTCCTCAATCAATGCTTTCGTGTGAACTTTCTGCAGCTTATATCTTTCTTTCATCTTCTCTCTCATATCCTTATCATTACTAGAGGCCAAGTAGTCTAACCATGCTTTCTTCTTCTTCTTTACAGCTTCTTTCACTTCATCATTCCACCATGCATCTCTTCTTTTACTACTGCCTCTTTTAATCGTTCCACACACTTCTTCCGCTGCACTTACCATTCCATCCCTAAGGTTCTGCCATGTTCTTTCAACACATTCTTTTCTGCCATCGATGTTGTCAAGCTTTTCGGCTACCCTCGCATGATATTTGTCCCTAGTATCCGCTTCCTGAAGCTTCCAGCTTCGGATGCGACAGACCGACTGTGGTTCTGTTACTGCCGTCCGGTAGCGCCAACCCGCGAACAGACCCCTAAATCTAGTAATCACTAGATAGTGATCCGTTCCCAGGTCAGCACCCCTGAACACTCGCGTATCCATCACCTGTTTTCGCAGTCGGTCATCCACCAGGAACAAATCGATCATACTTCTCTCATTCTTACTTTCTCTAGTATACATATGGATCTTCTTGTGATTAAACATAGTGTTTGTCACAAGAAGACCCTTTTCCTTGCATACCGCCAGTATAAGCTTGCCAGCATCATTAACCCTTTTATCGCCAAACTTTCCAAGCACCGACTCGTACCCTGGTCGAGCGGTACCAACCCATCCATTCAAATCACCACATACAACAATTATTTCGTTTCCCCTAGCCAAATCTAGAACTTCTCTTACATTCTCCCAAAACTCCTCCAGCTCAGCCCTGGACGACGAAGCTACCGGCGCATAAACAGCCAAAAGGAATAACTTCGTCAGTCCCAATTTAAAGCGAACCCAGAGAAGTCTTGAGTTCACAACCTTATATCATAACATCGACCAACCGAGACGACAGCAGCACCCCCACTCCCTGGCGGGCGCTCTCGCTCTCCGGGACTCCGGACCATAGAGCTAACGCCCCGCCAGGGAGCTCTTCAGTGTGGTACTGCCCTTCCGTTTGGTCTCCGACATACACACGACATCTAATTCTCTTTCTTTCATTATTTCGATCAACTCATTCGTCTTATCTCTCATGCCTCCTCTAACATTCCACGTGCCAACTCTGCACTCTGTCCTCCACCTTCCGCCGTGTCGGGCTGTGCGTGACGGGTGGCGGTCCCCATCGCCGCTTTGCGCGCTGCATTCCACACCAACGGGGACGAGCTGGTGTGCGTCGCCTTGGGGGGACGCCCTAACCCTCGTTGACATGGGTGCGCAGCTAAGTAGAATTGCAGCCCTGAAAATATCTGATAAACATATGTTCAGAATAGGACTGTTAATAGAATAAAAATTAAATAGAAGTATCTAAAAATAACATTGTTTTTTATAAGCAATTAAGCTGGCCCGGTACATTTTGTTCTGTCTTTTCCGATAGGTGGTTCTTAACAGTATATATTAATATAACACTTCACTATAGCGCCTCCTGTCGGATCCAGATTTTTCGATATTCTTGTATGGTACTTAAGGAGTTCTATTTGAATTATTTGGTTCCAAAACTATAGAATTTGTTAATAACTTGACTCCAGCACCACTTATCAGATCCTAGCATCGCTTCTAACCATCGGTATGAATATAGGTTTTTTTTTTTTTCTTTATTGTTCATAGAACCAACAGCACGTTATAAATATAAATAGAAGTTCTCATACAATTCTTAATGCCAATAACAGGTTCTTACTTTATATACATAATACTTATACTATCGCTTGTTAATTGACAAATTAATGATATTAATTATATAGTGCTTAGATCTTTAAAAGTTAATCTAAGCACTATATAATTTTTTTTCAATTGCTTAAGTCGTTCAGAAGTTATATGATCATGTTTTCGTTGAAATTTGTATTTTAACCTTCCAATTAAAGTGACATCCAATAAAAATATTATACAACAGTTTTGTCCTTTTTGTTACATCACTTTGTAATTCTTCTGTTTGATTATATTCGTAACAATATTATCAATTTCAAAGCAAGATAATAAAATCACCGTTCTGCTCGATTTTCCCAGAATAAGTACATCATTTCTCAAAGTGTATGTTATTGATCATTAAAGAAACATGAACTCGAGTGCACATGTTCAGATAAACTTGGTATAAAGTTGCAAAGTTATAAGTGCCTTATAAGGCACACTAGATTAGTTAGCTTATGGTAGAAACAAATTTCTGTTCAAAACACATTTATTTTATTAAATTTTTTGTAACTTTAATGTATAATACAGTACATATGGCGGACTTAATGCTATAGGTCATTCTCTCTTATTTAATGAAAAGTTTAATACTAATACTAATAAGAAACCATATTTATTTGTTGATCTTATTTAATTCATTAAAAATGTTAACAATTGCGTACCGTGTCCTATACGGTGTACCGTTTATTGGCATACAAATATTAAAATGGAAATGTATTGTCTGAATAATTGCAATGTTAAACTATTGCCAATTACGAGGTCAATCTTCAAATCATAATTATAGAATTGTAGGAAATGTCAAAAGAAAAACAATGATAAAAGGAATAATTATGTAAATAAACACAAAAACTTGTTAAATATTAAAATAAATGCAATATAAATTATATTTTATATTTTTAAGTAAAATAGTAGAAAACGTAATCTCTTTAATCTTTACAAGGACAGCTGTGCACAAGTACTTATAGTTTGGAGGACTTAACGTAATCGATATACTAGGCAGGTGAAATTGCATCAGATTGGATCGCAAAATAACCAACCACTTACCATCTGGTGGAATGTGTGCTCGTTTGTCACCCGATCCTATAAAAAATATTTTATATTCTTCAGACCTGAAAATTGTCCTAACAATATTGTAATTCATTATCTTCATCATCATTTAGCATCGCAACCATAGCATGGTAAATCGGCACCTACTATTGAAATAAACAATTTTATTGATACCTGTGGGGATCGAACAAGGCTTTTTTATAACGTTAGGCTCCACGTAAGGATTTTCTTCTGTATCGCAGTGTTGCTTCACATTTTATGCATCGAATTTTTATTATTATATTTTATAAATCAGGTGATGTTGCGCTCTCGAAATGGATGTCGGGGCGGTGGTCGTGGAACCAAAAAAACAACTACTCATTGACGCGGTCATTGGCAAGGTGGTTAAACGCAACCGCCGAAACCTCTCCGCCGCCTGGATAGACTACAAAAAGGCACTCGACTCGGTGCCTCATACATGGCTTAAGAGGGTCCTCGAGCTGTACAAGGTGGACTGTACAATTTGAGACTTCCTCGGGCAGCGTATGGGGCAGTAGAGTACGATCCTTTCTCATCTAGGCGAATGGATGATGGCTGCGGAGAACCACATAAGGATAAGAAGGGGTATCTTCCAGGGCGATTGTTTGAGTCTAATCTGGTTCTGCCTCTCTCTGAACCCTCTCAATACCTTACTGGAGGGTTCAGGGAGGGGATTTCAGCTTCGGAGAGGAGGTACAAAAGTGACCCACCTTTTCTACATGGATGATCTCAAGTTATTCGCACCCAGTCGCTCTTATCTTATGGAATTGCTAAACATCACTTGGGATTTTAGCAATTCTATTAGAATGGAGCTGGGAAGGGATAAGTATGCGGTCCTCCATGTCGAAGGGGGTAGGGTTGCTAACTATGAGGGCATAGACTTACCTATACCTATAAAGACCCTATCCGAGGCTAAAGCATACCGACACCTGGGTATGTCACAGAACATCGGTGTCGATGAGGCGGACATAAAACAGTCAGTTTGCGATGTGTTTTATGCACGCTTGATAAAAGTGCTTAAAAGTTTTTTGTCGGGCGTTAATAAGACACATTCATATAACGGTTGGATCATGCCTGTTCTCATGTATACATTTGGCATACTCAGGTGGACTCAGACCGAACTGAATGATCTGGATAGAAAAGTCCGTAATATTATGACGTCGTACAGGATGCGTCATCAGAGGCCGTCAGTAATGAGGCTGTACTTGCCGCGGAAGCATGATGGACGCGGCTTTTTAAGCACGCATAATAGCGAAGTGTGCAGCCTCCATAATCACTTTCTGACGAGAGCGGATGATCCATTCTATAGGGGCGTATCTTGTGATAAAGGACTTACCCCTCTATCTTTAGCCAACGAGCAATGGTAAGACCCGGCAGTACAGAGCGTTTCCGACCGGGAGACCGTATGCAAGGAGAAGGAGCTCCACGGGAGGTTCTACAAGGCTCTACATGAGCCTTTCGTAGACACAGTCGCCTCCCTCCACTGGCTACGTTTCGGGGAATTCTTTGGGGAAACCGAGGGTTTTGTCTGTGCGATACAGGATCAGGTTAGTAAGACCAACAATTATCGGAAACACATCCTAAAGGATGGCGTCGTCGACATCTGTCGAGCTTGTCGCCATCTCAGGGAGTCACTTAGGCATGTCATTTTCGGTTGTTCGGCGCTTTTTAACTCTGAGTATTTGCACAGACACAACCTAGTAGCCAGGATTCTACACTAGGAGCTCGCTCTGACATACGATCTGGTGGATCGGAAACTGCCATATTAAAAGTACTTGCCGGAAGCTGTGCTCGAAAATGACCGCGCCAGGCTCTACTGAGACCAGGCCATCATCACAGACAGGACTATTCTTGCGAATAAGTCTGATATTGTGCTGATGGATCGGGCACAGTCAAGGATTTTGGTCGACATTACCATTCGTTATGACGAGAACCTCGTGAAAGCTGAAACAGATAAGTTGACAAAATATCTGGACCTGGCTTACGGGGTAAGCGACATTTGGGGTGGTCTGCCCACCGAAATTATTCCTGTGGTCGTTTCTGCGAACGGGTTAATCCCAGTTAGCCGCTCGGGTCATCTGAGGCGACTGGGACTCCGTGACGGTCCGCTCCAAGCTCAAATGCAGAAGGCGGTGCTCCTCGATACCGCCCGCATCGTCCGCCGGTTTCTTTCCCTTTCCCCCTAACCCTCGGCCATTTGGTCTCCGTTGCTGAGGGCTTCCATCTGGTTGGGTTTTTATTTATTTATATATTTTTTATGTATTTAGTTAATTTTATTGCTATTTATGTATGTTTATCATTTTCATTTACAATTATATATTTATACAGCCCAACCAGATGAAAAAACTTTACAAATACCCCATTATAATTTCTTTATTTGCTTAGAAACACAGTATTACAAGCTACCAGCTTGTAATACTGTGTTTGCAAGTTTGACAGAGCGCATATGTTTCGCCATAATGAAAATAGCATGCAAATGTACTGTTTTTTAATAAGTGATGATGATTTATTTTTACTTTTTATTGTCGCTAAGACCTAGAAATACACTATTCTAAATAAAAATATTCAATTATTCAGTCACTCAGACAAACTATCGAACAAACTAATAGGCGAACCAAGAAACTAATTGGGCAAACTATACACTGGTGTTTCATATTGTTAATAAACATCGACACGTCCGCATATATGTAATCCGTAATTTTCTCCTGAATTCCTCGAGCGATTGGTTCCCATACAACAGTTAAGAGATTACCCTAAATAAGATATCTCTATTACCAACAATTTTTGGTGATACGTCTTGAAGTACCATATTGGCCCTAATTTAAAAAAAAAACTATCATGGCTATGATTTAGAACGATTACAATCCAATGCCTACCTAAAATTAAGTATCTAAATATTATTTTTACACTTTCAAATTGTATGTCATAATGTGAATTTACGAATATATTTTATCATATTAGGCTAACCCTTGCCGTATAGTGGCGGTTAAGAATATCCACTACCCCATATCTTCCCGTGGGTATCGTAAAAGGTGACAAAGGGAAACAGGCAGGAAATGGGCAGCAGCATCTTTCTGATGACAGAAAATTAAAATTAAAAAAAACTGCGGTTGCCAACCCGCTCGCCAAGCGTGGCAACTATGGCAAATACAAATGTTACATGACAAAAGTTACAAAAAGACGGCCCCCAGTCCCCGACGGCCCCGCTATTCCTGGCTACGGTGGCGACTATGGTAACGGCGAGGCAAGGCGTGCTAAGAATCTCCGGTGGAGGTTCGATTGCCACCTAAGACGACTCTACCTGGCAACATACAACGTACGCACTTTGAGGACTGATGAGAAGATCGTGGAGCTGGAAGAAGAGATAGACAAGTTACACTGACATATTATAGGAATATCCGAGGTCCGAAGAGAGGGGGAGGACACGGTAATCCTCGAATCCGGCAACTTGCTCTGTTACCGGGAGAGCGACTATCTGTCCCAAGCAGGCGTTGGATTTACCGTCCACAATCTCTCGTTAACAACGTTGTAAAAATTGGGAGTGTGTCGACGAGGGTTGCGTACCTTATACTCAGAATCACTAAACGGTATTCACTGAAGGTCATACAGGTTTACGCACCAACCTCGGCACATCCCGATGAGGAGGTGGAGGAAATGTTTGAGAATATCTATAGAGCCATGCATTCCTCCAAAACCCAATATGCGGTGTTAATGGGAGACTTCAATGCAAAACTAGGGACAAGAGAGAACGGTGAGCTGAAAGTAGGGTAATTTGAAATAGGGCAACGGAACCCAAGGGGCAAGCAGCTGGTAGACTTCATGGAGAAAGAAGGAGTCTTTATGATGAACTCTTTCTTCCAGAAGCGGCCCCACAGGAAGTGGACCTCGTTGAGCCCTGACGGTTCGACAAAAAATGAGATTGACTTCATTATGACGACCAGACGACAACTGTTCAGTGATGTCTCCGTGATCGCGAGGGTGAAAACTGGTAGCGATCACCGTCCGTCCCCCTCGTCCTCTGTTTCAGAGCCCCGAAACCTTTCAGCTCGTGTTACGAAACCAGTTTCAGTGCCTAGAAGACTGCAATGAAGTGGACGATATGAACGACAAGCTCGTGGAAATTGTCCATGCGGTCGGAGCTAAGTTTAGCAAGACCCGTCGCACAAGAACACAAATAATCTCTGATCACACTCTTAATCTCATGGGAGATGGGAGATGAAGCTACATTCTTCAACAGATTTGACAGCATACAGGTAACTGAACAGACAGATCTCCAAATGCATGCGGCGGGACTTACGCAACTTCAATACAGCTTGTATTGAAGAAGCAATCGAGCGGAACCAAGGCTCCAAAGTCTTTGCCAGCTATCTGTCTGCCAGAAAGAGCCAACTGTCAAAGCTGAAGATCGAATGTAGCAGCATCGTTACCGGGACACCTGCGATTTTAAGTGAGATTGAGAGGTTCTATGGGCAGCTGTACACGTCATCGTTGGAGCCACACGCAAGTGTGAGTAACGATCCAAGATCGCGTCTTATCCGACACTATTCCGAAGATATCCCGGACGTCAGTCTGAGCGAGATTAGAATGGCTCTCCAGCACCTTAAAAACGGCAAATCCCCGGGCGAGGATGGAATTACAGCGGAGCTTCTGAAAGCGGGTGGAAAACCGGTACTTGAAGTCCTTCAGAAGCTCTTTAATTCCGTCCTCCATGGTGGCACTACTCGGAAGGCGTGGAGCAGAAGTGCGGTGGTCTTGTTCTTCAAGAAAGGCGACAACGCTCTCTTGAAAACTACAGACCGATTTCCCTTCTGAGCCGCGTCCACGTGCTGTTTTCGAGAGTCAATAAGAATCGTCTCGCACGCAGATTTGACGACTTCCAGCCTCCCGAACAAGCCGGTTCCTGAAAAGGCTTTACTACCATGGACCACATACACACCCTTCGGAAAATTGTACAGAAGTCCGAGGAGTCCGAGGAGTGTTGAAGAATGTATCTTCACCTCTCGCCTCCCATGAGATTAAGTTTGTGATCGGAGATTTTTGTGTTCTTCTGCGACGGGTCTTGCAAAACTTAGCTCCGACCGCTAGACAGTTTCCACGAGCTTGTCGTTCATATCTTCCACTTCATTGCAGTCTTCTAGGCACTGAAAACGGTTTCGTAACTCGAGCTGAAAGGTTTCGGTGCTCTGGAACAGAGGACGAGGGGGACGGAGCGTTGACTTCATTAGCCGAGACCTCTCCAACTTAACGTTTAGGTTCAGTGTGCCTTCAACTATTCGGTGATCGCTACCAGTTTTCACCCTTGCGATCACGGAGACATCACTGAACAGTTGTCGTCTGGTCGTCATAATGAAGTCAATCTCATTTTTTGTCGAACCGTCAGGGCTCAACGAGATCAACTCCCAGTGGGGCCGCTTCTGGAAGAAAGAGTTCATCATAAAGAGTCCCCCTTTCTCCATGAAGTCTACCAGCTGCTGGCCCCTTGGGTTCCGTTGCCCTATTTCAAATTACCCTACTTTCAGCTCACCGTTCTCTTTTGTGCCTAGTTTTGCATTGAACTCTCCCATTAACACCGTATATTGGGTTTTGGAGGAATGCATGGCTCTAGAGATATCCTCATACATTTCCTCCACCTCCTTATCGGGGTGTGCCGAGGTTGGTACGTAAACCTGTATGACCTTCAGCGATTACCGTTTGGTGATTCTGAGTATAAGGGACGCAACACTCGTCGACACACTCAATCTTTACAACGTTGGTAACTAGAGACTTGTGGACGATAAATCCGACACCTCCTTGGGACAGATGGTCGCCCTCCCGGTGATAGAACAAGTTGCCGGATTCGAGGATTACCGTGTCCTTCCCCTCTCCTCGGACTTCGGATAATCCTATAATATGCCAGCGCAACTTGTCTATCTCTTCTTCCAGCTCCACGATCTTCTCGTCAGTCCTCAGGTTGCGTGCGTTGTATGTTGCCAGGTCGAGTTGTCTTAGGTGACAACCGAACCTCCACCGGAGATTCTTAGCACCCCTTGCCCCGCCGTTACCATGGTCACCAACGTAGCCAGAAATAGCGGGGCCGCCGGGGACTGGGGGCCGTCTTTTTGTTACATTCATAGGGGGGGGGGGTATTTGCCATAGTTGCCACGCTTGGCAAGCGGGTTGGCAACCGCAGTTTTTTTATTGTATTTTTGCTGTTATCAGGAAGATGCTACTGCCCATCTCCTGCCTGTTTCCCTTTGTCGCCTTTTACGACACCCACGGGAAGATTTGGGGTAGTGGATATTCTTAACCGCCCCTACACGGCAACTTTATTTTACAAACTCTTTTTCTATATTTTTTCAAATATTATCTTTTATCACACTGTTTAAATAATTATTGTGAGATGCACCGTACACTGCGGGATATTGGGCCACCTCGTTTATCAGTTTCTCTTTCACGGAATCGGTGAAACTCATTTTTTGAGAAAAATTCATCGTGTCGTTCGGGCGTTGGCAGCACTACTGATCTGCGTTCGGGCGACAGTGTCGTTTACCAAAACAACGTATCGAAGGTATTTCGTAGAACTACATAGAAACCAGTAGTGTCGCGATGACACGTCGCCTGCTGCTGCTGCCTGCATTCGGCTACGGAATTGTACCTTTAAAATGAACATGGACAAAACAATGATCATGTTTAATGTCCATGTCACACCTATGCCAGTAATTGTTGGGAGCACTGAGCTCAAAGTTGATGACGAGTATGTTTACCTGGGACAAACAATTCGACTTGGTAAGACCAACTTCGACCAAGAGGTCAATCGAGGGATTCAACTGGTTAGACATGCAGGAAGTCGATGAATGCAGGTGGTTCAGGGCCGTGCTTTGTGGCTTTTCTTGGCGCAGGCCTATGTTCAACAGTGGACTTGTGAAGTGTTGTAATGATGATGATGATGATAAAATCTTAATCACTTTTCCCTAAATAATGTTTTGCGACACTTACGGGCTAAGGTGAAAGTAGATTTTCTGTGCCACTATCACATGCATATGATGACGGTATTGTATTTTAAGATGAATATAACATAACATACATAATATTGTGGTGACTATTTCGAATAATTTAATATAAAAAAGAAATTAAAGTAACAACGTCAAAGGTGCTTGTCAATGTGATTGGCAATCAACCAGCCAAGCGCTATATCACACATTCGCAGCCCAACCAGCGCTGGCTATTTCCAGAAAAAAAAATTAGCACAAAAAAGCATCAGCCTTCCTCGCCGCCTCGTTCTCTGTACCCAATTCACTGATGGGCTCACATCAGTGAATTGGGTACAGAGAGCGAGGCCTCGCAATAACGACATTCCTCACCAACCACGGTTTTAGTGCTTACTGTCACTAGACAAACTTCTGGCAGCTTATTTCTTAGTCTAGAAGAAATCGAAGTACAGTTTTATAGCGCACTGCTACTAATAAATCTGTCGTCTATAAGCAGCAAGTGATTTATTAACTCCTTGATATACATTCTTTAAATTAATACATAACCGTTACCGCTCGACCAGGGTACGAGTCGGTGCTTGGAAAGTTTGGCGATAAAAGGGTTAATGATGCTGGCAAGCTTATACTGGCGGTATGCAAGGAAAAGGGTCTTCTTGTGACAAACACTATGTTTAATCACAAGAAAATCCACATGTATACTAGAGAAAGTAAGAATGAGAGAAGTATGATCGATTTGTTCCTGGTGGATGACCGACTGCGAAAACAGGTGATGGATACGCGAGTGTTCAGGGGTGCTGACCTGGGAACGGATCACTATCTAGTGATTACTAGATTTAGGGGTCTGTTCGCGGGTTGGCGCTACCGGACGGCAGTGACAGAACCACAGTCGGTCTGTCGCATCCGAAGCTGGAAGCTTCAGGAAGCGGATACTAGGGACAAATATCATGCGAGGGTAGCCGAAAAGCTTGACAACATCGATGGCAGAAAAGAATGTGTTGAAAGAACATGGCAGAACCTTAGGGATGGAATGGTAAGTGCAGCGGAAGAAGTGTGTGGAACGATTAAAAGAGGCAGTAGTAAAAGAAGAGATGCATGGTGGAATGATGAAGTGAAAGAAGCTGTAAAGAAGAAGAAGAAAGCATGGTTAGACTACTTGGCCTCTAGTAATGATAAGGATATGAGAGAGAAGATGAAAGAAAGATATAAGCTGCAGAAAGTTCACACGAAAGCATTGATTGAGGAAGTGCGTGAAAGGTGTAGAATGGAAGCGGACGAAAGGTTGTCGCACAACTTTAAGGAGAACTCCAAACTCTTCTGGAAAGAGGTTGGAAGGACCCGAAGTGGTGCGACGGCCTTAAGAATGAACAAAGTGCTTTCGAGAACTAATGACGTCCTCTCAGAAAAATCGGACGTCATGCAGCGATGGAGCGAATTTTATAGAGAAATGTATGCGTGTGATGATCTTAGTGAGGGATCCGGGGATGACGTCGAGACTGGTACGCCAGACCCGGACCTCGATGACACTGAGGTCATCAGTATGAAAGAGATTGAACATGCGATTCGAAGTTTGAAATGTGGTAAGGCTGCGGGACTAGACAGAGTTACTGCTGAAATGGTCAAGTATGGTGGGCCTCGCGTCTGGGACAGCTTTCATCTGCTGTGCAATTTGTGCTGGCGGACGGGGGATGTCCCGGATGATTGGCGATCCGCAGTCATTGTGCCTTTATATAAAGGTAAAGGTTCACATTTTGACTGCGGGTGCTATCGGGCGATCAGCTTGACCAGTTTAGCAAGTAAAGTTTATTCGAAGGTTTTGACACGTAGGATGCAGGAGAAATCGGAAAGATTTCTATGGGAGGCACAATGCGGATTTAGACCTGGAAGAGGATGCACGGATCAAATGTTTTCTCTCCGCATGATCACAGAAAAGCTTCTGGCTGCTAACCAGAGGATTTTCTGTGCTTTTGTGGATCTTGAGAAAGCATTTGATAAGGTTGTAAGGAAGAAAATGTGGGAACTGTTGCCGGGGTATGGTGTGGATGGTCGATTGCTAAGGGCTGTGCAGTCACTTTACTGTGACTGTAAAGCCTGTGTGCGGGTAGGGCATGACCTGTCACCCATGTTTAGCGTCCAAACGGGCGTAAAACAGGGTTGTGTCATGTCTTCCTGGCTGTTCATACTGTATCTCGACAGCTGTTTACAGAAACTGAAAGATAGCTGTTTGGGTGTGAAATTGGGTGACATTAAAGTAAATTGTCTGCTGTATGCTGATGATGCAGTGCTTATTGCACCATCAGAGGCAGAACTGCAGGCATTAGTCACGTGTATGAAAGAGGAATGTGAAATTAAAGGTCTCCGCTTGAATGCTAATAAAACTAAGGTTCTGGTATTTGAAAGGGACGAAGAGAGAACGAAGTGTGAAATATGGGTAAATCAGGAATGTCTAGAACAGGTAAATGAAATTGTATACTTGGGGAGTGCTTTTAGCCGGGATGGAAGATGTGATTTAGATGTGGACAGGCGTGTCGCTGCCGGGAACAAAGTCAATGGTGCCCTGACTGCGTTAGTCAAAAGGCAAGGCGTAGTGAAGAGTGCACGCCTTGCAATACATAACGCAGTGTTGGTACCGACTTTGTTATATGGCAGCGAAACCTGGGTATGCCAGAAGAAGCATAAAAGCAAGTTGAATGCAGTGGAGATGCGATCTCTTCGTAAAATGTGCGGCGTCACCATGGCTGACCGAAAGCGAAACGAAGAGATTCGCAATATGGCAGGTTTGAAAGATGACCTTATCACAAAAATTGATAAGGGCGTGCTTCGATGGTTTGGGCACGTTGAGCGAATGAGTGAAGACCGAATGGTGAAGAAAATATATAGCGCGAAAGTTAATATTAAAAGGTGTCGAGGTAGACCGAGACTAACTTTCGAAGACCATGTGAGCAAATTGCTCGAAGAGGGGAGGGTCAAGAGTACTCGGATACCTAGACGTGCATGTATGAAGAAGATGATGAATCTGAAAGAAGCGAAAGAGGTATGTAAGGATCGTGACACTTGGCGATCTGTTCTCTCTGACTACCCCGTCAGGGATTGTGCGTGACGATAAGTAAGTAAGTAAGTAATACATAACCGAAAAACAAATTAATGAAACTCTAAACAAAAGTAAGCTAAAATCTTTCTTTTTTAAATAACATAGATGAATCAGTACATAATGATAATATTAATGTACATAATCTAATATAACGAAATGTATTATATATATATATTGTATTTCTGTATAATTCTATTACCTACTGACAAATTAAAATCTGCGTGTTTGGTTTTCAAACTCAAACTCAAACTCAAACTCAAACATTTTATTGCGTTCATGTGGTTACATAAATAGTTCTTGTGTTGAATATAATAGAGCCAAACATGAGCCCTGATAGGGCATAGCAACATTATATATCAATTTAATTTAATTGATTTAGAAAGAATAATTACTTATTTTATTTACTTAAACTAAACATTACTTTTAAGTTTAATAAACATTTGCAATAGTTGTTAATACATGGATTATAAAAACGTATACATATATATTCAATTAAACAATTATTATTTTTCCACAAAAAACTCTTTGATATTACGTATTAAATATTTAAATTGAACAACATAAATTTAATGAATTTATTATTACTTTAGGATGTAAAATAAATTGCTATCGTAAACTCAAATTTTTGTTTGAGTTTGAGCAAATAACATGAGTCCTTATGTTTAGAACATCCAATTTCAAAAGTTAATTAGTAATTATTGTTTTTTGGAAAAAATTTTTAGGTCTTTGCCTTGGAACAGAATAAAAAGCCCGGTTGATGTGACGTGAAATATTAGTGGAAGTAAAAAATATAAATAAGAAAAAAAATAGGATTAAACTACACATATAACATAGATAAGTTAACTACACAGTTAAGTGTGTTCAATAAAAGGGGAGGATCTCAATTCGAGTGTGTTTTTTGTTTGAGTGTAATCGATATCTTCGTCAATGGTGGACCGATTTTTTTTCTTTTATAAATAGATTAAATGTTACTTCAGCGATGGTCCCGTATAAATTTACAAAATAAACTCAAACTTTAGGAGTGGGAAAACGTGATGAAATTTTATGTAATTATTTAGTCGAAATTCGACTATCGAATCTCGAATATCGAATAAGCAATATTCAATCAAAAAGGAACAAAATCTAGACTTTTAATAAAAAGTAAAAGCCGATTTTTGAGAACTAAAAATAATTAAATTATTTATGTACAATAGTTTCAGAAGTCGGAGCAGTCGGATCAGAGAGGCATAAGAGAAGTTGAATACACCATGTCTTAACACCGACTTCTGCAGCTATAATGTGGGAATTATGTGATTCATTTTAGTTCTTTGAAGTCGGCTTCTACTTTTCATTAAAAGTCTAATTTTCTTAAAACACGAAATAACCATACCAAATAATTTTTCTGTTTGTTTACTTATTTGACTTTCCTTTTGTTTAAAACTAAATAACCTCGTGTAGTGAGTTGTTATTTAAATAAAATTATATGATAATAAAAATCTCATATTTTTTAATTATGTTTGACGTAATTTTTAGGGTTCCGTACCTCAAAAGGAAAAAACGGAACCCTTATAGGATCACTTTGTTGTCCGTCTGTCTGTCAGTCAAGACCCTTTTTCTCAGGAACGTGTAGAGGTATCAAGCTGAAATTTATATCAAATACTCAAGTCTACTGTCCCTTGGGGCTGTGAAAAAATCAAACTTCTAAGCCAATGCAATCAAAAGATACAGCCGTTTATGCCGCAAATTTTCGATATTCGCAAGGGAATCAAAAGTCAAAACCTACAGGGTACTTCCCGTGAACTGAGAATCTTAATATTTGGCACGAAGCAACGTATTATAGCACAGATAAAGGAAAAATTGCGAAAAGCATAAATTTTTAGTTACATCATATAATAAAAATATTTTTAATAATTTTAACCTACGGATTTGTTCGGAACCCTCGGTGCGCGAGTCCGACTCGCACTTGGCCGGTTTTTTCAATATTTAATAAAATTTGAAAGTAAGACTTCTCTTAACGATAAAAAGTGGCCAGAAACTTCGCAGGTATTCTCTTTAAGGTAATTTTTTCGATTAGTAGTACAATAATAGAATATAACAATGAATATTACACAAGGATTTTCAAATTATTTTGTTGCTTAAAATTTATTTTAAATTCGTATCATATGTAGTGTGCAAGTGGGGAGATATTTCTCAATGAAAAATTTGCTACTTACAACAGAACATGTTACACTAGGAGCACATCGTAAGCTCAATCAATTACGGTTGTTCCACGAGCTCTCAACATTTATATTGTAAATGGAAAAACGTTCCCGTTGCTATATAATTGTGCTTCTTGCACGACCGCAACAAATGATATCATTTTACGTTTTGTTGAATCATGTTGAATAATGAAAGCATCTTCATTTTTTTCTGATAAACATATGTTCAGAATAGGATTGTTAATAGAATAAAAATTAAATAGAAGTATATAAATATAACTTTTTTTTTATAAGCAATTAAGCTGGCCCGGTAGAGTTTGTTCTGTCTTTTCCGATAGGTGGTTCTTAACAGTCCTTTGACGCGCGCGCTGCGTGCACTTAACGTGCTCTCACAACAGACTGATTTGTTCAGCTGTACTCTAAACGAATTCACAAAGGCCGCTTATTGTAAAATATCTTTAAATTATGTATAATATACCTATATTATATTTGTTCTAGTTTCTTAATTTGTAACTGCACTATTGTATTAGGTAATAACCTGTGATGATAGTTGTAAGTGGTAAAATAAATAAATAAATAAATAAATAAAACAGTATAAATTATACAAAACTTCACTATAGCGCCTCCTGTCGGATCCAGATGTTTCGATATTCTTGTGTGGTATTTAAGGAGTTCTATTTGAATTATTTGGTTCCAAAACCATAGAATTTGTTAATAACTTGACTCCAGCATCACTTATCAGATCCTTGCATCGCTTCTAACCATCGGTATGAATATAGCTTCAATTGCTTAAGTCGTTCAGAAGTTATATGTTCATATTTTCGTTAAAATTTGTATTTTAAACTTCCAATTAAAGTGACATCCAATAAAAATATTATACAACCATTTTGTCCTTTTTATTACGTCATTTTGTAATTCTTCTGTTTGATTTTATTCGTAACAATATTATTAAGTGGCGAATCTTGCGAATACACTTATTGATTTCACGATGTCTGTCCGTCTGTCCGTCCGTCCCACGATTATCACGAGAACGGTTTCGAATTTTCAAATTATGTTTTCAGCAATCGATTACTGATCACCCAGGCATCTGAACCTCCTATTTTGAAACTGATTGCTCAACGGCAACCGTTAGAAACCGCTACAAAGCTGATTGCTTCGCCACTTTGCTATGCTGTTAGCTTGCTAGATTTATTTATTTGTAAAATTGTACTATAGTAAGTTAGAGACGGGAAACATTTCTGTAATGTCTTTAAACTTTTCCTTTGATATCATTGCCATGACTGACATCCATTACCGTTATTGTAACAGTCTATTAATGCCACTGCTGAATATAGGCCTCCCACATAGATTGCCTCATAGGGGGAATATTTGCCCTAGTTGCGACGCTTGGTTAGAGGGTTGGTGAGAGGCTGTCGTCTCTTGCGACCCACGGAATAATATGGGGTAGTGCACCGCCACTACACGGTAAATGAGTGACATCATAATATCCGAATGATATAATACTAGCTGTGCGCCGCGACTTCGCCCACGTGTGATTGAGGATTTTAATTACATTGCTCAGAACCCTAATTCTTTTTCTCAAATATAAGTAGCCTAAGTTACTCCTTAGAACATCGCTTATCTGCCAGTGAAAATCCCGTCGAAATCGGTCCAGCCGTTTCGGAGATTAGCAGGAACAAACAGACAGACAGACAGACCGACAGACAGACAAAAATTTAAAAAAATGTGTTTTTGTTATAAGTACCGTATATACATTCATATGCATTGAGTAAAAAGCTGTTATTTTAACATTACAAACAGACACTTCAATTTTATTTATTTGTATGTAATATGTAGAGATTAGAGATAGTTATATAACAGAGCCATAAAATATAAAAATAAATAATAGACATGTACGTTAGGACTAAAGTCGGAGAATTATTATTCTTCTTAATTAGAACGTAAAAGTCCAACGTTGGACATTGGCCATTCTCCTTGTGGGGAGGATTGTTCTTAATTGTCATGCATGACACTTGACAACGTGTGACGTTGGCTACCGAGAATAATTTATCACCAATATAATGACCAATAATTATTTAAAGTATGTTATGTGTAATATACTTATTTACATAAAAGGCAGTCTATTAAACTATGCTTATGAAGTCAAAATTATCAAAGTAGAACCAAAGCAATAAATTCATAATCCTTAGCTACGCCATCGCTTCAAAAAGTACCTGCGCACATAATGTTCTCCAGACCGCATTTCGGTTACGGCGGCCAGTCTCGACGGTGACCGGCCACCTGCGCGAGACAGGATTGACCGGCCACCTGCGCGAGACAGGATTATAGTGCCCAAGTGTATGTCTATAAAATGGCTCATTCACAATCTCATAATACTACACAAACTTTCGAAACCTTGATCAAATTACGAAACATAAACAAATAGGTAATAATGAATTGTGATTCCGATTATTGCCATTAGTTGGCGCTGAATTTATTAATATTAGTATTAGTATATTAGTAAAAATATAATCTCGCACTAGGCACACCAATAGTCCGATGGGACGGTAATTCCACACGACCGGAGAGAGATCAGGCGCAGAACCAACAAAAAACCAAATAACTAATTTAGGCTCGACCCGGGATTTGAAATATCTACTATAAAATAATACTAAATTGCGCAAATAATATACAAAATAAAAAGTAAAAGGGTCAAAATAAGACAACTATTTAAAAACTAGCTGCACTATTTAAAATTTAATATATATTATCTTTTCTTTATAAGAATGATTCATACATGCGCCTTGAATTTATAAAAAGGCAAATTATTAGTATTAAAGGGAATCTTGTTATAAATAGTTATACATTGACCAGAAAATGAGACGCCAGTTTTACGAAGTCTGTATATTTTGGTGCAAGTTTAAATTTATTATGCGTATTAAAATTATGGAATTCAGTCAGTTTATCAAAAGATATTAAATATACAAATACTTTTTTACATAAATTAGTTGTGTTGTAACAGTTAGAAGACTGATTTAATAAGTCTTTGAGTGAGTCTTATTGTAAATAGCAACAATAAACTCTTTTGTATAAATATGTTTTCAATAATATCAGCAGCTGATTTCCACAACAATAATTCATAAGGCATATCACTGGAACATTAGTACAAAAGACAATACTATATTTATAATTACATCACTTTCCGTGTTATAATGGGATGTAACAACTTCTTCTAAAAACCCCAACCTCACCTACACACCAACTAATGGTGGAGAGAAGCGTTTCCCGTTTTTTGCCAAGCCTGGCGATTTCTTAACATTTGCAATGCAATGTTGAAGAAGGCAGAAAGATAAATCATATCAAAATAAGGCAAATTACTTTTAAATTTCTTAATGTGTAAAGTGGGTGGTTACATAATATTTTCAAGAAGCTAACACAACGTCGTGTGAAAATATTTAAATTTCCGGCGAAGTATAATTTATTTAATGTTAAACGTACGCCAGCTCTTTAGTTGTTAAAACACATTAAGTATGCAGAAACTGTATATTCATATTGAATGTTTAACGTCGGAAAATATTGGCTAATTATTATTACTTTTTAATTAGTAACAAACGAGCACACAATCCACCTGATGGTGAGTGACAACTACATCTATCTTGCATTATCAATCAAAATGCAGAATGGTTGTCATCCCTGAAAACTAAGATGGAATGCCTTTTTGCTGTTAAGGACTAAAAAGGGTCTTCTAAATTCAATTTTACGAAATTCAGCAACGTTAAGCACCTATTTAACACTGGAAATCTGTGAGAACGTGGTGCCTTCCCAATCAAGTCAACCGAAACGTGCGGCAAAGCAAGAATACGCATAAACATAAAAAAATACATCAGGACGATTACAATAACAGATCCTTGTTTTTCTAAATATGAAAAGTGTAATGTGTTTTAACTCAACGGACCTCCAGGGAAGTATTTTGAATAATGTAACATTTCTCGGTGTAGCAAATGTCGCTCCTGGAACGCTTCAAGTTGATTGAGTATGTTTACTTTCTCAGCTGTATAAAATATATTTACATTTTATTAAAATTGTAATGTACTTTTGTTTTCCATCCATCCATCCATTACAGCCTATAAAAGTTCACTGCTGAACATGTAGATTCCTTCATATGGGGGATTTTGCCAAGTTGCCACGCTTGGCAGGTGGGTTGGCAACCTCAGTTTTTAATAATTTTTAGTTGTTATCTAGAAGACGCTGCTGCCCATCTCCTGGCTCGATTCTCTTTGTCGTCTCTTACGAAACCCACGGGACGATATGAGTAATGGATATTTTCACACCGCCGCTACACAGGCAACTTTTGCTTTATTGATTATCCATCATATGATTAAATTAGTGGTGTAAGACAGAATATACAAACCATTGTCTTAATGTCAAACTCACTGTCATCACACGATCGGTCGGTGGTAAAACATGTATAATTTTACATTTTATAGAAGAATTTAAAATAATTAAACCCACCGACTTAAGAATGTGAAATTATTTTATTCTTTTTGTGTTTGCAGTCGGCTTTTACGTTTAATTAAAAGTTTTTCATTTTACCCTTTTCATTGGATTAAGAAATATGTCAACTTCAATGTCGGTTAAATAATTCCATCAAAAAATTAACCCCTTATTTCGCCATCCTCAGGCGTAGATTTTATTTTCCAAATTTATGTAAGACCATCCCTGGTTTATGTAGACCTGTTTAATAAAAAAATAAATTACTAAAAACAGTTGACGATGGACGAAAACGTACCAAAACTATTCTTTTTTTGGGCCAAAAATGCAAGGAAATAAATAATAAACTGTCTATTTTGATAACTAGAAATCAGCGTATTGTCTGTAAAACTGTACAAGAAGGTTTGTATCATAAATGAATATATGGTTAGCCTTTATAATATAACCCCTGCAAAGGAGGTTATCGCTTTCAAGCTGTTTCTTAAATAAGTAATTTTACAACCTGTGTTCTATTGAGTAATTTTACTTGATAAAGGACCTGCTGGTTCTTCCCAGGACAGAGATTTATTCCGAACCAGTGGTAATAGTAAAGATTGACTTTCAATAATAATTACTTGTAATCTAATATATAAATATTAATATTTGATTGTTCGTATTTTATGCGGTGGCCATAGCGTTCATCAGATTACGGTAAAACTTTGTTAACTTATTGCTAGCAATTCCGCAAAAGTTATAGGCGAAGTACAATTAACTTAGAGTAGGTGGCGCGCGTATCGTGCCGACAAATTTATTTGAAGTTATGTATCATTCAACTTCAATGAATCCCAATTAAACAATATAACTGTTCCAAATTTGAAACGATGTTTCCACAATTATTTCTTCGGCGCTAGCAATGCCTGGTACCAGCGAGTATTTATTTATTTATCCTTTATTGCAAAACACCAACTAGGGGTCACAAAGGACGGACTTAATGCCCTATGGCATTCTCTACCAGTCAACCCGACGAAAAATGGAATAGATTCAGATGTTGGCAAGTGCAAGTAAGTAGTAGTAAAAATAAATATATTCTATTTATTAGACGTAAGGAGAAAATCCTTATTTGGGGGACACTTATTAATTATACATATATCGTTAATTATTCCTAATTGCACATGGAAAAACGATCAGACTTAATTATTTGAAGGCCATAGGCCTACAAACACTTCTATCGTGCGAGATTCGAATGCAATTATAACCGCAGCCAAACGCTTAATCTCTGCGCTACCGAGACGTCTAATTTGTCGCCTTTTCACTAATCCCAGCAATATGACCCCAATGCCAAAGGACATACTACCGTTTGGCGGTCAGCAAACGCAGAGCCGTTTTTTCCCGTTTATGCCTTCTTTTAGAAGCGAAACACGTGTCTTATTATCGACAATGGTATGTCTCAGTGTTGGGGTTTATAGTGGCGGTGATAGTGCACGCAATTGAGGCAGGGAAGGAGGTACTTTTCAAACTAAGTAAGGTACTAAGACTAAATAAACATTTGATTTTGTCACGCGAAACATAGCTAATTAGTTTTAAAACCACCGAGGGAGGGAGGAATTTGATCTATAAACTTGATGGGATCCACCATTTTAAAGTTTCACGTGGATCTAAACGATTTAATTTTAATATCTTCCCCTAATTCTGTTTATAATTTAAGGAAGAACTATGTTCCTGATCCGCAACAGTTCACTGCTAGACAATGGACTATAACTTGAATTAAATAATTAATTTTAATTAAATTAGATTGACGTTTTTGTAATTAAAGCTACATCTTAAAAGTAAATCAACAAGACCGGGGATTCTCAAGTTCAGTTGTTATCGTAGTGACCAGCTTACCTGGAGTACACTTAATTCGCCCCAGAGGAACAACCTGCCAACTTACGACCATCTCAAATAAATATTTCAATTTTCAAAAGAAATTAGTGCATACTCTTTTTGATTGGATGCATCGAGTCTTATGATGTTGTTATTTATAAATGGTTAAAAGAATTATATATTGTTTTCTTTAATTAAGTCAAACCTAGTCACACAAGTGGTAAATTTAAAATTTTGTACAAACGACTTCAATATGAATATAATTATTGCTGATATTATATGTGACCAATTTCGACAAAATTTTAAATGGACAACCTGGAAAGTTATGCCTTTTGAAACAAAAAAAGGATTTTCTAAATCGGTTAAGGCGTTTTTGAGTAATCAGTTAACTTATTTTAAAAAAAATCCGACGAATTGAGAAACTCCTCCTTTTTTGAAGTCGTTTGAAAATTATCGAAAAATGGTTTGAAATAAAAAAAGTTTGAAGTAAAATCAGTCATGAATACATTTTTTAATTTTTTTTAAATTAATAATATAATTTAAATAATTATTCCAAAATTAAGTTTACCCGCCGAAATGTGACGTCGCTAGAAAATTCGAATGAATTCTAGAAATAAACATTTTAAATTCTCGAAATAAACTGTCTGATCTGACATGAATTAATACGGCAATAAATGTGGAGAAGGAGAAGGCAGAAGAAGAGACATCTTATATTTTTTCTTTCATGTAAAGTCGATTAATTTTATGTTTCTTTTCTTAAAACATCCTCTATATATATATATAGAGGGTGAATATATATATGAATTAAATGTACGAATATTAAACATAAAAACGCATGTAAACATTTCTATTTAAATTTCACAACAATTTCAAAGCAAGATAATAAAATCACCGTTTCGCTCGATTTTCCCAGAATAAGTACGTCATTTTTCAAAGTGTACGTTATTGATCATTAAAGAAACATGAACTCGAGTGCACATGTTCAGATAAACTTGGTATAAAGTTGCAAAGTTATAAGTGCCTTACAAGGCACACTAGAGTAGTTAGCTTATGGTAGAAACAAATTTCTGTTCAAAACACATTTATTTTATTAAATTCTTTGTACTTTAATGTATAATACAGTACATATGGCGGACTTAATGCCATAGGTCATTCTCTCTTATTTAATGAAAAGTTTAATACTAATACTAATAGGTAACCATATTTGTTGATCTTATGTAATTCTTTAAAAATGTTAACAATTGCGTACTGTGTCCTATATGGTGTACCGTTTATTGGCATACAAATATTTAAATGTAAATGAATTGTATGAATAATTGCAATGTTAAACTATTAACAATTACGAGGTCAATCATCAAATCATAATTGTAAAATTGTAGGAAATGTCAAAAGAAAAACAATTATAAAAGGAACAATTATGTAAATAAACACAAAAACTTGTTAAATATTAAAATAAATGCAATATAAATTATATTTTATATTTTTAAGTAAAATAGTAGACAAACGCAATCTCTTTAATCTTTACAAGAACAGCTGTGCACAAGTACTTATAGTTGGGAGGACTTAACGTAATCGATAAACTTGGCAGGTGAAATTGCACCAGATTGGATCGCAAAATAACGAACTCATACGCTTGCATATTTCTTGGTTTATATTTATTTAGTATGGTAGAATAATTTGCCAGCCAAAAGTCTTTCCATCCCAATACAATATGGGTGTGTTTAAGGCAAGACTAAAAATGGTTTTTGTTGTGCAAAGTACAAAGTACCAATTACCACCGGGTGACTAATGTGATGCTGTCGAAAATGCACTTTAATAACTACAATTTATTTCTAAGACTATGTTTTTAAGAGATGCTTACAAAAGTAAGTAATATCTTATGTATTACTTATTCTGTAAGATCAGTCTAGTGGTGAGAGTATCTGCCTTCTACACCTCAAGTTCTAGGTTCAAAATATATCAGGTGCCACCATTTAAATAAAACTAAATATTGTTCTATACTTGCATGTGTGGTTTAAATTCGTCTCTCTACCTTCGATCTTATCACATTAGGACTATAACGGATACTAATAATAGTATCCGTTATAGTCCGAAACGACGAGACAACGAAAAACCGAACCTATGTTCGAACGAGTGCATATCTGTGTTTTCATCTATATTTTGTCGCACAGTAGATATCTTCCAGCAATCTTTACAAGTTGTCTTTGGGTAAAAATAACAATATAATATTTAGTGAAAATAATACAATGCTAGGAGAGAAATAAGTTTGAAAAATGGATGGTTACTTCTTCAAATTTTACCATATGTGGAAAACAAAGTGATAAGTTTGTAATAAATCAAATATAATTTGAATAACATACTCGTAACTTGTTTTGCACACATGATAGTGATGCATTTGAGTGAGAAAACACCGGTTAAATACCTAGTCAGGCCATAAATTCTGTCACATGTTTAATATAAAATAATTGAAACAAGTTTATTCATTATGTAACCATTTATATACCAAAATGAACTTAACAAAACATAGATTCTTATGACACTAAAGTTTATTCAAAATGACCTCCGTGATTTTGAATACAGGCCTTCAATCTGCGCGGCCAGTCGTCTATCGCAGCACGAACGAGGTCCATGTCAATGTCGGCGGCTGCCGATGATATCTTGAGTGACTCCAAATTGGGATGAGGCTTTGAGCACGCCTTTTCCTCCAAGTGTTGCCATATCTCGTAATCTAACGGATTCAAATGTGGACTGGAGGAGGGCCAGTCTTCGTGCCGGATGAAGTCGTTTTCACGCGCCGCCAGCTAGTCTTGTGTGCTCTTCGCTCTATGAGCTGGCGCCGAATCTTGTTGGAATACCCAGTGCCTGTTATTGAACATGGTATGAGAAACAGGTTCCACAAGGTTCGTCAGGACTGTATTTTGATACACAACTGCATTCGTTTTTACACCTTTCTCACAAAAATGTACCTCTGTTAAGCCCCAATAAGAAACTCCCAACCATACCATGAGCGAGGATGGAAAATTACCTCTTTGGACACGCGGAATACGGTGGCTCGCTTCTTCACTACTGTGTGTACACCTTATCATTTTGTTTGTTGTAGCTCTCTTCTACGGTAAAATTTTTTTCATCCGAAAAAAGAATTTCCCGATATTTTTTCTCGCGTACCGCTTCAACAAAGCGCGGCATCTCTTCAGTCTCAGGTCCATTAGACGAGCATTCAAACGATGTCCTGTTTTTCTTCGATATGCCCGAAGCCCTAAGTCTTCATTTAAGGCCCTTTTCACCGTGGTTCTGCTTAACCCCATCTGAAGGGCCAACAGTTTCTGCTTACGTTTGGGATTTCTTTGATTTCTTGCCTTCACAGCTTTTATCACTGCTGGAGTCCTAACAGACTGAGGGCGACCACTTCTTGACCTGTCATCTACACTAGAGTCTTCATTATATCGTTTGATGGTACGATAAACGATTCTTTTGGTTATATTCAAATTTTTCAGTGTGTCAAAAATTTGAATTGGCGCGTAACCGCAACGATGCAACGCAATAACTGCAACACGGTCTTTTTTAAGCGTCCACTCCATATTTAAAATAAGTAAAATTATAAAAAGTATACAGTTTTATTTTCATGAACAATTCGAAATTCGAATTCAATAAACTTTTTTGTGGCCAGCATTCTAAAGGAAAAGTTTTTACTGTGTGACAATACTTATGACCTGACTGTGTATATTAGCGTAATTTATTAGCGTAATGGTGTGTACTGGTTACTTAGCATTGCATAATACACCTTAGGCTTTTTTAACGTGGTACATGGTGCAGCTATATCATGGTTGTTACAAGAATGGGTCGGCATGACCGGGGAAGGACCACGCTTTCATAAAATCCCAGCGTAAAATGGCTGATCAATGCTGATGTGTTTGGGATGGTGAGTATAAAGAAACGGAGACCCCTTTTACTGGAACGAGGCATTACATCCTATTCCCCAGAGGTGGCAACACATGTGCATTGTGATCCTTAATCGAATATAGATGTAGATGTTTATGGGCCACTGCATCCACTTACCATAAGGTGGACTGTGTGCTCGTTTCTCACCCTTATTAAGTGGCGAAGCTTGCGAAGTCACTTATTGATTTCACGTTGTCTGCCCGTCTGTCCGTCTGTCCGTCTGTCCGTCCGTCTGTCCGTCTGTCCCACGATTATCTCGAGAACGGTTTCGAATTTTCAAATTCTGTTTTCAGCAATCGATTACTGATCGCCCAGGCATCTGAACCTCCTATTTTGAATTTTTTTTTTCCGTTAGAGACCGCTACAAAGCTGATTGCTTCGCCACTTTGCTATGCAGTTAGCTTGCTAGGTTTATTCTATAAGAAAAAAGCTTGACCAAGCATATGCATTCTTATTTGTAATTGAGAATATATGTATTATGTAGACTGTAGATCTACAGGCTACAGCTTATTCATACCATCAAGAAGAATGTGTGTTCTTTTGTCATTTTTACATCTATTAGAAGCTAAAATGGCAAAAATGTTTTATTTGTCGGGCAGTAACGAATTAAGACGGTAAAATAAAATTTGCTCGTTTTGCTACCGTTATCTCCGTCACACAGGCATGCACGTAGCTCGCGAATGAGGAATAATAATTTCAATTTTAATCAAAATTCTGCACATGAGCGCCATGAAGGAGGAAACGAGGGTTAGGCATTTACCTACATCTGTATTTTTAGAACAAACTGCAGCGTTAAACTTATTTAATTTTTATTCATTTTGGATATTACATCCAATATAGAATATTATTCAATATACAAGAAATGTTTAATAGGGTTTTTGTTAGCGTATTCATAAAAAGCAAAGTAGCAGTCTATATAAGTATTACATTTGAGCACAGACATTTTCATTTTTGAGAAGGTTTTTAGAGAATATTCATATATATTTAATACGTGGAGCCATGCTGCAGCTATATTAGTAGTATAGTTGTAAAACGAATAGTTCGGCTCGACCGGGGAAGGAGCACGCTCTCACAGAATACCAGTGTAAAATGCCAGTATGACTGCTCATTTCGTATGGTGAGAGTAGAGAACCGGAGACCCATTTTACTGGAAAAGAGGCATTTCATCTTAGTCCTCGCGGATGACGTCGCATCTGCTTTTTGATTCTTTATTGCGGATAAATGTAGATGTCTATGGGTCACAGCAATTATTTACCATCAGGTAGACTGTGTGGTCGTTTTTTACCCAATACTATAAAAAAAACCTTGAAATATTTTTTTATTCTTCAGACATGAAAATTGTCCTAACAATATTGTAATTCATTATCTTCATCATCATTTAGCATCGCAACCACATCATGGTAAATCGGCACCTACTATTGAAATAAACAATTTTATTGATACCTGTGGGGATCGAACAAGGCTTTTTTATAACGTTAGGCTCCACCAAGGATTTTCTTTTGTATCGCAGTGTTGCTTCACATTTTATACATCGAATTTTGACAAACATCCAGACCTGAAATGATTTTGTAGAACTTAAGGAAAATGCCCTTTTTCTGCTTAGGGGTATATTAGGGTATGACTGTCGTCAAGCAGCAGTGCATCACTACTGTATTCCGGTCGGAAGGATACAGATTGCCAGTACAATTACAGGCCATGAGGCATTCCATCTTAGTCTTTAAAAGTGGCATAGCATAATTAACCTTTTTTATTTGAAGTTGGTTTCAGACGTTCATGTGCTACAAGAGGAACAGCCATAGCAATATAGATAAGCAAATATCACAAACATAACGTAACCATTCCCTATGGCCACCTCTCATGACACCTACGGGATGAAATGGGGTGGTGGATTACCTTACATTACTAGCACACAGCCTTATTTATCAAATAATGGCAAATAGTTCAAGATCAAGACGAAATTAGAGTAACGTTTTGAACCAATAGTTAAAAATAATAAAATTAGCTATTTTTTTTCTAGATAGGGTATTGGCTATGTTAGAATATCCACTATCCCATATCGTTCCACGGGTGTCGTAAGAGGCGACAGAGAAACCAGGAGATGGGCAGCAGCGTCTTCCTAATTAAAGTTATTAACAAGCAGCGGTTGCCAACCCGCATGCCAAGCGTAGCCACTATGGCAAATATCCCCTTTATGAGGGCTGCTACTGATTTTTATGGGCCATAATGAATGAATGAATGAAAAATTATCTAGAAATATCTAAATCTAATTATCTAAAAAGGGAAACAATCTATTAACATCGAAGTAAAAACAACTGACTGTCAAATTGAAATGCTTCCGGCTAGGCCCGTCGTTTACAGCAAAATGACTTGTAACAACAGCCATCTGATAAGCTTGCGGTTGACGGTGCCGGGCTCGTTAACGTTTCACGAATTACTCTCGCTGCTACTTGTTGTACGCCTGCTACGTTTTTATTTTATTTTGTAAGTAATTTAAACAGTCATTGTTTTTGTGGAAGATAGTCCGCAATTAAAAAATCGTTTATATATATAATAACTAACTGATATACATTAAGTGTACACATCGACTGTCAGAGAATATAACCTGAAATATAATATATCAATGGGTAGAAAAAAAAGAAAGAATGTAATCGCGTAATGGGCATGTAAAATATTCAGTACTCTGTATTGACCCGTGGTAGTCGTAAGAGGCGAGAAAGGGAAACTGTAACAGGAGATTTTAGCCTCTTCTGATAAAAAACTAGGGTTGCCAACACGCCTGCCAAGTGTGACAAATATGCCAATATTGACCTTATGAGGCAATCTATGGAGGAGGCCTATGCTTAGCAGTGGACTTTTAAGGGTTCATCATCATCATCATCATCATTACAGCTCTTCACAAGTCCACTGCTCATAGGCCTCCCCCAAGTAATGCCACAAAGCACGGTACTGAGCCACCTGCATCTATCAACTTCCTGCATATCTTACCAGGTCCTCACCCGATCTAGTGGGGGGACGCCCTACACTTCGTCCGCCGGTACGAGGCCGCCATTCGAGAACCTTTTTTCCCCATCGGTTGTCGGTTCTTCGAGCTATATGGCCAGCCCATTGCCACTTCAGCTTACTAATCCGTTGGGTTATGTCGGTCACTCTGGTTCTACTGTTTTAAGGGTTGTAATGGAATAATGATAATATGATTGCTCCGAGCTCTCAGCCTCCATAAAATAAGTTAGATTTGTTCAACCCTACAGTGATCGGTACTAGTAAAAGTTTTTATATACTTCCCAGGCTGTTTAAAAAAAAATCAAAAATAAATTATATTTATATTAAAGTCAGCTGTACAACATTTTTAATTTTACCACTTGTGTATACGAGTATGTTACGGAATATCGATATCTCCGTCAAGTGAAAAGCGATTTTAATGATTATTTTTAAGTTATACTTTAGAAGTTATAGTGTAGAGTTCCATAGCTTGCGATATTCCTAAGTTTACTTAAAAGTTTCAAAAGTTTGACTTTTAAAATTTTTTTCTTTCGAATAAAATAATAAAAGAATTTTCACATAACACCTTCTGAAGTCTGAACATTTATTCTTCTATGGGGACATTACACTTCTGAAGCTGTTATGTATAAATTACTTTATTTGGCATTTAAACTTTTTTAAATTATCGCTTCTATATTTTTGCTTTGTACATAAGAAAAGATAAATTTAAATTATTTTTTGTTTTCTTAGAAGTAGTAATTAATTTTAATTGATCGTTTTTGGTACATTTATCGAGTTCGAACAAATAGCCTATGAATAACGGTTGATTTAAAGTTAATAACTATTGCTAAAGTTATTAACGGTAAATAACAACTGTTGTTTACTTTGTATAAATTAACGCAGTAACTTAGCATAAATTGATTTAAATTAAAATAAATCCAAACCTTAGAAAGGCAGTCCCTGATAGCAAGTCAAATAAGTCAACGCTATGTTTATTGTGAATTAGTTAAATAAGACATCACGTAAATATTTCATCGTATTTTATAAACGAAATCTAGTCGTTAACATTTAATGATAATTCGATAAACAAGACAATTTGGTTTTTAAATCACTTGATACTGGCCTCACTTTTTATCATTTTATAAATTAAAGGTGAAATGAACATCTAATTATTTTAAGCATTAATGATAAAAAAAATCCATAATTTTAACACATAAATAGCGCTTAGAAGTAAACTATTTTGGAATGGTTTCAAAATCAGCATAGCTTATAATTTTTTAATCATAATAATTTGTGCTCATTAATAAAAAAAATATAATTAATTAAAAGCTAGCTGTGCCTGAGATTTCTTTTGGATGGAATGAGGGCATCCACGACTTTTTCTGCTACCAGGGCGGCGGCACTTTACAGTGAGGTAAAATATTTGACAGATTTCATAGCGGGGATGATAATTTCTTAGGAAAATGTAATCTTTAAGGTTTCTTTCTGTATTATTAGTTATATTTTATATCAATTACATTAGAAATGTCAATAAACCAAACTATAAAATATAACTAAAAGCCGATTTTTTAAAAAAGGGTTATAAAGTGCAAAAAATTAAAATTCAAACCACTGTCGCATTGTGTTGTGTATTAATATAACATTCTAGATAATGATAAACTATTATTTAAAACTAATTTCTCAATTAACTGACACTGTGAATAAAAAAAACTTTACCTCAGTCACAACTAGCGACATCTGGTGAGTGGAAGATTATTAGCCCTCATTAGTCATAATAATAATTTCTTTATTTGTTTAGAAACACAGTATTATTAGCTGGTACAAGTTCGACAGAGCGCATATGTTTCGCCATAGTGAAAATAGCATGCAAATGTACTTTTTTTAATAAGTGATGATGATTTGATTGATTTGATTCCATCCTCTGTGGTGCCCATCGGAGTCAGACCCCAGCCATGGTTTGGTCGCTCCTGTAAAATAGCATCACGCTACAAGCAGGAGTACTACCGGGCCTGGGCTGACGCATCAACGTCTCGGGATGTAAACACCAGCGCACTTAAAAAGAAGTATAATTCCGCCTCCAGGTCCTTCAAAAGCGTCATTGCCAAGGCAAGGTCTGAGCACATCGGCAGAATTGGCGAGAAGCTAGTTCGCCTTCTTTCGGGAACCCGTGCATTCTGGTTTCTCGTCAAGGCTGTCCAAGGCAACTTCTGTCAGCCATCTCTTCCATCTCTGCACAGAGAGGACGACTCACTGGCCCATGCCGCAAAGGAGAAAGCCGATCTGTTGAGCTCTCTTTTTGCGTCCAACTCATAAGTCAACTAAATAAGCCAGATCCATTACCAACAATTTTTGGTGCTACGGCTTGAAGTACCATATTGCCCCTAATTTAAAAAAAACTATCATGGCCATGATTTAGAACGGTTACAATCCAATGCCTACCTAAAATTATGTATCTAATTATTATTTTTACACTTTCAAAATGTATGTGATATATTCTCATATTAGGCTGACCTTATATGAAAAAAAATTAAGACGGCTCGAGCGGGGAAGGACCACGCTCTCACAGAATACCAGCGTAAAATAGCAGCTTAATGCTGCTGTGTTTCGTACGGTGAGTGTAGAGAACCGGAGACCCTTTTTACTGGAAACAATGCATTCCATCTTAGTCCTCACGGTTGACAACGCATCTGCATTTTGATTCGTAATCGAGGATAAATGTAGATGTCTATGGACCACGGCAACCACTTACCATCAGGTGGACTGTGTGCTTGTTTGTCACCCTCATCCTAAAAAAAATATAAAAATCTTAAATATTTGTAATTTATATAATCGAAAGTTCATATTAGTGTTATCAAAGATAATATACTAGGACTGCTAAGATACTAGAATACCATATTAAGGGTAGAATTGGCAAAAATAATAAAACATTTGTCCCTTACTTTTTAATCTAAAGTCTAAATACAAGTTTAAATTGATTATAGTAACCTTATTACACCCTCCCAGGGCTTGAATTATCCAAAATCCTTTCTTAGTGCTTACGTAGTAGAAGGCAGCGGTATGGACTATGCGTCATAATACAATGTTTCATATAAACTTTATTCTTGATTTCATTTTATAACCGCGATAGAAAAAAATAAATATTTTAATTCAAGAGTATGTGAACCAGTTTTTTAAAATATGTATAATAACCATTAATTACTTTTACTCAATGAAATATTAACTAAAACAACAACAATTAATGTAATATTATGATTTCAATTTATACAATAAGTATGGTTAATATTGTTCTATTTTAAATTTTTTTTTCGGAAGGTGTATGTTGTTGGCATTGCGGCCTTTACAGCTGCATCGAAATAAACTCGTAAGCGAGGACCGACGAGCTATCGAGTGCAACGATTCTCAGTTTCTCTGATTGCAGTTCCCAGGCCCTGACTCCGGGGTGGGGCGATTTGAGCTAGTGTGGTGTGGTGGGGGGACTAAGGAGGCACGAACCTCGACTTGAACCACTATCGAAATGTTGGAAAACGGGTTGAAGAAATAAAAACACCCCGTGCCACGGGTATTGAACCTCGTGTCTGTGACCTCGCGTTCGTAAAAAGTTGCTCGATACAAAATCATTTATATACGAGGGCGACAATGAAGGTATTTAGAACTGGCCACTTGTAAACGACATAATAAAAAAAAATTGAAAATGGAACTCTTTGACAATATTATTAAGAATGTATTTATTAATTGTATTAATTTGTCATTTGTTTATGACTTGGCGGCAAATTGAAAATTGTCTGTGTCACGTCAGCATGAATTTAATGTGAGAAAATTTTCGTACAATGATGTTTTATGACTTCCGATGTCCCTTAAGTCAACAAGAAAGTTACGATCGACTTTGATTAGCCTTTCACGATAAATCCCCATCTCGTACCACTGTTTCCAACTGGTTTAATGAGTTTAAACGTGGTCGCACTAATCTCACCGATGATCTACGTGAGGGACGACCTTCTACGGCGATGACTGAAGATATCATTAGTGTTGTGCGGCGTATTATAGAGACTTACAAAAGAGTGACTTATCAGCAGATTCGGACAAGCTTAGGCATCGGTATGAGTCAAGTGCACAAATTCCTTCATTAACATTTAGCGGTCAGGAAGCTTTGTGCCCGGAGGATACCGCATAATTTGACATAGGCCCAAAAACTCCGTCGTGTTGATTGGTGTCGTGAAATGGTTCAAAGATTTAACGGAGGTGACTCAAATGCTGTGTTCGACATACTTACGGGTGACGAAAGCTAGACTTATTGTTATGATCCTGAAACTAAGAGACAGTCTGCTGTCTGGGTCTTTCCTTCTGAGGAGTTGCCAACTAAAGTGAAGAGAAGTCGAAGCGTGGGAAAAAAGATGGTGGCCTGATTCTTCGGAAGGACAGGTCATTACGCAAGAATTGTTTTAGAGGATCGAAAAACAGTTACTGCAGAGTGGTACACTAACAATTGTTTGCCACTTGTCTTGGAAAAAGTTCGGGAGAAACCTCGCCTCGTTACACACCGCTAAGCATACAATCGACTACTTGACGACGTCAGACGTGGATTTCTGGATCACCTGCCCTATAGCCCTGACCTCGCTTTTTTTTGCTGTGGCAACCCCGGTGACAAATACTTAAATAATTTGCTCCCAAATAATTTCGTAAAAATAAATATTGTAATTGATAATTTCCACCTCAAATTTAAGTTATAGTTGTTAATTAGGAACAAATTGTGTTGTGTAATAAATAAAAGTGGTAAATATCTAAATAAATAAATTTTTAGTGCCTCTCAATTTAAAGTGACAGCAGGTAACGAACATCGTTTAAAACTTAGGTTTAAAAGTTACTGTAATTCTTGTTATCCCTTTTAATATTTACGATATATCTTAAGTTTTGTTGTTTTCGGATTTCATTTTGAATTGTTTTCTTGATAATGTAATTTGAGATCTGTTATTAGAGTCCTACAATTGGATATTTGCTTACTCTGTTCCCTTGATTTTCCATCTTTGTTTTCTTTTGCTATATAAAATATATAGTAAAATGAATACTCGCAATGCCAAAACGCGCCAGATGGAGAACCAACTTCATCTGGCGCTCCAAGAACTGAGGGCGTCCAGGGAGCAGTGTGAGCTGTTACTTAAAGAAAGGGATGACAACGAAAAGGAAATAATAAGTATAATTTCGAAAAATACACAGTTGAAAAGTGATATGGTTAAGATTAAGAGAGACTATACAGATATTTTAAAGGAAAGGGATCAGCTCCAGGGGACAGTCGATGAGTTTGACCGATGCAGCAAAGAATATGAGGAAGCCCTAAGATTAATTGCTGCATTGAAATTACAATTAACTGAAGCTAGTGAGCAGATTTCACAATTTAAACAATACATTGATAATGTGCAAGCATTTCAAACTCAGAGTCTGTTCGATGAGCTCGTAGAATGTAAATCTCATGAAACATTGCAACCCTCCACTACAATAGATTTGACTAAAGATTCTACTTCATCAAGAACAGCAGAAAGGATTACATGCAGCAGAAGGAAATTAGGAAAATATGTAAAAATTAATAAATATATTAGGAAAGTTCAAAAATTAGTTAAAACTAAAATTAATATTAAAAATTATTCAAATGTATGTAAGGAAAAGCAAGAGTTAATTAGTAAAATTAAATTATATTCAATTGAGGTGGAAAACATGAAAAATTGTTATGAGACTGAAATAGAGTGTCTTAATTCAGAAATTTTATCACTTCAAACTTCATTACAAACTATGTCAAATAAGTATAAATCAGCAGGGAATGAGATAAAAGAACACATACTGGCCATGGATAATCTGGTAAAGACATGTAAATATAGCGAGGAACGTTTTGATTCCTTATTAAAATATCAAAATGAATATCAGCACTCAATGCCAGGTTCTTTAGGGACAGTGTGTGTTAATAATATGACAAGCAGTAATACTTCTTTTTCTTTACCTGCACTCTATGATAGTACCATAACAAAGCAGATAAATTTAAAAAGTAATGAAAAAAATAATGTAATTGTGTATAGTGATGACATAGCAAAAAATTTGGGTATATCATTGAATAACTGTTTAAAAAGGCAACAGATAAGTAATTACTGCATGCCTGGAGCATCATTCAGTGATATTATGAATAAAATTTTAACTAGTAAATTTAACCCTAATAGTATATTAATAATTTTTGTTGGGAGAAGAGGCAATATGAACAAGAATCAATTATTAAAATATATTGAATATCTCAATAACATAAATGTGGTTAAAGTTATCTTGTTTACATTGCCTTACATAGAGGGGTGGCCACAGGAAAATAAACTAAGATATAATTTAAATTTAATGATGCATAATTCGACATGTAATAATAACTTAAATTTGACATTTAATTGTAAGAATAATAATGATAAATTTCATTTAGTGGATATTAATAATTTAATTAAGAAGTTTTTGACAAGAGATAGGTATTACCTATCAAAGTTTAGTTTGAGACTGGTAGCAAATACGCTATCTCATTATTTATATTTTAACCCAGCCAAATTATTGGCTACCTTAACACCTGCTTTTATTGAGCAGAAAAATAATTTCACAAATGATTTGGAATTAGTTCCAAGTAATTTAAATTAGATAATAAGACAATAGAGGTAAGCTCTAGCAAAGATAACTTAAATAGCTTAGAATACAATTCAACTATACTTCAATGTGTAATTTCACAAAATAGCAATAATAAAAACTGTATTAACCTGGTGCATCAAAATATACAAGGTATGTTTGGCAAAGAACTAGAAATTGAATTATTTTTAAATAGTAACCTTATTCATATTTTATGTATTACTGAACATTGGTTAAAAAGTTACAACTCCATATTTAATTTCAGTAATCACCAGGTGGTCAGTTCGTTCAATAGAGATACTAAATTACGTGGTGGCTCCTTAATATTAGCTAATAAATCCTTATCATGTAAAGAACGTAAAGACATTGTGAGCCTCTCTGTTGAGCGTACTGTAGAAATGGCATGTGTTGAGCTTGAGCACCTTATTGTTGTCAGTGTTTACAGACCCCCATGTTCAAATTATGATACCTTTGAAAAAATTATGGAAGAAGTTTTAGTTAAGCTTAATAAACAGAATAAATCTCTTGTAGTGTGTGGAGACTTCAATATCAATCTCCTGGAAACTTCTTCCATCAGTATTGAATTTTGCTCTTTGTTCAAATCCTATAATCTTGATAATTTATTCTTTGAAGCTACACGAATTGTAGGGTGTAGTGCAACTTGTATTGATAATATTTTTACAGGTGTTGTACCAATCAACAAATCAATAATTCAAAAACTTAGTTCAGATCACTGTGGACAACTGGTTTCATTACCTTATATGCACAAAAAACAGGAAATTGAGAAAATTGTGTTTGTTCCTATTAATGCAAAACGTCTGGAGAGATTTAGAAGTAATATGGTAAAAAACCTTCCATCGCTTTCTTATAAGAACAATGCAGACTTTTTATATGGAGAATTATTTACCCTTATAAGCAATGAATTTAAAACAATATTTACTTCTAAAACATTCTCCGGAAACAGTCGCAAGGTATTTAATGAGTGGGCGACAGTGGGAATTCATAAAAGCAGACGAACGTTATATGACCTTTACCATGAAAGATCATATAATCCTTCTAATGCTTTTAAAGAATATGTCAAAAATTATTCTAAAATGTTTAAAAAAGTTTGCTCCACAGCCAAATCGTTACATATTAGCAACAAAATTAAGATGGCTAAGAATAAAATTAAAATGACGTGGAGTATAATTAACAGGGAAACCGGTAATGAAAAACCTCGTAACGCAAACTATCAATTAAAAATTAACAATGAATTGACTAAATCAAATCAAAAAGTCGCAGCGGTGTTTGAGAAATATTTCACTGATATTCCTATTTTGACAACAGAGTCTTTGAATTCTTCTCCAACTGTCGCCGAGTCATTACTCAAACAGAATGTTAATATCTGTTTAAAAGAATTTAGATTTGAAAAAGTATTACCGCAAGATATTGTAAAATACTTCAAAACCATTGGTGTAAAGAAAACCGCAGATTTGTGGGGGATTTTCTTGACAGTTATTGCGTCCATAATAGATTTAATTGCACCTCATCTTGCTATTATTTTTAATACTTGTATCGATTCTGGTGTGTTTCCTGATTTAATGAAGTATAGTAAAGTAATACCTTTATTTAAATCTGGTAGTACATTGGACCCCGCTAATTTTAGACCTATTTCTGTACTACCAACTCTTAGTAAAATTTTTGAAAAAAATATTTTGGATCAATTGTTAATTTTTTTAATACAAATAAAAAACAATTTTCATAAAAAACAATTTGGATTAACAAGGGGTCGCTCGACGTCTGACGCCGGCGTTGAGCTTATGAAATATATTTTTAATGCCTGGGAGAATTCACAAGATGCCTTAGGTATTTTCTGTGACCTTTCCTAGGCTTTCGATTGTGTTCATCATGAAATATTAATCAGGAAACTACAACATTATGGTGTAAAAAATTTGGCGCTTAAACTTATTACTTCATATTTAAGTAACAGAACTCAAAAAGTCGTGATAAATGGTAAAGGTTCCTCCGGATCGGTAGTATCAATGGGCGTTCCTCAGGGCTCGATTCTTGGCCCATTCCTGTTTTTAATCTATATTAATGACTTACCTTATCTTGTAGGGGACAATCACGATATAGTATTATTTGCTGACGATACCTCTTTGATTTTCAAACTCAAACGGCAGTTAATTAATTATGACGATGTAAATAATGCTCTATCGAAATTAGTACATTGGTTTAACGCCAACAATATGCTTTTGAACGGCAATAAGACAAAGTGTATTAAATTTACAATACCTAATGTAAAACATTCGAATACCAATGTGCTATTCAATGGGGAGGAGTTGAGTCTTGTGGATACCACTGTTTTTCTCGGTATTACTATTGAAGCGAAACTTCAATGGGGCCCCCATATATCTAAATTAGCAAGCAGACTTAGTTCTGCAGCATATGCTGTAAGAAAGATTAGAAGTCTCACAGATGTTGAGACAGCTAGATTAGTGTATTTTAGTTACTTTCATAGCGTAATGTCTTATGGAATTTTGCTATGGGGTAATGCGACTGATATTGAAGCTATATTTGTTTCGCAAAAGAGAGCCGTTCGGGCGATTTATAACCTAAATTGTAAAGAGTCCCTCAGACAAAAATTTAAAGAAATAAACATATTAACTTTGGCATCGCAATATATTTATGAAAATCTAATGTATGTACAAAAAAACATAAATAGCTTTAATAAGAATAAGCATGTGCATTCTTTAAACACTAGGAACAAACATAAGCTTGTAATACCAGTTACTAGACTCCACAGAATCAGTAATTCATTTATGGGGCAATGTATACGCTTTTACAACAAAATCCCAGAACATATTCAAAGTTTATCAATAAACAAGTTTAAAAGTTTTATTAAAGAAAAACTGTACAAAAAGGGTTATTATAATATCAAGGAATACATGAATGAAAATAACCCCTGGGAATAAGGTGATCGCCACCATGCTGGTTCTATTAAAAATCATTTAAAAATTGTATAAATGAAATTATTGTTAAGTGAAATATGTTTGAAAAAAATAGTCCCGCTGGGTTTCTTGCTGGTTCTTCCCAGGACAGAGGTATTTTCCGAACCAGTGTTAAATAAAAAATGACTTTCAATAAGAATTATGTAATAATCAATATTGAATAAAAAATTATTCTTTTCTATTCTATTCTATTCTATTCTATCGCATAATGCGATTTTTATTTATTTTCGAAAATAAAAGAAACACTTCGAGGAAAACGTTTTATGGACACCGAGGAAGCAGTGGCTGCGTTTCAAAATGCCGTCGTAGAGACCCCTAAGGACAAGTGGGCAAAATGCTTTTCTCAGTGGTTCCATCGGATGCAGCGATGTAATGATGTAAATGGACACTATTTTGAAAAGATATAATAAAACTAATAGCTTGCTAGTTTGTTCAGTTTTTGATTTTCTAAGAACTTTCAGTGTCACCCTCGTATTGAATAGTATACTGTGAAATTCTAAACTCACTTTTTTTAAATTAAATAATATGTTTTGTTTTAATGTTTATTGTAACAATCCCGATATTCGAGCACCACTTAAATTGTGTAACGTCTAAGGCTTTACAAGGTAGATTAAATAGATACAAAAATACCGCACCCTCTACTAATGGATCTTTCTTTTATACGACCTATGGAGCGATTCATTTCATTATTGCAACATTTCCAGAGGACACAATTGGGAACGTGACTTTAATATCTAATTTATAGGTAATTCCACACAAAAATGAGGCGCCTTTTATATACAAGCAAAAATGTTTCTAAAGTTAATTTCACATGAAAACAAATAATATGTATTTATTTAGATATACATATATAGGTAACAGAAATATCATACAAATTTAATAAGGTTCGTCATTAAGCCGATGCGACGGTTCGGTAGCACAGTGGCTAATAACACTATAGTGGCAATAAAACATTTTTATTTTTATTTTTATTTATTTATTTATTAAATCAGACTTTGATCGCTTATTATTTATTTTATAATAGTTGGGCTGTGACACTGCGAGGCCGCGGGTCCGAACTCGCACGTAACAGTAGTTACGTTATGGTCTACAAATAATTATTTTGGTTTGTTATATATTTTTTTATATTAATATATATATATATATATATATATATATATATATATATATATATATATATATATATATATATATATATATATATATATATATATATATAGTAATTATAATTTTACATCACGTGCTGTAGCCGAGTTCGATTCTCACCGGCACCAATGAAGTAGGTAGTGAATTGCAATTTAAGTCCTGATTTACCACGTGCTTAACGGAAAGAAATCATCGTGCCATATTTTGAAGTCATATAAGGTCCGCCAATACGCACTGGAGTCATGTGTTAGTTAACCTTGCATGTTTCATTTGAAAAAGTATTGATAATTGATTTGTAAAGTATTGAATGTGTATTAAGTATTTATAATTGTAATCATATTTTTAAATGATCCGGAACAAACGATTGACAGAACCTTTACAACCTCTGACATATGATTGATTGTTTAGATAGAATTGTGAATGTTACAGTATATATAACGCGAATAGGTTTTCCTACTAATAATTTATTGTAATAATCCCTTCGTCCAACCTATGCTGGTATTATATATTACACTGACTTATATTATATATTTAAGTTATATATAGAGGTCAGTGTAGTATTATAATACAGCAGCGCTTGAGTGTGAGTTTGCGTATGAGATAATCCTGAAAAAGAAGTTGCTACTTTAAAACATTACATCTTTCATAGCAAGTTATAAGTTATATTGCAGCTGCAATGGGTCGGCTTGACCGGGGAAGGACCACGCTCTCTCAGAATAACAGGGTAAAATAGCAACCCCTTTTACTGGAAACGAGTTATTCTATCTTAGTCCTCAGGGGTGACAACGCATCTGCGTTTTGATCCTTAAGGCGAAACCCCAACCAAAACCTTGCGATAGTGCGTTTTTCTTCGATATTCAGAGACTATTATCTCATTAGTTATGAGAAATAAAATACATCTAAAAGCACATTATTAATGTTCGATATCCTATCATCACATTTCACGCTCTAATTTGTTTTATGTTGTTATAAATACATTTCAAATCTAATTAAAAAAAATGACTAAAACTCTTGATTACATGCATCTGTTGCTAAATGCAACGTTCTAATCATTCGACGATTACACTAATGGATAGATAATTTAAAAATCTATATTATTCACGTTTTATTATATTATTATATTTTTTAATTAAAATTAATTCCAAAAATTGTGTGAAATCTATGATAAATGGGCGTACGCTGAGTGCGGATGGCAGTGCACTGCATGCTCAAGGTTATTACGTCAGGGAAACGCCTTAATCGCGGATAGATGTAGATGTCTACGGATCACAGCATCCACTTACAATCGGGTGGAGTGAGGGCTCGTTTGTTACGATTATTCTATATATAAATATAGATATTTCTTCGTGTTCGTTTGAAACCGAATGACCTGCGCTCGCGAGTCGCGAGTATCACGTGGGTCCCACAGATCACAGTGTCATAAAGAGTACTGGACAGGGATTGAAAACGGTTCCAAAATATCGGTATAGAATCGGTATTTAAGGGTTTTGGTACCTATACCGGAACAGGAACCAGAACATAAATTAGAACCTTTAAGAACCTTTATTTTACCGGTTCCTAAGCAAAGCGAAAGCAAGTCCAAACTTGTTTGAGGTGCGGTCGGGTGGACAGCGCGATGCGGCGCGCGGCGGAGTGTGAGGAGAGAGGAGTTTGTAAAATATCACATTTGTATTGGTGGATCTTCTGAAGCATATTAACGCAGTGTTGCCAACTCTACGGATTTTTCTATAGATATACGGAAATTTGTCATCTCTACGGAACTACGGAAATTTACGTTGCAATCTACGGAATTTTTATAAACTTAACAAGATTTTTTTATCATGTGTGTGAACTTGCCGACAATGTCATTCTCTCTCTTTTCTTTTAATGTTGTCTGTATTAAATTATATTTAATAATTAATTCTATGCTATCTGTATTAAAATAAAACTATCTTTACTCATAAATATCAAATTTTGTGAGGTTAATCGATTTCAAATGTTAATAGCTTAGATATTTTGAATAAAATTACGTTTGTTTCTAATTTAGAATACTTCTTGGAAAATAGGCAGTTAATATAAGCGCTTATAACCTTTTTTTATAGATGATTAAATTGTCACTTATGTCTCAAATTTTTCTAATCCATGCTATCCCATTTGTTTTTACAATTATTAAAAAATTCTGCCGAATTATTCTTCGCTTTTCCTCGATCTTTTTTTTCGAATGTCTCGAAGTTCTTAGTTGTATAGTTTGTAGTCATTGTTGCATAAATCACCCGAGTCTGAAACACCGTAAAATGTCAAATAAACTAACAAAAACCAGAAAATAAAATCCATGTTAATAAGTCGTCATAATCAAGTTTGTAACGTATTTTTTTAGTATAACTATCCACAAATATTAAAGTTTGTATAGTTATTTTATTTGTTTTTTACTAAAAATTATTTAATGAAAAGAAAACAATTTTAATCAATTTTATGGTACTTTTTTATTACATGTGCCGCTTGATTCGATGTTATACTACAATTAAAATTACAACAAGAATTTTCCATGACAGAATGAATTTATCAGCTAAGTTCAAAAACAAATATTGTCGGTCCTCAACGGAACTGGTATTTTAAAATAGCATCTACGGAATTGTACGGAATTTTTTATACCAATCTACGTTTTTGGGAAATTTGATTATAGGTTCTCAGAACCGCTATTTAGAATCGGTACATCGGATCCCAAACCGGAACCGATACCCGGAACTGGAACCGTACCGAAAAGAAGAACCTTTATAAGAACCTAAATGAAGAACCAGAACCGAAATTGGTACCGGTATTCAATCCCTGGTACTGGAACTCTGTAAATTTAAGGTGTGTGCCACCAGTAAACCAGACTCGTGACGAACTGCTAACTTTTTAGTTATATTTCGGTAAAAGTAGCAAAAGTAGTTTAATGTTTAATTATTATTATTAAGTTAAGTTTAATAATTTAGTTGTTGTGTGTTAAGTAATTTAGTTTGATAATTAATGTCAAATTTTTTCAACTGTCAAAAGTTACGTATGTTTAACTTTTTTATTTTGTTATTTAGAGGCCAATTTTAGCTAAAATATTATAAAAAAAGTTTCAAAACTTTCAAGTCAATATAAAACTACATAATATAAAGACTTTTGAGTCCTGTTGAGATCTGTTTAGATTTTTAATGAATGAAGCTCGTACATTCACAGCCGGGTTTCCTACAGTGTCAAAATTGTACCGCCGGTGGGCTGTTTAAAGACAAAAGGGGATTAAATATACTTTTAGAAACGATTCCACTGCAGACGTTCGAATTTACTATCAAAATTATTTAAATAAAAGAATGTCTTAAAATAAACTCTTATTAGAATTTATTCTGAAGGTTTATTGTTAAAAAGGCTTTTTAAAAATTGTGAAAGCGGGTGTTCAATTTGCATCTTGCTTACGCAATTAATCATTACCAGGAATAAGACAGCGTACAGATCTACACATTCAGTATAGAGCAAATACAGTTCTACCAACCGTAATATGTACCAATCACAGTCATATATTGGTGTAACGTGAAGGACATAATTACATGATAACACCAACGTATGCAAAGCAACAGCAACACTAATCTCGATGTAACACAGGGCAGCCTCTCAACAACACGATCTTTTTAGCTTTTTTTTTATATGAGAGGAGGCAATCGAGCATACGGCTCACCTGATGGTAAGTGCCTACCACCGCTTATGAAAAACAGTAACACCAAGGGAATTGCAGGTGCGTTGCCGGCATTTTAAAAAGCAGTAAGCTCTTTTCTTGATGGTCTCTAAGTAGTATCGGTCCGAAAAAGTCGCTGGTGGTAAATTATTCCACAAGGAGGTCGTAACCGGAAGAAAACTCCTAGTGAAACATACAGTGGTGGACCGCCAAGCATCCAGATGGTGTGGATGGTATCAGGAGTTTTGCCGCGATGTGTGCAGTCAAGTGGAAGGAGCTGACACTGGGGAACCCCAGCCCAGAGATGTGAATAGTATTCTATGTGAAGCTGAACCTGTGCTTTGTAAAGTTGTAGGCCGACATGTAATACTGTCCCGTTCTGCTGAGCACGCCAAGCTTTTTAGAGGCTTTTTTTTATGGGATAGGGTGACAAACGATCACACAGTCCACGTGATGGTAAGTGGTTACTGTGACCCATAGACATCTACATCTATCCTCAATAAAGACTCAAGATGCAGATGCGTTGTCACCCGTGAGGACTAAGATGGAATGCCTCTTTGCCAGTAAAAAGGATCTCCGGTACTCTACACTCACCATACGAAACACAGCAGCGTTAAGCTGCTATTTTACGCTGGTTTTCTGTGAGAGCGTGGTCCTTCCCCAGTCGAGCCGACCCATTTGTGCTACAACTATACTAATAATATAACTGCATAAAAGTAATATAGCTGCAGCATGGCTCTACCACGTAAAAAAATTTGGCCTTCTCTTGCAAGTGACCACGAAACTGCATGTCACTCGATATGTTGACGCCGTGCATTCCGATATTGACTGAGACAAAAAAAGGAGTGCTTTGAAACTGAGGAGATATGACAAAGGGGTTCTTTTTAGCGGTAAACGCGCAAACTTGTGTCTTCTGAGAATTATACTGGACTAGATTTAGTCGTTTTTTTGCCGTGTAGTGACGGTCAAGAATATCCACTACCCCATATCCTCCCGTGGGTGTCGTAAAAGGCGACAAAGGGAAATAGGCAGGAGATGGGCAGCAGCATCTTCCTGGTAACGGCATAAATACAATAAAAAAACTGCGGTTGCCAACCCGCTCGCCAAGCGTGGCAACTATGGCAAAATACCCCCCATGAGCAATGACAATAATAAACGGCCCCCAGTCCCCGGCGGCCCCGCTATTCCTGGCTACGGTGGCGACCATGGTAACGGCGGGGCAGGGGGTGCTAAGAATCTCCGGTGGAGGTTCGGTTGCCACCTTAGACGACTCGACCTGGCAACGTACAACGCACGCACCCTGAGGACTGACGAGAAGATCGTGGAGCTGGAAGAAGAGATAGACAAGTTGCACTGGCATATTATAGGATTATCCGAAGTCCGAAGAGAGGGGGAGGACACGGTAATCCTCGAATCCGGCAACTTGTTCTATCACCGGGAGGGCGACCATCTGTCCCAAGGAGGTGTCGGATTTATCGTCCACAAGTCTCTCGTTAACAACGTTGTAAAGATCGGGAGTGTGTCGACGAGGGTTGCGTACCTTATACTCAGAATCACCAAACGGTATTCGCTGAAGGTCATACAGGTTTACGCACCAACCTCGGCACACCCCGATGAGGAGGTGGAGGAAATGTATGAGGATATCTCTAGAGCCATGCATTCCTCCAAAACCCAATATACGGTGTTAATGGGAGACTTCAATGCAAAACAAGGCACAAGAGAGAACGGTGAGCTGAAAGTAGGGAAATTTGGAATAGGGCAACGGAACCCAAGGGGCCAGCAGCTGGCCGACTTCATGGAGAAAGAGGGACTCTTTATGATGAACTCTTTCTTCAAGAAGCGGGCCCACAGGAAGTGGACCTGGTCGAGCCCCGACGGTTCGACAAAAAATGAGATTGACTTCATTATGACGACCAGACGACAACTGTTCAGTGATGTCTCAGGGATCGCGAGGGTGAAAACCGGCAGCGATCACCGAATGGTTAGAGGCACACTGAACCTAAATGTTAAGTTGGAGAGGTCTCGTCTGATGAAGTCAACGCTTCGTCCCCCTCGTGCTCTAATCCAAAGTCCCGAAACCTTTCAGCTCGAGTTACAAAACCGTTTTCAGTGCCTAGAAGACTGCAATGAAGTGGACGATATGAACGACAAGCTCGTGGAAACTGTCCATGCGGTCGGAGCTAAGTTCTGCAAGACCCACCGCAGAAGAACACAAAAACTCTCCGATCACACTCTTAATCTCATGGCTGTTAGACGGGAGATGAGGCTACATTCTTCAACAGATTTGACAGCATACAGGCAACTGAACAGACAGATCTCCAAATTCATGCGGCGAGACTTACGCAACTTCAATACAGCTCGTATTGAAGAAGCGATCGAGCGGAACCAAGGCTCCAAAGTCTTTGCCAGAACTGTCAAAGCTGAAGATCGAATGTGGCAGCATCGTTTCCGGGGCACCTGAGATTTTGAGTGAGATTGAGAGGTTCTATGGGCAGCTGTACACGTCATCGTTGGAGCCACACGCAAGTGTGAGTAACGATCCAAGAGCGAGCCTTATTCGACACTATTCCGAAGATATCCCGGACGTCAGTCTGAGCGAGATTAGAATGGCTCTCCAGCACCTTAAAAACGGCAAGGCCCCAGGCGAGGGTGGAATTACAGCGGAGCTTCTGAAAGCGGGTGGAAGACCGGTACTTGAAGTCCTTCAGAAGCTCTTTAATTCCGTCCTCCATGGTGGCATTACACCGGAGGCGTGGAGCAGAAGTGCGGTGGTCTTGTTCTTCAAGAAAGGTGACAACGCTCTCTTGAAGAACTACAGACCGATTTCCCTTCTGATCCGCGTCTACGTGCTGTTTTCGAGAGTCATTACGAATCGTCTCGCGCGCAGACTTGACGACTTCCAGCCTCCCGAACAAGCCGGTTTCCGAAAGGGCTTTAGCACCATAGACCACATACATACCCTACGGCAAATTGTACAGAAGTCCGAAGAGTACAATTTGCCACTATGTCTGGCGTATGTGGACTATGAGAAAGCCTTTGATTCCGTCGAAATTTGGGCGGTGCTGCAGTCCCTTCAGCGGTGCCAAGTTGACTGTCGGTATATCGAAGTGCTGAAGTGTTTGTACAGTAGAGCTACGATGGCTATCCGAGTACAGAACCAGAGTACGAAACCTATCCAATTGCAGAGAGGTGTAAGACAGGGTGACGTTATATCCCCGAAACTCTTCACCGCTGCATTGGAAGACGTTTTCAAGCTTCTGGACTGGAAAGGATACGGAATTAACATCAATGGCGAGTACATCACTCACCTTCGATTTGCCGACGATATAGTCCTCATGGCAGAATCGCTGGAGGAACTAAGCACTATGCTCAATGACCTCAATAGTGTCTCCCAACGGATAGGTCTTAAGATGAACATGGACAAAACAAAGATTATGTTTAATGTCCATGTCACACCTATGCCGGTAGTTGTTGGGAGCACTAAGCTCGAAGTTGTTGACGAGTATGTTTACCTGGGACAAATAGTCCGACTAGGTAAGTCCAACTTCGACCGAGAGGTCAATCGACGGATTCAACTCGGCTGGGCAGCGTTCGGGAAGCTACGACACATCTTCTCGTCAGAAATACCTCAAAACCTTAAAACAAAATTGTACAACCAGTGCGTGTTGCCAGTGATGACTTACGGAACTGAGACGTGGTCCTTCACTGCTGGCCGTATGAGGAAGCTCAAGGTCGCTCAGCGAGCTATGGAGAGGGCTATGCTCGGAATTTCTCTGCGTGATAAACTTAGGAATAAGGATATCCGCAGTAGAACCAGAGTAACCGACATAGCCCAACGGATTAGTAAGCTGAAGTGGCAGTGGGCCGGCCATATAGCTCGAAGAACCGACAACCGATGGGGAAGAAAGGTTCTCGAGTGGCAGCCTCGTACCGGTAGGCGAAGTGTAGGGCGTCCCCCCACAAGATGGAGTGACGACCTGGTAAGACATGCAGGAAGTCGATGGATGCAGGTGGCTCAGGACCGTGCTTTGTGGCATTCCTTGGGGGAGGCCTATGTTCAGCAGTGGACTTGTGAAGGGCTGTAATGAATGATGAGATTTAGTCGCCCCAAATGCAAAACTTTGTACAGCAAAGGTTCGAATTCAGGCACAAGTTTGTTCCGGCACTCGGCGAAGTTTCCCAAGAAATATTGACACAGCCGGTGTTTAGAGCATCACCAGTGCTGTTAGCCGCATAACAATGAATGTTACCGCTTCGCAACATATCATTGATATGCAGAAGAAACAGCGTTGGTGATAGCACGCAGACTTGTGGAATACCAGCATTAATAGGCTTGTAGTCGGGGCATGCACCGTCTACAACCATCTTGCTGCTTCGATCTGCAAGAAAGCTGGCGATCCAGTTGCACAATTTCTTGGGAAGCCCATAGGAAAGGAGCTTCGTAAGAAGCGCTTTGTGCCAAAACCGATCAAAGGCCTTCGCAATGTCCAAACTAATGGCCAATCATCCTTCTTGGACTCTACTGCTTCCGCCCATCTATGAATCAGGTAGACCAGAAAATCGCCAGCTGTTCGACCCCAACCAAAACCGTATTGGCAGTCACTAATCACCTCGTGATCCTCCAGCTGGCAGTTCATAACAGTTTCAATTATTTTTGAGAACAAAGAGGAGATATCGCCATCATCTCCTTGGTCCTGGCCTGTAGTTAAGCGGGTGTGAGCGGTCGCCTTTTTTAGGGATCGGGTGGACAAAAGCCGTCTTCCATGAGTTCAAAACTACGCCTAGGGAGTAGGAGTACCGGAAAAGACGCGTTAGAACTGGTGCCAACTCCGGAGCACACGTGCTCAGCACAATTGGGGGGATTCCGTCAGGCTCACTCGACTTGTGGATGTGCAGGGAGAGGAGTGTTTTGTGAACCGAGCACTTTGTGAACCACACATTCGGCATGGAGCACTCACACCGAATGGTCGGCGTTGTGTTCTCCCCCTCATCGAGTCGAGTTAGAAGCAAAGAAAAAGCCTAGCAGGTCGGCTTTCTCCTTTGCACCATGGGTCATTGAGTCGTTCTGTCTGTGCAGAGATGGAAGAGATGGCTGACAGAATCTCCTTTGGACAGCCTTGGCGAGAGACCAGAATGCACGGGTTACCGAAGGAAGGCGAACTATTTTCCCGCCACGTCTGTTTATGTGCTCTGACTTTGCGTTGGCAATGACTCTTGAAGGACCTGGAGGCGGAATTATACTTCTTTTTAAGGGCACTGGTGTTTACATCCCGGGAATTTGATGCGTCAGCCCAGGCCGGTAGCACTCTGGAAGAACTACTACACGAATAGAACCACATTACTTGTCTTATTTAGGCAGAATCTCAGTGTAAAGGCAATATTTTAGCCCAAAGACCATAAAAACGACATGAGACTCGTAAAATTACAGACTGCCCGAATTAGTTGACTGCGTGATACTTTATACTGCTAGAGCAAGTGGGAGATTACAGTTCCACCCTCAATTCTTCTTATTTCCCTTTATAATTTTACCCTCATTCCTAACAATACATATTAAACGATGCCATAGTCAAAGTATTTCGGCTTCACAGACTACCTTAGGAATTCATAACTCTAGTAGTAATTTCTCTAATGACACAAATTTTTCCCTGTTTTCGGAGCAAATTTACAATTCTCATTGTAATGTAACAGTGGTTAAAAGAATTCCGAGAGGTGCGAGGACGCAGTTTGCTTTATCATGCACTATTCAAAAGTGTTTCACTAATAGTGAAAAGAGTTGACAAAATTATTCACTTTCGCGTATTCCCATTTTCATTTTGATAAAACAGTAAATAAATCAATTATGTCTCAACTAAAACAGACATCTTTCCAACATTTTGATTATCTAATTAATACTCATCGTCCTTAATTTGATTTAAAAAAATAGTTGAGTCGAAAATAATGGATGGCGACTTAAAAAATGTATCTCGTATTTTATTTTCTCTACCTCCCAAGACTTATACGCAATCTTTACAAATTTCTGAAAAAGACAGTTTAGAAGCAATTATGTCAGTTTCGAATGGCTCTGCTGGCAGCATTAACATTGACGAAATTACCCCTCATCATCTTATAGATTTTGTAAGCGCTTCTGCCGGTGATGCCGGCGGAGGACTTCGTAATGAAATATCAAATTATAATATTAAATATAAATTAGAAATATTAAATATAAATTAGTAATTTTATGCTTTCTGGTGTATAATTAATTCAAATTTCATTCCATTCTTACATGGGGCAAGATTATGTGCCTTCAAAAAAAAAGGATGGCGGTATCCGTCCTATTGCTGTTGAATCCACATTTCGACGCTCCACTTCAAAGTTAGCTTGCAGCCACGTAACCTCTAACCTTAACACAAAATTTCAGCCTACTCAACTAGGCTTTGGCACTGAAGGTGGCTTTGAGGCGGCGGTACATTCAGTGCGTACATTTTTAACAAACTCTTATGTAGATGTTCTTGTGAAGGTTGGCCTAAGGAATGCTTTTAACTCTATCGATAGGATAACCCAGCGGGGTTCAGGTTCAGCGGAAAGAAGTGGCTAACAATACCCTCGAAATTTATCGTTATGTTTGGCAATGTTACAGTTAAAATACTAACTTGTTTTACAAAAACCATGTTATCTTAAATTTGAAATCCAAGCTGTATATCTGGTACTTAGACGACAGTACACTACAAGGTAAGAGCATACGACGTCCTCAGTGATCTTACTCATATTTTTCAAAATTTTAAAAATATTGGTCTTGAACCAAATAGCAATAAATGTGAAATATTTTTTCCAATAATTTGTTTAGTTCTTACAGAGACACTTTAATTCAAAATTTTAATCATATTTCGCCAGGAATAAAAACTGTCATTACAGAATCACATATATACTTGTTTTGCTACGGCAGCAGGGCAGACATGGCAAACGCTCTGTTCCGGCGAAAATGTTCCACTGGAAGTTAACCAACAAAAACAGTGGGATATTCCGTTAGTACAGAAAGATTTGTTTTATAATGTCCATAGTGACCAAGATCAGACCCGCCTTCCAGCTGTTTCGACTAAGGAATCTAGTCACTGGTTACACGTTTTACCATCAAGTAATCTCGGCACATTACTTGTTGCGAAAAACATCGCCGTAGGAATCCGACTAGGAGCAGCGATATGTCAATTCCATCAGTGCCCCTGTGGTAGCAGCGTCAAAGAGTCTGGGTTGCACGGAATTTCATGTAAGAAATTTTCACGGCACTGTTCTTTGAACGAGTTATCCGAAGGGCTCTTGTCTCTATAAATGTTCCCTCGATTTTGAAGCCTTGTGAAATATTTGGAGACTGGCAGGAGACCCGATGGTATGACATTGGTCCCTTGGGAGAGAGGTAAAGCCCTAGTGTAGGATGCTACTTGCGTACCCACTTTGGCGGCCTATCATCTCAGGGGTACCTCGTTTAGAGCTGGGGCGGCATCAGAGGCAGCTGAACTAGGCACAAATATGAGTCACAGAGACATGACTACATATTTGTACTATTGCTATAGACACAATCGGTCCGTGGGCTCCACTTACGGTGAAGTTCAAAGACTAGGAAACGCAGCTTGAGTTCTTGGGACGATACCACGAAGAGTAGGACTGTATGATTATTATGTTATTAGTTTTAGTTTTTTTATTTAAGTTTCTAATATTGTATATATTAATAAAATTTGTAATATATTTTTGCTCTTATTGAACTTTATTTTTTATTTCCTTTCTTCAAAATAAGTAGGGGCTTGATATTGTACTGCTAGTATTTAATAGTAGTGATTAAGTGTCTTTGTTTTAATATTTTCAATAATGAGGGCTAATAATTTTCTGCTCAACAGATGTCGCTAGTTGAAACTGAGGTAAAGTTTTTGTTACGCAATGTAATTTAATTGAGAAGTTCGTTTTTAATAAAAGTTTATCAGTTTCTAGAGTATTATATTAATACACAAAACAATGCGTCAGTGGTTTGCTCTTTAATATTTTGCACAATTTACGAGGGTGGATTGAAATGTACTCGGCCTAACACAGATCCATTCAATTCTAAAAATCAAATCTACCCACATTATTTAGTTCAGTTCAGACTAGTTCATTGTGTGAAGTTCGAAACGTGTGCGATAATTAGTTGTGATTTTATAAATTTATTAACAAAGTAATCGGACATAATTTCCGCGAATGGAGCAAATCGAGCAGCGTGCCGTCATTAAGTACCTCCATAAGAAGGGGCTATCATCAAAAGCCATCCATGATGACATGGTCAGTACATTAGGCGATTGTGCTCTGTCATATTCATCCGTCAAAAAATGGATAGCAGAATTTAAGCGTGGTAGAGAGAGTGTGAAAGATGAACCCCGCTCTGGAAGGCCTTCGACGTCAACTACTGACGAAAATATTAAAAAAGTACTTGATTTAATAATGGGAGACCGCAGATTAAAAATTAGAGAGATAGCCGAGATTATAGGCATCTCTTATGAACGAACTCAAAACATCATTGTCAACGAGTTGGGTTTCCACAAGGTGTCTGCGAGGTGGGTTCCGCGACTGCTTTCAGTTGAACAAAAAAGGACGCGATTGACTATTTCACGCGATTGTTTGGAGTTATTTGAAGCCGATGCAGATGATATTTTGAATAGTTTTGTTACTATAGACGAAACATGGGTTCATTACTGTACACCGGAAACAAAACAACAATCAAAACAGTGGAGAAGACCTGGTTCACCACCCCCTAAAAAGGCTAAGTCGATTTTGTCGGCAAATAAGGTGATGGCTTCAGTATTCTGGGACTCGAAAGGTGTGATTATGATTGATTATCTTGAAAGGGGTCAGACTATAAACTCTGATTACTACTGCACCTTACTACGTCGTTTACGAGAGGAAATAAAAGAAAAACGTCGAGGAATGCTCAGAAGAAAAGTCCTGTTTCATCAAGATAACGCCCGTGTTCACACGTCAGTACAGTCAATGGCTGAAATTCACAACTGTGGCTTTGAACTGTTACCGCATCCGCCGTATTCACCTGATCTGGCACCATCAGACTTCTTTCTGTTCCCTAACCTAAAAAAGCACTTGGGAGGTCAAAGATTTTTGACAAACGACGAGGTCAAAGCAGCTGTAGACGCATATTTTGACTCTAAGGAAGAATCATTTTTTTTCAACGGTCTAAATGCTTGGAAGGGGAGGTGGCAAAAGTGTATTGAACTTGATGGTGATTATGTAGAAAAATAAAAATATAACTGATTTAGTATGTGTTTATTTTCTTGGTTAGGCCGAGTACTTTTCAATCCACCCTCGTAACTTTTATTTTAATTTTTCTACTTTTATGAATATCTATGGTTTAGTTTATTTATATTTAATCTTATTAATATAAAATATAATTAATAGTACAGAAAAAAAACAATAATCTTTACATTTTCCGAACAAATTAACTTCCCCGCTATGAAATCTTTTTTTTTATAGGGGAGGGGACAAACGAGCATGCGGCTCACCTGATGGTAAGTGACTACCGCCGCCCATGAACAACCGCAACAGCAGGGGAACCACGGGAATTGCAGATGCGTTGCCGGCCTTTTAAAAAGAGTAGGCTCTTTTTTTGAGGGTCCCTAAGTCGTATCGGGCCGGAATAATCGCTGATGGTAATCGATCCCACAAGGAAGTCGTGCGAGGAAGAAAACATCTTCTAAATCGCACAGTGGTGGCCGCCAATCATCCAGATGGTGTGGAAGGTATCGCGAGTTCTGCCGCGATGTGCTATCGTGAAATTTGGCGGCTGGGTTAATCCGAACAATTCCTCAGAGCACTCCCCGTGGTATAGATGCGAAAGAAAATGCAAAGGGATGCAACGTCTCTTCGCAGTGCCAATGAATCGAGCCGATCGGAAAGGACTCGTTCGTCGACGATTCGAGCCGCTTTGCGCTGGATGCGGTCAAGTGGAAGGGGCTGGCACTGGGGAGCCCCTGCCCAGAGATGGGAACAGTATTCCATGTGAGGCCGAACCTGCGCCTTGTAAAGTTGCAGGCGGTGAGCCGGCATGAAATACTGTCCGCTCTGCTGAGCACGCCAAGCTTTTTAGAGGCCAATTTGGTCTTCCCTTCCAAGTGACCAAGAAACTGCACGTCACTCGATATGTCGACGCCGAGGATTCCGGTACTGGCTGAGGCAAGAAGGGGAGTGCCTTGAAACTGAGGGGAGACGACAAAGGGGTTCTTTTTAGCGGTAAACGCGCAAACTTGTGTCTTCTGAGGATTTAACTGGACTGGAGCTATCAAATATTATACCTCACTTTCTAGTGGAGCTGCCCTGGTAGCAGAAAAAGTCGTGGATTCATTCCATCAACTGCTGCATATTGTTGCAGCAGTATAAGTGCACCTTAATAATTCATTTGAATTTCTAGTTTCCTTTGTCGTATAATGCGTATACATTTAACTAGTAATTCACTTTGAAATAATATCAGCAGTATTCAAATGCTGAAGGCTATAGAGCTACAAATACTCAGAAATACAACTCATGAGCTAAAGTCGGAGGCAGGCATATATACAGTGCCACAAGAAATACGTAGATTTAAACTTTTAGAATGTATGTTTTTACCGGCTTGTAGTAAAGTTAAAAGTAAAATTACTACTTTTATGTGTCCCATTTCTGGACACAGGCCTCGTCTTATTTATTAAATTGTTATGGAGGAATTCGCCCACCCCGCTTCTTCAGTGCGTGTCATTTAACTTTGACATATTTAATTTCGCAGACATGCAGGTGTTCACACGTTGTTTTCCTTCACTGCCGAGCACTTGGTAAATTGCAATTACCAATTTCATTGGTACCAGCAGGAACTGACCCTGGACTGCTCAGGACTGTGAAATTTACGGTGAGTGCTTAGCCCTTGGGCTATCACGGCCACGGTGCTATTACAATGTTATAGGATATGGGTGACAAACGAGCACACAGTCCACCTGATGGTAAGTGGTTGCTGCGGCCCATAGACATCTACATCTATCCTCGTGTGCGAATCAAAATGCAGATGCGTTGTCACCCGTGAGGACTAAGATGGAATGCCTCATTTCCAGTAAAAAGGGCCTCCGGCCACCTGCTCACCAAGCGAAACGCAGAGGTAAACCTCTACTTCACGCTGGTATTCTGTGAGGTCGTGGTATCACCCCGGTTCGAGCCGGCCCATCCGTGCGACAGCAAAAGCTGCCGCGTGGCTCGACCACTGTTGATACAATAGGTATTAATAACGATTACATCGGAAAGGTCTAACAAATCCTATATGTACCGGAGAAATATCACTTTTTTCTGTTTTTTTTATAGGATAAGGGTGACAAACGAGCACACAGTCCACCTCATGGTAAGGGGTTGCTGTGGCCCATAGACATCGACATCAAACAAAATGCAGATGCGTTGTCACCCGTGAGGACTAAGATGGAATGCCTCAAAGGTAGAAAAAATCCTGTCGATCTCAATACTCTAGAATATAGTATGATTTTAGATTTAATTTTTCTTTTTAGTTAGGTACTGATTTTAAAACAAAAATAGATGTTATTTTTGTATTTTCATGGGTTGGTTATAACAATGTATAAGTTCGAAACCTCTTTTTCATAATCATCTAAATGTGTAAGGTAAATGTATATTTTTAAAGAAAACGCTATTGATTTTAATCATTTTTATTAAAGACATTCAATATACACAAGAAAGAAAGTTAAGAGGATATTTACAAGGATATTACACATAGCAGATCCATTTAATACTGCTTTAAACGTTTTAGTAAGGATAATTAATTTAGAAGCAAATTAATAAAATGTGATTTTTAATTCAATTCAATTGCGTATTGATAACACTTTCAAATAAAATAATAAGCATGAAACAGTTTTTATAAAATTAAACAATACTGAAACAATTTAAACCTTAAATAACTGTATTTACTATAAAAATTATTGCCCTAATTGGATATTTACCTACGTCTTATGAAAGTGCACAACATTTAACAGTGATTAAAATTATCTAATTACTAGTGATTTAGTTCTAAACAATCAAAGAATTATCTTAATATTTAAAAGATTAACTTAATAAATTTTAAGTTCTTTTAATCTAAAAAACTTAACAGTAATTTATCGCTAATTTGATATGCTTGATATTCTTGTGATCACATAATTTGATGCTGAAGCTCGAGCTGACGCCCATACTCTTTACGCTTGTTCTTAGACTTTTAAATTGAATTAATGTCCTGCTAACGATTTTGTCAATTTTCACGTCAGATAAGTGTGAATAGGTTTCTATATAAGTTTATTATGTACTTTTGTTTAGAGCTCTAACTAATAAAGAACGATAGTCGGAGCGCTGCGTACATTTATTTTTCTTGACACGCACTCGAGTACACATCCTTATTCTTTCTTTTTTTATCAGCCCGTATAAGTTAACTACTGGACGCACACATCATATCGTTGGTTGCAAATGATTTTAGATGAATGTGTGTACGTGAGTGTGTGTTCTTACAATAAGCTGAGTGCGGTTTTGGCTTTGTTTTTGCGACACTTGGAATGTACGCAGTGCTCCATCTTTTTTTCTTTGTTGATCTGATTTTAAGAGATATATTTTAATTTTTTATTCAATACCTTCAAAAATCACAATGTTATATTATATCGTATATTTTATGTGCATGTGCTTATTATGCATGATTTTTAATAAATCCGAAATATAAAATTTGTGAATATTCGTTGATTCTGAAGTATGTAAGCTTCCTTAATTACAAATGAATACAGCGGAGATTTAAAACAACTCCAATCTGATGTGACTAAAACATTGATAATGTGATATTCAGCGTTTAATTCTTTTCGATCGTCTTCCGTATTACCTATGGACATTTTATGCTAAATAGGTATTACTTATTCAACTAGCTCTTCAGTCTTGGACGTTACACTTAAATAGAATACTTCTAAACCCCGCGTCACATATTTTATTTAAAAAATTTGTTTGTAGTACGTTTTATATTTAGCATCTGTATACTATTGTTACTATAGCTTGAATTAAAATATGCACAAATATAGTGTAGATGAAGGATAATTTCTTGTAATTTTGAAACATCCAAAATAACTTTAGGAGCTCTTTAATTTCTTACATTAATTTGATCTAAAGAAGATAATTCAACAACATTATAACTATAAATATTTAAATATCAATCAAATTATTAATTTAGGAATTTATGAAATGTTTCCTAAGATAGGTAAAATCACATTTACTTGTAACTGAAAACATTAAGACACACAGTACGACCAAATGACAACATCTAAAGAAGAAAGCGAAAATTTTACACTACTTACTCCTTTTCTTCAATTTAATTTTAAGTTACATTATATCCTTAATGCTAAAAAATTAATCGTTTCTAAGACTGAAATGATCACAAATAGGTAAATTCATATCTGTATACCTAACCAACATTGTATAAGGTTGCACACAATATTTAATAATAATATATAAAAATATATTGCTCAAGATTTCAGTGGGTCGGTTTGTCAAATCAGTACAATACGGTAAATGCTTGTAGATTAATTCTATTTAAGGCTGCAAGTACAACATAAACACTACACCTAGTAATCAGCACACCCTTTTCCTTGATAAAAACGCTTGTTCCCTTTCTTATGCCAACAAAGTTAATTCTGATGTTACAGTTTAGTAATGCAATTTCTTTCAATACAAAATGTTAATAAGATAAACATTACAAACGTTTAGCGACAGAAAATTTTCGGTTAAAAATCAATAATAAGGTATATTTAAATTCAATTCGACTATAAATAAATACTTCTTTAAGTGCCTTACCTACGGTTTCTTAATTGTATATATAATCATTTAAAAAACTTATCTGCTAGTGATATGTTTTGATATGTACTCGTATTAATAACATTGATATGTATTTGATCACAAAGTTATAGTGTGCACAGGATTCACACAAGAGACATGTGTCCTGTTACTAGTCTACGAACCTAATCTTCTGGCCATCCGAGATCTTCTCCTACGAGATCATAAAATCGTTGGTTGTGTTGGACGAAAAACTTGCGAAGCTTAGTGACTACAGCGGGATCTACTCTAGGGTGCTTGCGGCCCTTTGTTTCTCTGAGACATTTGTCTGTAGTGTCGTTTCGTAAGCAGTAAAATCCTTTTGTTTCGTTGAAGTAAAAATTTTTCCTCCCTGTTGTGAAAATTAAGGCATATACTTTAAAAATGTATTGCTTCACATACACATATCAATAATACTTTTTTATTTCACTGCCTTGATCTTGTGGTCGTAAGCGCTATTGCCGATCCCGGGTTCGAATCCAAATACAAAAATCAATTATTGGGGTTTCCTGTCAAGAACTTCTTAGATCTCTCTCCGATCATCCCATCGGAATATGAGAGTGAGGAAATAGAGGGTGTATCTGTGCTTGCGTACACAATCGTTCAATCCTGTCCTGCTGAAATGAGATATGTGGATTCTAATCTCCATTGAGTCTAGCCGACATGACTGAAAATCGGTTCAGAGGATATTATTATTATTATAATTTAAAAAGGGATACTTAAAACACGTACCAATTTTATGTTCGAGTCCAAGAAACTTTTCTATGCGACGTAATTGAGGCACAGGGTCTTCAATAAGCTGGTCTCCATTTACTACCAGTATTTGTTCACGGGGAAATACTTCAAGCCACCGGTGAAGGTACGCGTGGTATAGAGATATTGCGATTGGCCTGTTGACATTACATACAACTGTTATTCCGCTGGAAGTTAACATTATTTCTTATAATATTAAAAATAAAAACATACGTATGCCTAATCGTTGTTTAATTATTAATAACACTTTCAGTCACTCTCATTATATTAATATTTCATTACAAGAAATGTATGACAAGTGCAAAGGAAATCAGATGGATAGTAAAAGTTGCAGAGTAAATAGATTCTTTATACTTAATGTATATGTAGTTCCTCTTGGTAGGTTCTTTAACTCTCTCTTCCGCCATATACAAGTGCTTGTACTATTGCATTCCAGGCTCAGTGGTAAAAAGAGCTAAAAGCTGTGAGGTATTCCATCTTAGTCCTCAGAGGTGACTCGCCTCTGTAGATTTCTTTGTTTTAAGTTGATTGCAGGTATTACTTTGCGTCAGGTGGACTATCTGGGGGACACGGCAGTGCCCCCGCCAAGTCAAGCAAAAAAGCGGCACGGCGGTACCATCCTTTTCTCAAAGTTGAAGAAGTTTAGGCCATTTTCGAAACCCTATAACTTCGTTGTGGATATTGCGGATAAAACTAAAAGCCTAAAACTAAATTTTCAGTAACTAAGTAGGCATTTTATAAACTCGGTGTATTTCAAATTTTATTAAATTTGAACCAGTAGTTTAAGAGTTATAACTAGTCAAAGTTTCTTAATTTTGTCACTCACTGACTGACCGATCATCAAAACTCTACGGCACTTCTAGCAGACATAGAAACTTCGAATTTGGAATACAATTATTGTTCAGTATATAAATTAAGGAAAAATTAAAATAATTTTCAATTTCGATCCAGTTTTCGAGGTACACCAACTGCATAAATAACTTTGTAAGCTTATATAAATATATAGATAGACTTAAGGGTGCTTCTGTCTTAAGTTATTACGTAATCAGCTAACCGAACAACATCTTATAGTGACCATATAAATATTAAAAATCTTTTATGTTTTAAATAGATTGACTTGGCCATCGCATGAAAACACCATGTATCTCTCAAGTAATACATACTCGTATTACATTAAATTAGATTGTTTAGTGCGATTGCCAAGTCAATTTATTTAAAACGTAAAAGATTTTTAATATTGATATGGCCACTATAAGATGTTGCTAGGTTAGCTAATTACGTTATAACTTAAGACAGAAGGACCCTCAAGTAGGGACTGAATAAATTAACCAACTTGGTATTACATGGATCTCACAACTTTTTACGGTAGAAGAACTGAGTTGCGAGACTTGGTTTTTTTACAAGTTATATTTTTGATGGCATAAATTCTTTTGTCACTTCAGTTTTATAAATTATGGTAAAAAAAAATTAACAAAATACATTTAAATGAAAAATAAAAAAAATAATTAGTGCGTCCTATCGGATTTAAAGTGTCGACATTTCAGTTTTCGTATTCTTCTCAGCATACCCTTTCATTTGATACCCATATCATTGGAGGATATAATTTTTTTATAGTCCGCCATCTTGCGCGGTACAAATTATTTAAGTAATAATGACGTCACTTAATTAAGCATGCATTGTCATCCAAACTAAATGCGTACCTTTGCAAAATTCCAGCTCAATCGGCTGAAGATAACTGCTTAGCAAAATTTGACCCGCACAAACATTCAAACATTGCAAGTTAAATAAAGTATTGTTATGCTATATTGCATGCTGCAGCTATATTATGGTTACAGCACGAATGGGTCGGCACGACCGGGGAAGGACCACGCTTTCATAGAATCCCAGTGTGTAATAGCTGATCAATGCTGCTGTGTTTGGGATGGTGAGTGTAAAGAAACGGAGACCCTTTTTACTGGAATGAGGCATTACATCCTATTCCTCAGAGGTGGCAACACATGTGCATTGTGATCCTTAATCAAAGATAGATGTAGATGTTTACGGGCCACAACAACCACTTACCATTATGTGGACTGTGTGTTCGTTTCTCACCTTTATCCTTTAAAAAAGTTTGTATAAATGCATTTAGGATCCCATCACTACGTAAAATCGGATGTGATATAATCAATGAAAAAATTAAGCAACTGTAAAATAATAGAAATATTGTAATTTATGCAACTCCTAACCTATAAGCTACGTTAATAGATCCATCTGGTGAAATCGCGAGATGTTCAAATGGCTTAGCAGCATCGGACACTTGATGTGGAGTGTGGCCAGATGACAAGGCGTGAGCTGGAGCTGATGGCGTGGTTCGACTTCGTAGTTGCGTGTAGTCCGAAATGGCACGTGTCACTGGTTCTCGTACTATTAGTAGTAAACGCACCGAAGAATTCATTGCGCGAACACGTTCTGGTACCTACAATAAGTAATATTTTTAGTGTATGTGTTAAGAATACCTTCGTTACATAGATTACTGTATACTTCGTTACACGTATTTTAAATATGTAATGAAACAGTAACAATATAATTACAGAAATAATTATCTATAAATCAAGCCACCTTATTTTCATTGACATATTCAAGGTGAGAATCGATTTTAATCAAATAATTTATTGATAGAACATGTCGACGGTGTCACTCAAGAAAGCATTTGTATCCCAAAATGACAATCACTTTACTTTTTGAATACGGACACCTATCAGTCTTTATTTTAAATAGGTTAAATCTACTAAAATTAAAAAAAATATTCTTATAAAAATTCCTGTGTAAAATTAATGTGTAACTATTACTATAATGTTAACCATACTAGCTCAAGGGATAAGTACGAGTAGTATGCGTGCAAACCGGGTTCGATCACCGACTACACCAGAAGAGTTGATAATTACAATTTGATGCGCCAATTTATCGTTACCATAAAACCTTTCAGATATAAGAGATTAGCTATGCGAGGCAATGCGACGTATTTAAAGACTCTTACATACTTATTTGAATTTTTATTACTTACAAAATCTTAAACATATGAATTACCTCAGGTGTGACGAAGTAGCTAGGACTTTTTTCTATTGTAATCTGACCCCTAAAAGAAAGTGGCATTTTACTCCTGTACCAGTCTAGTCCAAGGGCGTAGTTTTCATCCCGGTCAAAAAAGTGGACTTCCCCTGATGCTTTCTGTACCATGGGGTGTAGGTACAGCATTTCCAATAGAGCTCGTGTTCCACATTTGCGTACTCCAATTATTAAGGCCTGTTGAAATAAAAGGAAGCATATTCTAGTAGTAACTTCAACAAGCTATTTCATGAAATAGCGTAACAAAGATTTAATACCTGAGGCAGTCTTCTTGCAGGTCGAGGAGGTCGCGCTGGTTTTAGTCGTTTCCGCAAAGCCATTGGATGGTTTATGTTACGGGTGTTACTTTGTTGATTTTGAAGGATATTACGATTTTCATGACTAGCCGAGACCATACTTGCTGCCTGAGAACATAACTTAGTAACTTAGGTGTTTTGTATGGTGCGTGTAAAGAAC